>CM076970.1:28565532-28833032 GCA_039105355.1 Benthosema pterotum
TTTTAGAGAAATGCTCTACTCTATAATTAGACATAGACTTTCAGTTTCTTATCACTATTCTTTGGTTATCCAGAATAACTGTCTAACCTACTTTAAAACTTTTTTGGGTGTTTGCAGACTATTTGCAAATGAAATGTGTTTTTTTTTTTTCAGTATGCCCACAAGAATAAAAGTCCCATGTGTAGATATGTGGAACTGTGCTAATCCCTCTGCTATGTCCTTCAGCTAATTCTGTGAACAGCATGAAAACAGGAGCTATAATAATCAGATGCAGACGGTAACATTTTCAGAAACAAGGCAGCACACCCTGTGATAAACACTTTGGGACTCATCGTCTCCACCAGGCCAAAGGCATGTTGAGAGAGTAGCCTATTTAAGATTGGGTAGAACGTGCGACCTACGACATCAGCAATGAATCGAGCTCTGTGCACGATACATAAGCCTCGCGGCCGTCCGACCCTCTCCTACGACGGCGAGACGCAGCTTTTGGCGTCGTGTTAACAACGTGGACGAGAGGTGCGCTGTAGAGGAGCGTCACCATGGAAACCAGAGACGCCAGTGGAAGAGGAGGATCCCGTCGGCGTCGCCTGCTTTCTTAACTATGTTGGGCTTCTGGCGCAACTGTGACGGACCACGCCCATGTTCTCGTCGTGTTCAAGTCCTACAGACGGGAACTTCAATTCCCTACTATGTTTTGCACTATGTCCATGTGTGTGTGTGTGTGTGTGTGTGTGTGTGTGTGTGTCTGTCGTTCCGTCCATCCGTTACAAGCTATTCTCCGGCACCTTTCCCTGATCCATGCCAGACTGTGCACACACAATCCCTGTATGCCAACGACAAACCTTCCACAACGGCCTACTATAGTGCCACCATGAGGCCGATTTTGGCAACACACATACTGTATTTCTAGACTACTTGTACACATATCCATACATCACACAATCACAATTCGGTACATACTATCCATAGTCATGTAATCAACACAGATCTGCACCACTTGCAATCTTCCATCCCGATTGGCTAAGATTGGCTTCTTAAACTCACATAATTGGTTCAAACATTTATATTACTCCGTACACTTTGCCAAACATAATACACTCCCATCCTCCTGGTGAAGACTTTTGCTCAGAAGGGCACTTTTTTTAGTGCATAAATACCATGCCAAAAAGAATTTGTACTGTAATTGTGAATCCGTAACTGTAATTGTGCTCCGTGTCTCTGCAAAATAAATCCAGTATTAATCAGTATCTGTAATTGTTTTCTGTATATCTGCAAAATAATCTGTGTCAAATTTTGCATGTGTAGAAAACAATTTGTAAGTTTGTATTTGCTGTTTGTATCACTGCAAAATTTCACAGGTGTAGAAAACAATTTTGCAGTGGTGAGGTTTGTATTTTTTGTATTTGCAGCTTTCAATCACTGCAAAATCGTTTTGTACCTCTGCAAAATAAATATTGTGTCCTGCAACTCTTGTGTTTTGCAACATTGTAAAAGTATTCGGTCTGCGCAACAACGACTGCGGCGACATCTGCTGTTCAAGTACAACACCACACATCTACAGTTTGAAAAAACACAAGTCAAAATTTTACAGAGGCGACATCTGCTGTTCAAGTACAACACCACACATCTACAGTTTGAAAAAACACAAGTCAAAATTTTACAGAATTATGGCAGTGTCTTCACTTCACCGCGGAGAGCCAATCAGCAGTTGGCTTACTCAGCAGTGCACCATTTTGATTGGTTGGCCAAAGGAAGCAGTCTCGCCAATCCCAGTCATTCATAATACATGAATATGAGATCCCATTGTTGGGAAGTACAGAGGTCTAATGGTGGCTGTTCTATAGCCCAGCACAGCTTTAGTGATCTTAAATCCCTTTTTTTTAGATCGTTTTGTGTAATAGTAATGCATAAACATTGCAGAGACTTTAGACGTTTCTGTACAATGGTTTAAAACTGCACGAGGGTATGCTTAAAGTATCTTATTTAAACAGGGACAAACCCGGACTGCAGTTTCTGCCCCTCAATGTCGCCCCTCCACCCTCTGACAGCTATGTGATTGCTGTGCTAGCACACAGCATTAGCATAACTATAGCAGTTCTGACAACAGCTATGTGATTGCTGTGCTAGCACAGCATTAGCATAACAGGCAGTTCTGACAACAAAAGAAGAACATTTGAGGAAAACTCCACTATTTATATACTATCGTTTTGACAGATACCATTAGTCTGTTGGCTTGTGTATAATCTAAATATCAGATAAACGTGCATTAGCGACAATATAACCAGTGTTATTTTTAGCAATTCTATTAAAGCTAACAAATATAAGACTTCCAGTGCTGATCACTTCAAAATAAGACTACCCTTTATAGTATTGAAAAGCGATCCATTTGCACACTTAAACGAACATTCAGCATTCATTAAACAACGCACCCATCATGTTTACACATAGTGTGTACAAATGTATGTATAAATAATAAAAACGTTATAAATACATCAGTAACATAAAAATGATATCTCCATGGATACATACAATTCACTGGGAGACGGCTCGGTTGCCATGTAGTGCCATGTAGTTGAGAGAACAACAAGCAAACTGGTCTATTCAAATGACTGTTGCAGCTATAGTCAGTGTTGTAGTGGTACTTTAAGAAGTGGGGGGACGCCTCTTAAAGGAAAATTCCACCCATTTTACGATTTTTTTCTAAGAGTGCACAAATGTGTTCCATTTGTGCACTCTCAGAAAAAAGGAAACTCATTAACATGGTGAAACACATCTTGATGATGTCATTAAGATGTATTTCACAATGCTAATGATTTTTTTTTCCTTTTGCCCCAAAAATATTTTAGAGAAGTGGGGGGACAGCGTCCCCCCCACTTCTTAAAGTACCACTACAACACTGACTATAGCTGCAACAGTCATTTGAATAGACCAGTTTGCTTGTTGTTCTCTCAACTACATGGCACTACATGGCAACCGAGCCGTCTCCCAGTGAATTGTATGTATCCATGGAGATATCATTTTTATGTTACTGATGTATTTATAACGTTTTTGTTATTTATACATACATTTGTACACAGTATGTGTAAACATGATGGGTGCGTTGTTTAATGAATGCTGAATGTTCGTTTAAGTGTGCAAATGGATCGCTTTTCAATACTATAAAGGGTAGTCTTATTTTGAAGTGATCAGCACCGGAAGTCTTATATTTGTTAGCTTTAATAGAATTGCTAAAATAACACTGGTTATATTGTCGCTAATGCACGTTTATCTGATATTTAGATTATACACAAGCCAACAGACTAATGGTATCTGTCAAAACAATAGTATATAAATAGTGGAGTTTTCCTCAAATGTTCTTTTGTTGTCAGAACTGCTGGTTATGCTAATGCTGTGCTAGCACAGCAATCACATAGCTGTTGTCAGAACTGCTATAGTTATGCTAATGCTGTGTGCTAGCACAGCAATCACATAGCTGTCAGAGGGTGGAGGGGCGACATTGAGGGGCAGAAACTGCAGTCCGAGTTTGTCCCTGTTTAAATAAGATACTTTAAGCATACCCTCGTGCAGTTTTAAACCATTGTACAGAAACGTCTAAAGTCTCTGCAATGTTTATGCATTACTATTACACAAAACGATCTAAAATAAAGGGATTTAAGATCACTAAAGCTGTGCTGGGCTATAGAACAGCCACCATTAGACCTCTGTACTTCCCAACAATGGGATCTCATATTCATGTATTATGAATGACTGGGATTGGCGAGACTGCTTCCTTTGGCCAACCAATCAAAATGGTGCACTGCTGAGTAAGCCAACTGCTGATTGGCTCTCTGCGGTGAAGTGAAGACACTGCCATAATTCTGTAAAATTTTGACTTGTGTTTTTTCAAACTGTAGATGTGTGGTGTTGTACTTGAACAGCAGATGTCGCCCCTGTAAAATTTTGACTTGTGTTTTTTCAAACTGTAGATGTGTGGTGTTGTACTTGAACAACAGATGTCGCCGCAGTCGTTGCGCAGACCGAATACTTTTACAATGTTGCAAAACACAAGAGTTGCAGAACACAATATTTATTTTGCAGAGGTACCAAACGATTTTGCAGTGATTGAAACTGCAAATACAAAAAATACAAACCTCACCACTGCAAAATTGTTTTCTACACCTGTGAAATTTTGCAGTGATACAAACAGCAAATACAAACTTACAAATTGTTTTCTACACATGCAAAATTTGACACGGATTATTTTGCAGATATACAGAAAACAATTACAGATACTGATTAATACTGGATTTATTTTGCAGAGACACGGAGCACAATTACAGTTACGGATTCACAATTACAGTACAAATTCTTTTTGGCATGGTATTCATCCCATAAGGGCACTTTTTTGAGTTCATAAATCTGTCCATAGAAATTAACACATGTGTGTGCTTATGTGTATTTACTGTATGCAAAATTACCACCAGATTCAAGAAACGTGCAACCCAGCCACTCCTTCGGTGTACGAATCTATGAATGTAATGCACAATCTAATGCAAAGTGCTTTGGATAAAGGCACTATATAAACTCACCATTTACCATTTTAAAGCATATATTCATACAAAAATGATACCAGGCACTGACATCTCCATTGCAGACTGAGGCTAGGACTGCTCAGGACTCGGGAGTCATTGAAAAGTGAGGGACAGCGGAGCGAAAAATTTGTCTGTTTCTTGACTGCTGCGGCACATTAAACAAAGCTCTAAAAACGTATTGTGTGATCAGTGCGGATTGTGCCTTAACCCTTTTGTGTACCGAACGCGCTTTGGTGTTTTAGCTGTTGCAAAATAGCAGATCTACAAGCTCATATCGCGCCACCGAGTGGCGCGATATGAACTTGTAGTTCTGCTATTTTTGAAAAATTGTGAAAATGTGGTGCAAATCTTTGAATACATTATTTTGGAAGCAAACATTTTTAACTCAAATCTTTGCTTCTGCGGTATCCCCAGAACAACATGTTTTTAGATGAGGTTCTGCTGGTAAATAATGGATATTTCTGGGGGTCCTTCCAAGGAAATATGTCTAGAATTTAGTGTCACAAACTAGAATCTAGTGTCAGAAGCTGGAATCTAGAGTCAGAAAACTACAGTCTACTGAGAGGAACTAGAATCTACGGTGGGGATCTGGCATCTGGCATCAGAAACTAGAATCGGATCAGGACACAATGGGTTAATGACCAGACTGTTTGTTCAGAGCGCGCGCCGCACGCGCCTTTCATCTTCTAAGTCGTCAGTAGAGCACAGCCAGCTTTGGAAAGGAGCCGAACCTCAATAACACAAGTCAGAAATTATTAAAAGGAGATCCAGCTGGAATCACGCATCAGAACACAAACACCTTTATCAAATATGCATTCGATGAACAAGGTGGAGCTGCCCAGGTTTGCCCTGGGCATCCAGCGCAGGTATAGTCAGAGAAGGAAAAGAAAGACCTTGTTTATTTAAGCAGGAGCAGGATTATCTGCCTCCAGGTCTCAGCGTGTACACCTAAAGCAAACAAACAGTGTAATGAGATTCTGATCTCCAAGAGTGGCTTACCAGATAACTATGCCAAGGAGATGGCAAACGGAAAAAAACGTACTGCAAACGGCATGGATAAACAGTGATTTGTACCTTGAATTAATATTGAATATTGCAATGCATGTCTTGAACACTTAATCCCTACATTATTCAGCGATGGCGAGATCCAGCAGTGACCAACGACCTACTAGTCGAGGCTAGTTTAAAGGGTGTGACCCTAAGCCTAAACATAATCGCAAGCACAGAGCAGTGCTAAAATGGTCACGACTAATAAGCAACTGGATATTTATGACCTGGTCGTTGGTCGCTGTTGGATCTTCCCCTTCCTGCATTTTGTGTTATGTCAGATAGCGAATATACCCATATAATTTATGTTTGCCCATTATGCCATGCCAGCTAGGGTTCATATGATTAAACAGCATGCAATTTGCGTAGTCTTCAATCGCACTTGACACAACAGACTGCATGCAAAGCAAAAGATATGTGGAATGATAGGGAGAAGTGGCATTGAATCTGTTTCTTTTTGTATTTTTGTGGTGTTTTTGGTACAAATGGTTCCATTGGAGTGAATTCTATATGAATCGGGAACACCTTTCCGTCCCTCAACCTCTATTCAAACCTAAAATGTATAGGATAGGATGGGATAGGATAGGATAGGATAGGATAGGATATGATAGTCCCCTGGGAATTCCTTCAGTGAAATACCATGTGATATATTTCATATATACCTCACCAAAGCATGCACCTGGGGGTTGGAGGGGGTTCAAAATGAAGCAAGGGCTATTGTTATTCATTTACTGGCACAACCGAGGATCCTCTCCCCCGACACCCATCTCCTTTTTGTCCCACTGCTCCAGGGACAACTACCAATTACCTGGACCTGGCAGACACCACTGAAAACACGCTGTAATCCACCCTGGCACCTGTATGCAAATAAGAGAGAACACAGACACTAACACATATCCACGTACTATGCATTACCATTCTAAGACCAACCACAACCAGTAGTCTTTATTAATTCCACTCTTGATATTGAACAGTCCTCCCCACCATCTCATCTTAATTATAAGCCACAGATTCACAGGGTTAGTTCGGCCAGTTAAGGAACTGGTCATTCTGGTAACAGTCACACAGAATAACCCCCTGTTCATAACTTGGGCTTGGGCCAATTAGGAAGAAGCAGGTTGCCAAGAAACACAGAATACAAAATATGTTAAAAGCACCACATGTAACATGTGGACATGTTTTTCCATGAGATCTGTTCATTAGCATCTCTCCACTCAATAAACAACAAACATAGCATCCAACACATTTGCCAATCACTCTCCAGCCCATCCCAACATCCCAGAGGAAGGCATGCTCTGCCCACGGATGATAAGATATTGATCATCTTCACGCACTTCTGTCACTCGAACTATTGGACCAGTGACGAAGGTCTGAGCAGATAACGCACACCGGTATTAGGCAGTGGATTATTGTGACGGCTGATAACATTTTAATATCTTTGCTTTCTGCATCTCCGTCTTAATGGAAAACTTTACATGTGGCTAAGTGACAGTGTAGAGCTACAGAGGAATGGAGAGAGAGACAGAACTGATGTACTGATCCACTTTTTTCATTTCCGATCCGATCCCAATACCACATTTTCTGTGCTAGCCGATACCAGACAATAATATATATAATAATACAGAATAGAAAAAAAGATCTTATATGAAGTGCACCGACCAGGAATAGCAGACTCCTCACTCAAATGTGCACATGGGCAACTCCAAAACAAATTAAACATGACCAACATTTAGTTTACCTACTATAGTATCAACCCCTTATCCCTGTGTTGGATACCGACAACGACAAATAAGGGCTGATACTGTCTGGACAAAAGCAAAAGAAATCTTTAGTTTTGGGGTCTGTGGGGCTAAAATGTCATCAGATGGTGGTCCGTGGCTCAAAATTCTGAACAAATAGTGGGCTGAAAACAACTGGTTTAGCACGTAACAAGAATGGAGCCATAGTGTATGTCCCAAATAAGGACAGGAGGGTATACACAGTGGGCGTGTAAGGCTCCTGACAGGAACAGGGACACATCAGGCATGCAGCCTGGCCAGGCTCCCTCTCCCCTGGCACGGGGCCTCGTTACGGGGCGGTCCCTGCATGGAGGCAGTCCCACCAGCAGCCTGTTAGAGTGGGATAATGAAGTAATCCATAGTCATTACTCAAGCATCACCCCTCTGTGTGTACAGGCCGCCACGGGCCACTTAACCGGAGCGGCCGCGCTGCTGTGCATATGTCGCTGCCGTGTGTAGGTGTGTGTGTGTGTGTGTGAGGAGGAAGCAGAAGAGGTAGTTAAAAACCGGGGGTTTGGAAGAGTCCATTGCAGGGGCGGATGTAATATTTCCCAATGGGGGGGGGGGGGGGGGGGGGGGGGGGGGGGGGGGGGGGGGGGGGGGGGGGGGGGGGGGGGGGGCAGGAGAAAATGGTATGGGGCGCACCCATACCATTTTCGGTTAAAAGACATATATTAGGCAAGTAAAGCATCAATAATAACATCAGTTGCAACAGACACGCAGCATGCATCAGGCTAAAGGTCTGACTCAGAGTTTTCTGTATTCAATGATGGAATGCTGTTGGTTTAGTGGTGCTACAGCTAGTTAGTTAGTAGCAGTAGTAGTGTTTCAAATCACTTTATATATAAGCAATGTGAAATATCTCGGGTTGTTTTGCATGCCATCGTGTTTGGTGGGGCAGTCTGGGCATTTGGGGGGGCATTGCCCCCCCCATGCACATGCCTAGATCCGCCCCTGGTCCAGCGTGGGACAGAGCGCAGAGGCATGACCTCTGCGGGGGTGTGAGGGTGTGAGGGAGGGATGGAGGGTGTGGAGAGTCCAGCTGGGACACGGGGGAAGGCTGGAGTCTAGTTAGAGCTGAAGGATAATTTGAACATTTATCGATCCCTGCATGCCCACACGGCCCCCGAGGGGAGGAGGATTTCTTGTCCAAAGCTGTACTCACGCTGGTTTCCGGGGGAAGCGCTGATGTGGTGAGTGTGTCTGTGAGAGTGTGACGTTGGGAAGAGCACAGGGTGAAGGCAAAGGAGCAGTGGAGGGGGGTGGGGGGGGGGCGGGGTAGCTAAATCATTTTCTCTGCAATAAAAGAAAAACTAGAACTAGAACTACACTCTGATGAGTGCCAACTTGTCAGAGACACCTCCAGGAGGTAATACCCATGATGACACCTCTAGGGCAGTGGTTTTCAAACAACAGAGGCCCACTTTTCATTCAGAATTTGAGCCACAGACCACCAATTGAGGACATTTTAGCCCCGCAGACGCCAAAACTAAAGATTTCTTTTGGTTTTGTTCACAATTCCAGGCTGGATCGGGAAACAAAACAGCCAAACAGATAAAAAATGACGATTAATCTTCTACATTCTTCAATTGTGTAGACTTACGTGGTGCTAATTCAGATAATGTGTATTTTAACTCTTGAGAGTTTAAACCTTAAACGGTCCATTTGGTTTCTGATTTGCACCCTCAAAGAGTTACACCCGTTTAACCAACTCTCCATCATTTAGCTGGGGACCACCTGGAACCCTCTCAAGGCCAATCACAATCCTCTGAGAAACGATAGATGGTAGACAGTCAATGGCCGCAAACCAATCTAATGACGTAACTAGAACTGAGTGCCAACTCGCACATTGCACACAAGTAGGCCATGGCCTACCTCAGGAGCCAATACTCATCTCACAAAGATATCTTAATTACATTAACATTACATTGTCAACTAAACCAAACCAATCAACGTTCTGTAAAAAGTGGTCCACCGTCCGATGACCTCAATCGGATTGCAGTACTTGCGCGAGCAGTGAAAAAAAAAAACATAGCGTCCAACAGGGGCTGCTCATATGATTAAACATGGCTTGCTCTCCTCCAACTTCATCTTACACTTATGGGGGGCCTGTAGCCAAATGCATACCAAACTGGGGGAGTCTTAAATATTTGAAATGTTTGACATTGAGCATCAAAGCAGCTGGTTCAAGGATGTTTTTATAAATAAATAAAAAGGTATTTAAAAATTACAAATCTAACAAAAAAAAAAAAGATTCAGCATGTCAGCAATGCAGTTTTTTGTTTTCTATTATTTTATATATTTTTGGAGGATCATGAATGAGTGTCAGTCTACTTTCTCTGATGGGAGGGGTTAGTTGCATGTCATTGGCTGGCAGGCTGGAGAAGAAGGTGTGCATTTTATGCCCCACCATAAAGCAGCGTATTATCAACCAGGACCAGCCTGCCTATCTACTGACCCTGTAAATAAGTGAGGGAGAACACACGTTGCATTCTTAAGGAAGGATGATTTAAGGCTATTTGTCCTGCCCTTCCGTTTATTTTGCATGATGGCGCATTTTACAAGAGGAGCCCGAGGTGTGTGTGTGTGTGTGTGTGTGTGTGTGTGTGTGTGTGTGTGTGTGTGTGTGTGTGTGTGTGTGTGTGTGTGTGTGTGTGTGTGTGTTGGGGGGATGGGGGGCGTGAAGCGGCCCACAGCCGGATGCACCATCAAACACAACAGGGTGACTCACGGCCCCAAACCCGAAGCCAATTCCCAGGTATTAGACTGTTTTAAGTTTTATGATCCGCTATCACCAAACCTAATATAATTACCCTGCAAGGGCACTCTGTCTTTCAGCTCTGTGTGTGTGTGTGTGTGTGTGTGTGTGTGTGTGTGTGTGTGTGTGTGTGTGTGTGTGTGTGTGTGTGTGTAAGGGGGGGATGCTTTAAGAGGCAGAGGCGAAGTGTTTTGGTGCATTGGGGACGAGGGAAGCTTTGAGAGGAGGCCACTGTCCACAAGTCAGACCTGTAGGAGAATTCCACACCAGAAAGGCTTTCTTACCTTTGGCCGCAGTGCAGCCATAAACCAAGTGTGAGCATCAACACACTAATGACATGGTGGAGAGACAATGTATAGCAAAAAAATGCGTTTTGAAGCAATGGAAAATGGGTGAATTTGAATAACACCCCATAACGCCACATTCTAAGCTTATGTCGGTAAGGATTTTTTTTTCCCACCACATAATAGAGCTGTGCAGTCCCGTCCCCTTGTGACATCGCTCCTTTTTCTCAGACTTTTCGAAATAGAAAATAATTCCTAAGATGAAAAACATTCTCTACTTCTCTACTTTTCGCTAATTAGATATTGCATGATAATATTGTGTTTGTTGTCATGATTTGTTGTCCGCGGCACAATCGTGTTTTTATTAATCATTTTCGAAGAGTCTATGAGGAAAATGAATGAGGATGCCGTTTCTGGACAACGGGCTCTATAACAACTGGACCACTTTTTGGGGAAATAATTCAACTGCAAATAAAGCTAAGAAAGTCTTCTGTGGTGGAATTCTCCTACAGGTCTGACTTGTGGACAGTGGCCTGCTGACCCGTGCAGCTACAACATGCGTGGTCGGTCATAGTGATAGACCGATTATCGGCCGCGGCCGATTATCGAATTCGATATTCATGATTTTATTAATAATCGGTATCGGTGCTCAAAATAAATAATCGAAAAAAGAGCAGCCGATTATTTGTATTTATTATAAATGTTCAAAAATGGTACATCGACCACTTTCATTGAAGATCCGGTAGATTGTGGGGGTAAGGAGATGTATAGCTGTGTGTCTCTGACTCTATCATCTCATGTATTTATAGATTTATCCAAATTATCGAAAATGTATTTTCTCTTTTTCTTTTATGTCTGAAGCTCTGTGCCTGTACTTGAATTAAAAAAGATGCATGTGATGGAGGGGAAACTGAAACACTTTTGCGGCTTCCGCACTTTTATTCTAATAAAGTAAATAATAATCGTATCGGCTGATATCGGCTATCGGCCTTTTTGATGTTCCACTAATCGGTGATCGGAAACATCGGCCAAAAGTCTGATCGGTCGATCTCTAAAGACTCCTGTGTGGCAGGTTCAGATAGAGGTTACGGTTTGAGATGTATTGTGGTCATATTATGGACTGACTAACGACATGTCTGGCCAGTGGCATGGCTGCATTTGAGAGCAGGGCAGGAATAAGACGGGAAGATCTGTAGAGTACATGTTATTTCCCCTTTCCTCTGCACCTTGGACAGAGGGCAGACAGCAGGGTCTGATTTAGCAAGCCCTACTAGGCTGGAAGAATGGCAGGGTGGGCAACTCCAAAGTTTTTCAAATGAAGCAGTGGTTTTCATTTTTTTTATACCAGGGCCCACTATTTATTCGGCATTTGAACCACATACCACCATTTGAGGACATTTTATCCCCACAGACCCCAAAACCTATTTATTTACTTATTTTGCTTTTTGTCAACAATTTCAGGCTAATGGTCATCAAAATGACCATTAATCTTCTATATTCTCTAGTTGTGTAGACTTGGGCTAACTCAGTTGATGAATATTTTAACTCTTGAGAGTGTAAAAATTAAAACCAAATGGACCCGCAAGGGTCCATTTTACGCTCATTACACCCATTTTACGCTCTCAAATAGTTACATCTGGTTAACCAACTTTCCACCATTTAGCTTGGGGACCACCAGGAACTCTCTCAAGGACCTCTGGTGGTCCGTAGACCACTGGTTGAAAACAACTGATTTTACCTTTCATTGGGTGGACATACAGGATGCACATTTGGATGGACTCTGCTCACCCCTGCCCCCCTCTAGATTCGGCCCTGGCGGACGGACAGATGGACGGACGGATGGCGTCCAGCCCCTGTTTAGAGGAGGTGGTACGGCGTGGCAGGGAGTGTGACCTTAAAAGTGCTGTTATTAATTGCCTTGTTATTCAAATTGAGGAGTTAAACGTCCCCTATATGCAAAGTGGAAGTGACAGAAGCGGGTGAGAGGGTGCGTAATTAATAGAGCCTCGTGTCTTGAAGGTCAGTTTTGAGCATCTCTGCAATAATGGGGATCATGTCCATCTGTGTAGTGTGTGTGTGTGTGTGTGTGTGTGTGTGTGTGTGTGTGTGTGTGTGTGTGTGTGTGTCTCCGGCGCCCCCATGCACTTTATCATCCTGTGTACGGTCGCATGAGACTAGTATGATTAGCTCCCGTCACGCCGCACCATAACTCAAACCCACCCTGACGCCTCAATCTCCACTTGCACACTCGGCTGAGATGCGTGTGTCAGTGTGGCCACCAGTGATATACGCACACCATTATAAATACAATAACCGTCGTTAAGGGTGTCCAATACCACGGCATTATGGCCTCGGCCTATAGCTGCTGCCTGTGACGGACGCCATGCATGGCGTGGCGATCCGACCTCTGGAGGTACCTAACAAGGTCAAACAGTGGTCCCTGCAGCGCCAGGAAGGGCCAACTCCACCAGCGACTGTAGTGTAGACCAGGTCGAAATCAGGCCGCGAATCCACTTGCTCACGAGCAGTGTTGGTCATTATTACTTAGGAAAGTAACTTCTTTACTTTACTCGTTGCCCCTTAGACAAAGTAATATCATTACTTTAGTTATTACTGGAATCAAAGAGTAATATATTACATATTTCGTTATTACTTTCCCAAGTTTTCAACTCCCACCTTTGAAAAAAGACAGAGATGTACAACCTGTTTAGCAAAAAACAGACCTGCAACTAACAAAACCAGATTTCGAAATTTGCCTCTTTGACTTTTTAAACTTTTTCACAATTGTTTTCAAAGGCAGTTGAGGACTGCCTTTTTTTAATAAAATTGTTTTTTTTTTTTTTATAAAATGGAAGTGCAAGAAGTAGCAAAAGCGTTTCAGTTTCTCTTCCCTCAAATGCATCTTTTTCTTATTCAAGTGCAAACATGTATCGTTGCAACATTGGAAACATTTTGCTGTATGAAGCACAGGTGCAGGCGTCAAACATCAAAGAAAAAGATAAAACACATTCTGGGTAAATCTATAAGGTCAGAGACACGCAGCCATACACACACCATACATATACTGTACATCTCCTTACAACCACAATCTACCAGATTTTCAATGAAAGACGGTGTTGTACCATTATTATTATTATTTATTTGTTTTATTTTTTTTGCATTTATAACAAATCTAAAAAATTGGCTGTTCTTTTTTGGATTATGCATTTTTGCACCAGTACCGATTATAAATAAAATCATGAATATCAAATTTGATAATCGGCTGCAACCGATAACTAGTCTATCACTAGTTTGAACTATAACTTCTAGACGGGTTGACTGCGGCACGATGGAACTGGCGCGCAGGTGCAGGAGGGGACGAGGGGACTTTGCCCTGCACCTCCTGGGCTCTGTGGGACAACTAGGTTGGTGAACATGCACTGCTCCGTGATTGTAGTCATGTTGAGGCTTAGAGTCTCCCCAAATATGAAGTAGCCACGACCACAAGGACGTTGCGGCTAGGTTGCAACTACAGTTGCTCACTCGTCGAGACAACAAGCACCTATAGCCACGACCAGTCAAGTAGCCACAACCAGTAAGAAACTGGTTGTTGAGACCACGTATTCGCTCCAGGTATTCACAATCCCATACCACACATACACACACTCATACTGTACACACAGCTTTACCCCTAGCTCCTCCCCAGGGTTGGAGGTGGTTTAAGTCCAGACCCCCAACCATCTCACTCTGAACCCTATGTTTTCCTAAACCTTGTGTAAACTGTGTTTCCTTCGCCTCCATGGGGCTGCGAGGCTGACATTTTGAGGGTTATACATGGAAAAACACATACAGAGGGGGAAGAGTGTTGGGGTATGATGTCAAGACGGCATGAAAGGGAAAAGGTTACGTTGTCACCTCAGCTCAGGCAAAACGTGAAAACGTCAGGTTGTTTACGAGAAGGTGAAGCGAAAGGAGGTTCAGGAGAGACGTTGGAAAAGGTGCAGACAGAGGATGTGGAAGAAATTAAGCCACAGCCGACGGTTTAAATAGTTAATAGCCGGTTGTTCTTCTTTACTCCCCTCAAAAGAAATAAATAAAATAAAGGTTAACTCGTGTCTAATCGGAGTTCAAGGAGCCGCGTAGGAGGACATGACATCAATAAGGCATGATAAGGTATGAGGAGCAGGTAGGGCAGCAGTCTGGGGAGAGGAGACAGACAGACAGACAGACAGACAGACAGACAGACAGACAGACAGACAGACAGACAGACAGACAGACAGACAGACAGACAGACAGACAGACAGACAGACAGACAGACAGACAGACAGACAGACAGACAGACAGAACCATCCCTTTCCATGTTGTGCACGTCGGGGCCAACTACTGTAATAGGACTAGATAAAAAAGACTTATCAGCCATCGTGAGGGAAGCAAACAGAGCAGAGACAGAGAAAGACAGCGGGGGAGAGAGACAGATCAAAGAAGTGAGAGCGAACAGGGAGGTGGAGGAGGCGGGGCGGGGGAATAAAAAACGTGGTGCGTGGTGGTGGTGGTGTCTTTATCAGCGACACAATGGCTAACATTCGTCTAATTGTACGAAAAGCCCATTTTCACCCCCTGAATCGGGAGTGTATCTATCTACATTACCATCTTGGGTAGAATTCATGTGCCGTTTCGCGTCTTTGAAATGTCAGGCTCAATTTGGTGCACTTAGCCGGTATGAGAGACATATCCATCTGATAATGCTGCGTCCCTTTGGGGTGAAATATACCGCTGCCGCTTAAGTGAAAATCTAAGAAAAGGCACGCCAAAAATAATCTCCCGGAAAAATCAAAGCAGCAGAGGAGGAACAAAAGAGGGTTAGGCTGCACTCGAACTTTACGTGTGAGTGAAACATGTTTCTGATATGCAGTAATAATGTCTCCTTGTTCATCATATGATGTGCGCGTGCGCACACACATACATGAAGAGTTGCATATAGTATACCGTACCCACAGATGTACATGTACAAGCATATAAAAGAAGCATAGCAAGACCTGGATCTGTCAGTGTCAACCAGTCAAGTCTCATTATCAAAGGGAACACGATCTGAGTCATCTGTTCCACGGTAAGGCTTTTGTTTTTAACTTTAGACAGAGAGTGGAAGTGAAGGGGAGGGCGACAAATAAATAAATAATAAATAAAACGGCGTGACGGCTCTCTCCGCCGGCAGAGAGAGAGAGACGCTAATCCTTGTGATGGCATTATCATGCACCCATCAGGGCTGCGCACCGTACAGTCGACAGGCAGGAGTGTGGGACGCACCGCCTCGCGCTCTGACAGCCGGCGCCCCCCCCCCCCCCCCTCAGGGGCGGATCTAGGCATAGGCATGGGGGGGCAATGCCTCCCTAAATGCCCAGTCTCCCCCACCAAACATGATGGCATGCAAACAAACCCAAATTTGAAAGATATTTCAAATTAAAGTGCTTATATTTAAAATGATTAATTGAAACACTACTACTGCTACTAACTAACTACAGCTGTGGCACCACTAAACCAACAGCGTTTCATAATTGAAAACAGAAAACTCTCTGAGTCAGACCATTAGCTTTATGCATGCTGTGTGCCTGTTGCAACTTCAACAACAACTGATATTGTTATTGATGCTTTACTTGCCTAATAAAAGTCTTGTAACCGAAAATGGTATGGTCACCTGTGGCGCGAAGCCACCCCATACCATTTTCTCCTGCCCCCCAATTGGGAAATGTTACATCCGCCCCTGCCTTCCCCTCCTCAAGCTCGGCCGAGAAGGAGGGAGGGGAGCAGCTCATTACTGGTGATGTTTCCTCCATGTTTTGATGGATAAATAGAAAAATGACTATCAAAAAGCCAAGCGCTGACAGCTGCCGCATTGGCCCCAGACTTAATCTGGATACGCGTGAATGGCAAAAAGATAATATCGTCAGCGTGCTGTCATTTCCACACACACACACACACACACACACACACACACACATGCACACGCACAATAACGTGGAAATACCAGCTGCCCTCATTTCAATCAGCGATTTGTGTATCAATGGGCGGTTCTGAGGGCCCCCGAGTCGATGGTCTTCGTTTTTTAAGTGGCAGTCTGCCGATAAGCACTATAATTAGGCCTTCGCCGTGCGCAGGTGAAAGAAGCTGCAGGTATACAGGAGCAAGCTGAGAAACGTCTCTCGTCTCCATCCAGGGTCGGATCTAGGCATGGGGGGGGGCAATGCCCCCCCTAAATGCCCAGACTGCCCCACCAAACATGATGGAATGCAAAACAACCCAAGATATTTCAGTGCTTATATTTAAAAGTATTTGAAACACTACTACTGCTACTAACTAACTACAATCGTCTCATCACTACACCAACACGATTTCATCATTCAAAACAGAAAACTCTCTGAGTCAGACCTTTAGCTTTATGCATGCTGCGTGTCTGTTGCAACTTCAACAACAACTGATGTTATTATTGATGCTTATACTTGCCTAATAAAAGTCCTGTAACTGAAAATGGTATGGGTGCGACTTCATCGCCCGTGGCATGAAGCGACACGGGCGATGAAGCCTTCCCCATACCGTTTTCTTCTGCCCTCCTAATTGGGAAATACATCCGCCCCAGCTCTGTTGGTGCCTCCATGGAAAAGACCGAGACGAGGAATCAATGGGCATAAAAGTCAATGGTCTCCACAAAAATTGCGGCGGCATTCGCGCAATCTGCCGCAGCGCGGTGATTGCGTTTTATTGGCGTAGACGCTGTATCGTCACCTGGCGACGTCACCCCTGTACCTTTCACAGATGCTCCTGCAAATTCATTGCCCATCAGTCCATGACACGGACCCTTTTTATCTGCATGGAATTTCAAAAAGGAGGACGCTTTTTACTCCCCATACCTCGGGGCGAGTCAACTTACTGAGAATCGAAATCAAGCCAAACTTTGTTTAGGCCACACATAAAAACAACCAAGTATGACCAGAGGGCTGTACGTCAGGGGTTTTCAACCTTTTTGATGCCAGGGACCACCATTTTTTCAGAATTTGAGCCACGGACCACCACTTGAGGACATTTTAGCCCCACAGACCCCAAAACTAAAGATTCCTTTTGCTTATGTCCATCTTATAGTTGTGTAGACTTGGGCTAATTCAGATGATGAATATTTTAACTCTTGAGAGTGTAAAAATCCAGTGTAAAAGTCCATTTGGTTTCATTTTTACGTTCTCAAGAGTTACACCTGGTTAACCAACTTAGCTGGGGACCACCTGGAACACTCTCAGGGACCACTGGTGGTCCCCGGACCACCTGTTGAAAACCCCTGCTGTACGTGACCAAAACTTGAGAGTAAAGGACTTTTCTGTATATTCCTGCCAATGAGAGAACCGTGGCCTTATCACCGGTAGCTGAACGATTCACTTGTTTGCCAGCTGGACGGGCTTGAAAGACTCCATTGCCTCTGCTCTTAAAGAAAGCATCAATCAGTTCTATGAAAGAAAAACAACAACATTTTAACTCAATTTTGTTAATTATCTGATTTGCAATGCCAGCTGACCTGCAACAATTGACTCCAGGGAGCGCTTTGTAGTACATTTAACTTCTCAGAACAATGCTAAGTGCCGCGGTGTTGCCAGTATATCACAGTCTATGGTATATCACCACCGCTCCGCTGCTTTGCCAGAGTCAGAATCGGCACTAAATTAATCTCAAGCACATTCAGGTGCGCTCAACACGAAGGGGAAAAGGCCTAATGCAGCAGGAGAATAATGAAGTCAGAATACAATAAGTGTAAAAGAACTTTAATTGGGCTGGAATGCAATTAATTCATTTTAACACAGTCACACAAAGATTAATACAATTTGGGACGAGTGTGTGAGTGTGTGTGTGTGTGTGTGTGTGTGTGTGTGTGTGTGTGTGTGTGTGTGTGTGTGTGTGTGCGTGTATTTACTTGGCATCAGAGCTTAAGCCTGCCCAGCCCTGACACTATGCACTTTGTACTTGGCTGAATGACAGAGACCCCATTTGCTGGATGCAAATTAGGCACATTGTCAGCGCTCCTAATTCAACACAGGTCTTTCCCTCTAAAAAGTGTGGCTTTTTCCCACAAAAGCGTGTTAACCGTTAATAGATGGTTGGTTTTTCCACTGATGAAGTTTGACCCCATTGGTACCCAGGGAAGGGGCGAGTAATGGCTTTTAGAGTAAGTTCCACTCACTGAACATATATACTTGAATTCATGCCCACTGCAGCCCAAAACGCCATAATTGTAATTCATGCTATCGCAATTCACAGAGAATTAACTAGCTGCCGATGGATGCAATTTGTCAGCATTCATATTGTAGTCTATGACTGTCTTAGTCCTAAGTGCAACTTCGAGGCACGTTGAGCCAAACATAGCAACCAGGTATCTCCATCTGGGTTCTGCATGTCATGCAGGGCAAGGTGTTGAGCTTGTGCCAAAGTCACATTACAAGCCATTACACCCATTCCCTGTGGGGTCATCTCGGTTGGGGATCATTGAAGGCCAGCATGGTGCATGTTGGATGTTCCATGGGCAGGCAGATGACAAGGGCATACCAGCGGACTCGCTGCATTGCTGCAAGACGAGGTGCTGGGAGCTGCCGGGTTTAGTCATAAGAGTAATACAAGGATAGAGACTGGACTTGAGCGATAGCTCCACCCCCGCTATCTAGGTCTTGTATTTAAAAATAAAATACAAAATAAAGCAGCAAGTGATTTGTAGTGTACATAACTGTGCGCAATATGCAGTGTGTGGACTGGATCTACAATCTAGTGCACATCTCTGTTGTTACTGTACCTGTTGATAGCTTGCAAATCTGTTCTATTTTTGCATGCAACAAAAAGCTCATTTTAAACAAGTAACTTGGCGTTACTTGCAAAGTAATGCGTTACATATTTTTGCAGAGTAATCTCGTTACTTTACTTTTTGGAGCAAAAGTAATAATATTACAGTAATTCCATTTGGTTTCATTTTTACACCCTCAAGAGTTAAAAAAAAATCATCATGTGAATTAGCCCAACTTAGTCTACACAACTAGAGAATGTAGAAGATTAATGGTAATTTTTATCTGTATGTTCCAGGCGAGCATCTAGCACATTCTAGTGCATTTTGGAAGTGCCACTAGTGGATCTTGTCCAGGCCACTAGGTGGCGCAGGCCACCGGGAAAACTCCCTGTACTCCAGATGGCCAATCCGCCCCTGATATGTAATCTAAAATTAGTTACTGCCCAACACTGGTCATAAGTAAAGTAAATATATTACTCCCCTAAGTAATATTGCCCAACACTGTTCCTTAGATCCTCCGGACAGCTCTGGTGTCAAAGCCATCCAGTCTGGTTATTCAGGGGCCTTTTTTCCCCAGCATGCAGGAGGACATACAGGAGGACGGAGATGAGAGGCATGTACACTCTGTCTCCCTGGATACAATATGTGCCTGCCTGTGCCCACAAAACCTCTGTTTTGAGGGCACAGGTGTTAGTCACCAATCAGGGACAAAGTCCACAAGGGTGTCGTCGAATAGGAAGGGTGGTGGATCAGGTCTTAGGTCTGGTCCGCTGTTGGTATGCCCCTGTGGCCCTCGCGCCTAATAACTGATTAACTATTGCACTGCAAAACACCTATAAAAGGGATTTATTCTGGCACACAAATATTACACATTATATTACACATTAATATATACCTTGTAACAAACTAACTGCTAATGTACAAGGGGTTCAGGTGATAGATATTTATCTCACTGATAAAACTCGACTATGCATTATAAACATAAAGCTAATTATTAATTGCATTACAAGGGCTTTGATTTATGGATATTTACATCACGTAGTGAATAGTATACTAGATGCCATGCATGCACCATAATGCCATTAAAATAGTAATACCAGGTGTGTAAGTGAGGGCTTTGCACCCAAACACAGCAACTAGTAGGCTTATAAGCATAGTGGTAAATATGAAAAAAAAATCACACCCATGTGAAGTGTGCTGCTCCGTGCAGGGGTCCTCAAGCCTGTTCTGAGTCAGACTTAGTTTAACATTGGGTTGATGATACAATGCTGCATGTGTGAAGGGTCCAAGTTTCTGTCCCAAATGATTAACTTCATATTAACTAACTGTTCCACCACTCACTTTATATGGATATGATTTTTTAATAGTGTTGCGAGTTGTCTGTGTAAGTTTTATTTTAGAATTTAGAATGGTCTGTATATTGTATAGTGCTGTTTTCTGCCCTCTCAATAGCACAACAGCGCAAGTCCGTTCCAATGACAGTCACGACCCAACAGGTACGTTCCCAGTTTCCACTGGCAACAACGATCCAACATCATCTATATAGGGAGTCGTTGGCACGACTCCAAAAACAAAAGCGACGTATTAAAGAAAGAATGTGCCATAGTGGGGCCGCACATTTTACACATGAAAGAGCAAAACAATTATGGCATGTTTGATCGTGGTATAAAATGTGAATGTTTATTATGTAATGTTTTTGTGGAAGCCAAGATTGAAATAGTCTGTTTTTTGAACTGTGAGGAAAATACGGAGGACGGTATACTGTAGCAAAAATAATTAAAAGTATCAAACAATATTCTACTATAGGGGTGTGTGTGTGTGTGTGTGTGTGTGTGTGTGTGTGTGTGTGTGTGTGTGTGTGTGTGTGTGTGTGTGTGTGTGTGTGTATGTGTATGTGTATGTGTATGCGTATGTGTGTGTGTGTGTGTGTGTGTGTGTGTGTGTGTGTGTGTGTGTGTGTGTGTGTGTGTGTGTGTGTGTATGTGTATGCGTATGTGTGTGTGTGTGCATGCGTGGTGCGTGATTATTGTATGGCACTTTGTATTGTGTAAGTCACCCGTGGAGGTTTTAGGTAACTTGTTTAAGTTCTTTAGATCTTACATTGCCAAATATAAGTTAGGACAGCACATAAATAAATAACCACGCCATTTACAATTCAAATGTCTCCTCTTGAGAAGAAGAAGCCCACTGGTATTATTCATGCCACATTTTGTTCAGAGCTAAATACAGATATCCTTTAAAGCTCTTAGCAGTGGTTTTGACTACTCTGAAGGACCGGGGAGGAAAATTCCTTGTGAAATAAGAAAATAAGAGAATAAGAGAGAGAAGAGCACCCGGAGACGACCTTTTTTGTTTTGTTTTTATCTCTCGCTCGCCCTGAGATCTTTTACATGAAGGATTTCGTTAATGGTTCCCCTGACAACTTTACAAAATGAGTACAGCGCCCTCAACATTTTTTGATAAAGGCTGGCCTGTCCGAGCATCGCGTAATGATCCCCCACGCACATTTTTCTTTCACATGGCTAGTTTACATAATAGCATCTAATTAACCTAGCCTTCAGTGATGTATTGGCCGATTTGTTTCACCCCCCCCCCCCCCACACACACACACACACACTCCTAACTCCACCGATTCCATTACCATGCAACGTTCAGAAGGGACGTTTTAATCAAAACCATAATGTTATGACTGGAGTCACTTACCCAGCTGGTGTAGGACATCTCTCATCACAGAGGGCTTAACCCATTCCTGTACTGTAACGCATTTTGGGGTTCTAGCAATTGAAAAATATCAGATCTACAAGCTCATATCGCGCCACCGAGTGGCGCACCACCGATGAGCTTGTAGATCTGACATTTTGGAAAAATCGTGAAAATGTAGCACACATCTTTAAATATGTGTTATTTCAGAAGCATACCTTTTTTTAACTCAGATCTTTGCTTCTGGGGGATCCCTAGAACATGTTTTCAGACGGGGGTCTGCCTGCCAAATACAGATAATTCTGTATATCTGATATGTTGAGCACCGTTGACACAGAAACAGAGATCAGAAAAAAAACTAGAATCTAGATTCAGAAACTAGCACCAGAAACTATAATGTCGTGTCAGAAACTATAATCTAGCGCCAGAAACTACAGTGTCAGAAACTACAATCTAGCGTCAGAAACTACAATCTAGCATCAGAAACTACAATCTTGTGTCAGAAACTACAATCAGATATCAGCAAGTATATATTCATAGATTTATGCATCATTTTCACAATTTTTCAAAAATATCACACACAGCGTGCCAGGTATGAGCTTGTAGGTATGATATTTTTCAATAGCTGAAGCATAGTAATAAACATATTGCTTAAAACAGGGGTTTCAACCAGTGGTCCTTGAGAGGGTTCCAGGTGGTCCCCAGCTAAGTTGGTTAACCAGATGTAACTCTTGAAAACGTAAAAATGAAACCAAATGGACCCGTGCGGGTCCATTTGGTTTCATTTTTACACTTTCAAGAGTTCAAATTTTCATCATCTGAATTAACCATTTTGGAATGTATGCTTTGCTTGTTTTGTTTCACAAATCCAGCCTGGATTTGTGGAGAAAAGCAAAAATAAATCTTTAGATTTTGGTGGCCTGTGGCTCAAATCCTGAATAAATGGTGGTCCCTGAGATGAAAAAGGTTGAAAACCCCTGGCTTAAAACACCAATATGCGTTAAAGTACAGAAAGGCTTAATGAGTGTGACTCCAGTCCTCTAGCATTACAGCCAAGCCCCTCAGGGGACAGGCCTCCGACAGGTGTCTTCCTGCTGCTCTCTCACGGCAGTCAAACTACGAACAGATCCTGAAAGCATGACATTTGGTAGATGCAGATTGCATCTCTGCACTGATTGCATCTCTGCACATCAACACTTTTTTGTGTTGATGTGGCAGGTGTGACATATTTGCAATTAACATTTTGAGAAGCAAAGTGTACTGAATTGGACAAATTGACCTTCTTCTCACATAGCATGTAAGAGTGCTTCTGCCATGACTGAAGGCCCAGCAGGGGTTCCTGTGGTTTCAATAAGGGCCGTGGACCGGATCACATTTTGCCCACAGATATTGAAAACTCTATGAGTGCCATTTTGCCAGCCTGTTGCGCCCCCAATTGGTCCAGAGTGCCATTCATATGCATTAAGTAATTGATTGATTGATTGATTGATTGACCTCAAAAACAAAAAATCACAAACAGCAGTTTGTGATTTTTTTCACACATATTTCAGAGATGTGTAACTCCCCACCATCCCCAACCCTGCCGAGTGAATCTGTCTTCCTGTCCATTAAGTGTCACTTCCTGCCATAGACCAAAACAACCAGCTCTAACACCATTACACACACACACACACACAGGAGAGATGTTATTATGCCAAAATGAATCATATTCAAGTGAAAGTGGCCACCGATTAACACAATAGGTTCAGATATGGATCTAAATACTGTGTGCGTGCACGGTAGGTGAGTTCGTGTCGATGTGTCCCTGAGCAAGACACTTAACCCCTAATTGTTCCTGATGTGCTGGTTGTGCCTTGCATGGTTTCCACTGCCATCAGTGTATGAATGTGTGTGTGTGTGTGTGTGTGTGTGTGTGTGTGTGTGTGTGTGTGTGTGTGTGTGTGTGTGTGTGTGTGTGTGTGTGTGTGTGTGTGTGTGTGTGTGTGTGCGTGTGATGCAAAAGCTGTGTAAAGCGGCTTGGAATAAGGCGCTATATGAATGCACCATTTACCCTTTTAATCTGACGTCAAACAACACACTGCAAGGACGGTGGAGGCAAAACAATGTACCGAATCAACACTATCGGTTAATAAACAAAATGTGCACACATGCGTGTGTGTGTGTGTGTGTGTGTGTGTGTGTGTGTGTGTGTGTGTGTGTGTGTGTGTGTGTGTGTGCGTGTGCATTAAGTGTCACAGCCTATGTTTACAGCATATAGTGTCACGGTATTATTTATTAAATATATTGTTTTTTTATCGTGTCACTGCGTGCAGGCATGAGCCCTGCCAGATGAAGACAAAACGACTTGATTGACTGTGTACTTTGTCATTGATTCGACTGCCAATTTACTCTGCATGAATGTTTTAATGGAGCAAATGATAACATTTCATACGCTCCTGTTGTTTGCCCCCGTTGCTTAGACAGGTGCTGGGCATTGAAGTAAATACATTTTCATAATAACAACAATACTGATGTAGGGGTTGGCAGTTTGAAGCGTCTAGGAAGGATAATTGTGTTCTGCCGAATGAATTCAAATTCCGTGCCATCAATTTATGAGTGTGCAGCACTGTAGAGCTGTCAAAAGAATAGCCTGCTTTTTTTCTGCACGTTGTTGTCATGGCTCATTACTGAACACACATTTTGAATGTCAGAGAAATTCAAAGTCAGTCTGTCTAGTGACAAATAATATTGTTGGTGGTTAAGAATAGTGTGACACTGCAGGTCACTATCATGAATGGCAGGAGGGTCTTCGGTGGTTCTGTTCCTAGACAGCGGATTCCACCGTTATCAGTCGATAAGATCGCAGTTAGTAGTTTCCGTCAGCAGGACAATTTCGTCTCAGTATCGTCATGCTCTGCCGACCCATCTTGCAGTCTGTAGACATCATGGATTCTTTCAGTTGATAATGCATAAGATGACAACTGCGATCTTATCCACTGATAATGGTCGAATCTCAGACGCAAAACCCTAGCCCCCTCCAACCGTAACCCTAATCCTAAATCCCCGACGCTCAAACTAACCTCACAGACCTGACGGTCTGTGAACATACCTAAACCCTTCTCTAACCCTAATTAGATTAATATTACGCAACTTTAGTTCAGCATTTACTCTTGACCCTCCACAATATTTTATGTATCTCATTTGGCCCCTTGGGAAAAATAATTGCCCACCGCTGCTATACGTGGAAAACGTATCTCTCCCATCTGGCCTTCGTTTTTGGGCCCCAGAGAACAAATCAGGCCTTTGAGGCACTGTATTTACTTTATGTATTACTACTTTCTTTTTACTTTATTAATTCCTTTGTGGCTGATCGTCAAGCTCACAGCACGCCATACCTTGCGTGGGTGAGCTTATGAATCGATTGACTTGGCTTGTGCTATTTGTGCACCTTAAAATTGTCTTCTGTGCCAATGTATTTGCCTTGCACTGCAATCGCACTGCAACTTTTCCCTCAGCACTTTAACTGTGCACTTCAAGGTCCTGTGTATACTGTAGTGTAATCTGCTTTGGGCTATGGATAACAGATGCTTTGTATGTTTTTATGTGTTCCATTTGTATTTTCCGGTGTTATTTGTCTACCTTGATGCTGCAAACTAACTCAGGGGACTTGACTAGAATCTTGACTCAAAACCACTTTTGAGTAGTTCGAATAACCAATCATTCATGTAGATGTGTATTGGCTAGTTGAACAATTTGAAGATACATTTCAAGATCCTAACACGTTGACTGTGGATACTTGAAATCACAAAATAACTTTCACTGATGAGTATTTCATTAACTTTTGAAGAATCACCTGGGCTTTGTTGAGCACTTGTCTGCATGTCTATCCTAGCACAAAAATTAGTTGCAACACCTAAAGTGGACAGGAGAGCAGAGCACAAGCTCTGTTCCAGGAACCACCGGAGAGATCATGTGGGTCCATGTCCCCAGAGTGCACCGCACACTTCACACAGGTGTGATTTTGTTTTGTAATTGTGAAAAATATGGCCAACGCTATCAAGCATAGAATGAGATATGTAGACACATTTTCCTTGAGCGTTGCAGCTAGAGATAGGGCATGTTGTGCCAGGTGATTGAACTGCCTATAGTGCGCATAGTTGCTTCACATGTCTTCATTTAGTGGAGGCGTACAACTGCTGTTTGCTGGGATTGGGAGGTGATTGAATTTTTCATGCTTGTTGCCTCCTGCTTCCATTGCCAGTGTGACAAAGTTTTGTGTCAAGGATAAAAAAGTTGCTCATACTTCATGGACGTGATATTCATAAGGTGGATTTCCTCAACCAGATTCGTGATTGATGAAACTCGGAGCAGGGAAAAAACATATTCTCTGTGTCTGCAGTATCAGCGCTTTAGTTTGTCAGCAAGTGTCAAAAGTCTCTTATACAGAAGTTTGATTTACCCTCATCTCAAACACTAGTACTGCTCCCTGGTTCTACAGTTCCCACCAATCCCTGACATTGGACTCGTCGTAATAGCCACAGCAAGACTGTATATCACTGCTCTAACTGTGCAATGCATCAATTCCAATGTATCAATCACTGCATGTACTCTATGACCCCCACACACACGCACGCACGCCTGCACACAAAACAATTCAAAAGCAACAACTGAAAGGTAACTAGTGCACATTCAAGATTAAGATGGACATGAAATTGGATGATCACCAGCAGTATACGCATACCTTGCCGTTCCTTTTTAAAATTAGAATTGCGTCAGCTAACCGGAACCGTAAGTCATTTCCAATGAGCGAAAGAGCTTCAATTTCCCCTCGTCTCTCCAAACAATAACCTTTTCATTCTTTTCTTAGAAAATGCACGCCCACAGAAACAGAAATACCCACAATCTTTCTCGTACCTTCAATGTATTCATATCCGGAGGGCCAATCCTAGTGGTTTTATGCAGACAGATCATCATTGTATATCGTCTAGACTCTGTTCCAATTTATTTTTGTCTTGTGCTTCTTATCTTCTCGCTCTCATCGGATGACATTGACTTTTATACTTAGATATACATTTGCTAACAAAAAAGAAACAGGGACCAGAGTTATCGGAGATGTATATCACCTCTTCAAAAAACAACAAAACAAAGACAATTGCTAGTCTGATCAAAGCACTGTGCAGCATTTGCACACGACACTTGTGCCTTTTCCATCTGTCCAACAATATGTATATTGTATACTGTACAGTACAGTGCAGTTGTAAACAGTATAGTTGTAAACTTGTTCTAATGTGAAGAGATCATACAGTGGAAAAAATGATGTCTGTATATTTCTCTTGTGAAATATTGTAAGGTTCAGACATGACGTTACCATGAATTGTTTCAGGTTATCAGGCCTTTGCTTTACGATGTAGTTCCAAAAATATATAACATTTTACTGTATATATACTGCATGAATGTACTGCATGAATCTGCTATGGTATGACGGTCTGCCCTATACTGTCCTGGGTTCAATGTGTCTAGTCATTCATGTTCATCTCTCCCTGGGATATGTTTTATCCCTGCTTCTGGTCACTTTGGGAAATGTAACCTGCCTGATGATGTTCATGTTTTACAATATCAACTTAAAACATGTATTTTTAGAGGATGAGTAATTGCACACCTGCTATTTCCACCTGCTTTTTGTACTTTATAGTAAGAATACAAATACATTTTAATCAAACTGTGTATAACTGCCGCTTGCAGACAGCAAACATAGAAAAAGCCCCTCTGATGCATCACAGTGTTCCCTCTCTCTCTCCCCTCTGCTAATCGGTTTCTCACATTGCTTTTCCACCCATGACTATTGAGCTGTAACAATCCCACCCCTTCATCTGCTTTGTGGCTCTTTAGCCTCTGGAGAGAAGGCAGAGTTATCGGTATGGCACCAGAGGCTCCGGTGAACAGTAATTGTTGAAGCAATTAGATCCCAGGAGCATGCAGCGATGGTCACCTGATGCCTGCAGCTCTATGACTATGTACATAGAGCTGCATGCCTGTAAGGTACAACCAACAGCCGGCACATTAACAGTAATTAACCCAGCATGATTAGCATTCTGTTTGTCGGAGACAGCCAAGATATTACGATATGACCTCTGATGTGACATGCCATTTGAAAACCAGGTCATTTTTTCCCCTCAAAACATGAAATTTACTAGTATTTCGAATGAACCTCCCCACTATGAAATGGGAATAATGGTTCCCCCTGTGTACCGGCAGGATTATACTGTATGATGGCGATAAGGCTATGATGTTCTCTCCTCCTGGGCCCAATTCCCGCTGGGGACGTTGTGGGTGCTGGGGGCATGTTCGCTCCTATAATGGTCATTTTAGAATAACAAATAGGTTGCCAGATAATATGTGCATTATTGTCTATTCCTAGTAATGCATTCTCAATGTGGTCATCCTAACTCAATGGCAGATGTCAATCTAACAGCTGACCTGACTTCACCATGGTTGTATCACCATGTCAGCGAATGTGTACTTGTGTAACAATGCGTGTGTTATCTTTAAAATCAGGGTTGCCAGCATTTGTTTAATGACAAGTCACCAACCTGCGGTCGCTTCTCACCCTTGGGGCGCCTTACTTGGAAATAAACACTAAGCGCTTCATCCTGAGAACTGTGCCAATCCTTGATCTTTGGAATATTAATAATTCTTTGCATGTTTTCTCGCTACCCTTGCAAAGAACATACAGTAATCCTGGTCTCTGCCTCCCCCTGGCCAGCCGGGGGCACCTGGAGGCGAAAGGAACTGGTCAGAATAATGTGTTACTTCTGTGCGATACGTCCAACCAGGGAAACTTCCCCGTGTCAGGTGAAAAGCAGCAGCTTGGACATGCATAGAAGGAAACATGAGGTCAGTCAGCTCTCCCCAGGTTGACAGAAGAAGTGTAGTGCGCCCAGGATTGCATGATTCGACAATTGACACTGGGTGAAAAAATGCAAAATCGTGGGATAAAAAAAATAAGGAAAACAGGATTGTGCTGTGCTGTACTGCACTGTAGCGTAGAGTACAAATGTACAATACATGCATACTACTGGCCTCCGAAACGCCTTACAAAAGTCAAGGCGCGCTCGCTCGTCCTCAACCTATCGTGACAATCCCTTCCACTTCATCAGGACCCCATGGATGCAGTGGCAGTGCGGCGATGATGGCCCACTCTCGCTCCGCCTGCAGGAGAGAAAGCTAGCCCAGCTTTCCAGCCTCATCACGCTTCTTTATCAGTGATCTCCTTAAAGTCTCTGCCTTTTTTTTCTGTCCCACTACTTTAAAGCCACGTCGCGTTAGCGCCCAGAGATGATCTCATTCATTCACATCGGCACACCGCTGCGCCTATATTCTCTCATTAAAGCGTTCGGAGGGGGGTGAAGGGGTGGGGGGAGTGTCTCCCCTGCCGGGATTAATGCAAGCGGATACTTTGTCGACACGGATGAGCGTCCCTTATGAAGAAAGCTTCATCCAGCGATGTGCAACAATCGCTCATTCAAATGGCAGTGCATTCTTGTTTGCCCACAGTAGTCTTCCTATAGGCAAAGTGCCAGCAGGGGCGAAATCAATCTGCGCCCGCGACCGCGGTCACGCCCACTGGGAAACGGGCGCCCGTTTTCACAAAAGGGCGCCCGTTTTCACAAAAGGGCGCCCGTTTTCACAAACGGGCGCCCGTTTTCACAAACGGTCGCCCGTTTTCACAAAAGGGCGCCCGTTTTCACAAACGGGCGCCCGTTTTCACCAAAGGGCGCCCGTTTTCACAAAAGGGCGCCCGCCCGTTTTCACAAAAGGGCGCCCGCCCGTTTTCACAAAAGGGCGCCCGCCCGTTTTCACAAAAGGGCGCCCGTTTTCACAAAAGGGCGCCCGTTTTCACAAACGGGCGCCCGTTTTCGGAAACGGGCGCCCGTTTGTGAAAACGGGCGACCGTTTGGGCTGTGTTGGGAATATTACTTTACCTTGTTAATATATTACTTAATAATTATTACCAATATATTATATTACAATATTACTGTTCGCCGCCAAACAGGAAGTGGTACTTGCACCTGATTGGTCGATACTATTTTCCGCCATAACTCCTCAATGCTATGTCATAGAGACATAATGGTGGTATCATTGGACTATGTTTTGGCTCCTTGTGACTTAGCCGCGTCCCCTTTTCTGATTGGCCGATATTTGCCCGAAACTTGCACGATCGAGGGCCCGTTAATCGCTGCTAGCAGCTTTAATTATTATTATTTTTTGAAAAATATATAATTAAATATTTAGTGTCACTATTAATCAAATATTACATAGGCCAGTGGCATACCTACAATAAAGCAAGCACACTTAATTGTATGTTTGTCTAAATCCAGCCTGGAATTGTGGACAAAAATAGGCTAAATACATCTTTAGTTTTTGGGGTCTGTGGGGCTAAAATGACCTCAAATGGTGGTCCGTGGCTGAAATGTGAAATAAATTGTGGGCCCTGGCAACTCTATTGCAGTTAAAGGGGGGCTCCAGGGGATGTAGGCTATCAAAAGTCGGGGGCCTAATCAAATGCAAATTGTCCCAGTAGGCTATTGTCATATCAATACCATACCTAAATGTTCTCCAAGGACAACGAAAGCCTTTGATAAGGGTTGCCCGTTTTCGAATAAGGGCGCCCGTTTGTGAAAACGGGCGACCGTTTTCAAAACCGGGCGCCCTATTATCTTGACAACTGCAGAAGTTAAATAATTAATAAATCAATTTATTTATTCAGGAGTGATTTTTTTTCCAAGTTGATTTCATATGGATTTGGCCAGAAAGCCAAGTGTGCTTGCTTTATTGTAGGTATGCCACTGGCCTATGTAATATTTGATTAATAGTGACACTAAATATTTAATTATATATTTTTCAAAAAATAATAATAATTAAAGCTGCAAGCAGCGATTAACGGGCCCTCGATCGTGCAAGTTTCGGGCAAATATCGGCCAATCAGAAAAGGGGACGCGGCTAAGTCACAAGGAGCCAAAACATAGTCCAATGATACCACCATTATGTCTCTATGACATAGCATTGAGGAGTTATGGCGGAAAATAGTATCGACCAATCAGGTGCAAGTACCACTTCCTGTTTGGCGGCGAACAGTAATATTGTAATATAATATATTGGTAATAATTATTAAGTAATATATTAACAAGGTAAAGTAATATTCCCAACACAGCCCAAACGGGCGCCCGTTTGTGAAAACGGGCGCCCTTTTGTGAAAACGGGCGCCCTTTTGTGAAAACGGGCGCCCTTTTGTGAAAACGGGCGCCCTTTTGTGAAAACGGGCGCCCGTTTGTGAAAACGGGCGCCCGTTTGTGAAAACGGGCGCCCTTTTGTGAAAACGGGCGCCCGTTTCCCAGTGGGCGCGCCCGCGGTCGCGGGCGCAAAATGATTTCGCTGGCTCTCCAAAGTGCAGGGATATAGAGAGAGGTCTCATCTCTTCTATTCCAAATGTAAACATTAAACACTTTCAGCTTAGTCTCCCTGAGCATCGAGATCACCTATATTTGCAGTGAAAGCCCTGCTGTGTATAATCAAGTATTATACTTTAGTCAGAAATGCTCAGTTTCCTCAAAACTTGCACAAGTAGTGCTCAGTAGTGGCCTTTGAAATGAAAATTGTTGAAAATCACTGCTAGAGCCGTAACATTCTTCTCTTATGGCAGTCCCTGCCATATATTTTTGTTTTTTAGGTTTTCTGAGCTCAAATATAACTAATAAATAACTTTTCACTTTCAGCTTTTTCTTCTCTTTCACTTTCTATAAATCCCATATATGTCAAATTGGATTTGCCAGCAGATGTCACTGTTTATCCTGTTGTCATTGCTGCTCAAAAGCCTTCTAAACCCCACGGAAAACTTCAGACCACAGGAAATCTGCTGAGTGTCCAAAGGTTTTCTGGGTGTAACTGAGATCATTAACCCTAAAATAAAATAGAGAGAAATTTAACATCATGAAATTCTTAAGAAGTAAGACCGTAGCTGCAAGTGTTACTGCAATTAATGGGTAATGGGTGTTGCAGTTGCTTAGAAGACAAAGAGCATTTGCAAACGGTTGGTAATATTGGTAGTGTTTTCCCATTTCCTGTTGTTTAATTGTCAGAAGTATAAATACATTCTACACTCATTCTAATTATAAGTCTCCTTAGTATTCTCTTTTGCAAGCCTCACTAGGTGCTGCATAATGCAAAATGTACTGTATGTAAACCTGTATTTTTGTATGTACTGTATTCAAAAAGTGCTCCAGGAGAAAATGTGGACAGTATGTACAGTGTATGCATGCGTGCAAGAGCACACACAGCATGAGTTTACATTTATTACAAACCTAATACATACAGTATACACATGCAGATGTTAAAGGAGTCGTTCTATCTCCAGGCTATATGCACAAAACCATCAGTTCTGATTTCCGAAAGGTCACTGAATACCTTTGCACGCTTTTATTAGCAAGTGAAAATATCAAGGTAATGTCTTGAGCGACAAAGGGCCACATCTAAATCTCTACTGTATAGTATATTGGCGAGAGCAGCTCCATTTAAATTCAATGGTTTGTTGTTCACTGGAAATATTACACAAATACCTCATAGGGTGCAAGTGACTCATACTCGGCTGTGCATCGATCGTGTGCCGATCTTCAAGCTCGCAGCGCATCATGCTGCGACCTGGAGTGAACTTGCAGATCAGCTATTTGAGCTGCATAACTGAGTATTGTTTATCTTGGGCTTGTACGTGACGCATTGGCATTGGCTCCTTGTTGCTACAGTATATATGCCTGGATCTGCAGGCAAAACAACAACAGCCAGGACAGGACCTCTGCACCTGCCCCTGCTAATCACCTACCTCCAGACCGACGGGATAGAGGGCTGAGGGCGCACAGGGCATGCAGGTGTGCCAAACTTAGTTCCCTCCCCTTCACCTCTCTGCTCCCATCATTCTCTGAGCCCCCTTTGCTTTAATGTTTCTCCACGGTCTCTCCTCCTCTCTCTCCCCCCTCAGGGGTGGATCTAGGCATGGGCATGGGGGGGCAATCTGCCCCATCAAACACGATGGCAGGCAAAACAACCCAAGATATATCAAATTAAAGTGCTTGTATTTAAAATGATTTGAAACACTACTACTGCTACTAACTACCTTGTGGCACCACTAAACCAACAGCATTTCATCATTGAAAACAAAAAAACTCTCTGAGTCAGACCTTTAGCTTTATGCATGCTGCTTGTCTGTTGCAACTTTCAACAGCAACTGATGTTGTTATTGATGCTTTACTTGACTAATAAAAGTCCTGTAACCGAAAACCCCACACCATTTTCTCCTGCCACCCCAATTGGGAAATGTTACATCCGCCCCCGTCCCCCCCTCTTTCTCTCCCTCTTCCCCCTCTCCTCCTCCTCTCCCCTGCTGGATTCTCTCCTCTCCGCCGCCCCTCTCTGCAGATGACTAGCTGTGCTGCTGCAGCTGCCCCGGAGTGCCAAAGCATCATCAGAAATTCAGATGACTCCTCTTCCTTCCCCCATCATGCGCCACGGCACAGCGCAGCAGCGTCGCCCAGAGACTTTGTTTTGCACGCAGCCGTGGCTTATAAACTCACTTTTCATTCACTTTTCTCCCCTTTTCTCCCCAGATTTGGAAATCTTTTCCGAGATGTCAGTTTTATGGCAATTTATGCATCATCAGCAAAGTAAGCACCTAACAGTTGCTGCATGTGCATTCATTCCATTGCTCCATTTTCTTAATTCGGTCCAATCAGGCAATGACATTTGAATGAATTGGTTCGCAGTTCCTGAGCTCCGCATGCTAATTCAAGACCCTTTCTGTTCTATGTTACCGTGTAGATTTATCCTGAGTTACAGAACTATAAGCCATCGGGCGCCTTAAAGGCGCACTGAAAGCACCTGACACTCAATCGCGTCATCAAATGCACCCATTGTTAGCAACAGCTGGAACCACACTGGAGGCGCCAAGCAGGCGTTCCAAAGCCCCATCGTTGACACATCCATTGTAGCTCAGTTCTATTTTGGGAGAATTGCGGCAGCACGGCACCTCATTTTATTTACGACATATTGCAGAGCAAGCATGTTCGATTGAATTAAACATGTTCAATTCAAAAACATTGAACATGTTTGGATTATGAAAACTTTGACTTACTGGATTATGAAAACGGTTCAGAATCATATTTACTGTACATTGTACAACAACTAATAATCAGTAGATGCATACGAAGCAATGTGTCATTTGTTGTATTTTATTTCTACTAAGGTTAGTGTCAATTATACTGGAGTCTACCTATTGCTGCTGACCATCTATCTATCTCGTAGAAGAGTTGCCATATTGAGGGGGCAGAAAACAGCATGGTCACGTGGTTCTTGTACTTGCGTGACTCCAATGCATTCCGTAACTTCCGGTTATGTGCCCATTTTGTCCCAATTTGGTCAGGCATGAAAAATATGTGTGATGCACGCACCCATATATGTTTCGGGACGGACATGACCAAATACTGTATGGAGTGTGTGATGCCCAAATATGGGCGTGTGTTTGTGTGTGTGACAAACACAGACACACTACCTGGCTGGGCGGTGGTTGACGGGTTCCTGAACTGCCCCACAGTTTAGGTTGAAAAGCGGCAAAGTGGTGCTTTAATGTGTGCTCAGCACACCTTTTTACAACCACTGTTGAGGAGGCTGAAAGTCAATGCACCAATATTCCAATAAATCACTACTATGCTGTGGGATGTAAATGACTAAAGATTATGCAGCAGACTTCTGGAAGAACAGTGCTTAATGAGGGAAGAACACATACCACGCCTGTCCCTCGGCCCGCAGCCATATTGTCCAGGGAGAAACCCTTCCAGTGGCTCTAACTATTGACACATCGTTGGCCGTTGACCCTGTGTGGTGTCTTCACAGTATGCTTTGTAGCGTCATATTGATCATTGTTAAGGTGAACAGAACTGTTTACATGACGCGTAACCATTTGTTCAATTGAAACACTTTGATCTTTGCACTTTGCCGATGGACTCTGGGAAGTGGAAAAAATCACTTGTGCTCCACGGCTCTCGATAAGATGCAGGTGTGTTAATATAAGAGGTTAAAGTTAGTGGTTCTCAACCTTTTCAGGCCATAACAGTCTGTTTTAAGTGCCTGACCGCCTATTTTAATTGCAGGGTTCGTTGAGAACCGCTTTGTCTACCCAGCAGCGCATGGAGTAATTGAAATTATCAGCATCTTTACCACCTGGAACATTAAAGGGATGAGCACATGAATGCACTACTAATTGCCAATCCAATATTATGATTGTTATATGGGCCATTTCGCATTATTATTAGTAGCCCGTTAGTAGCCTTTGAATTTGACACTGCGAGACTATTTATATAGGCCAAGTACAATATTACAGAAAATTGTGCTGGGTTTATACTTAACCAACTAAACTCTTTCCTCGGAGAAACAGACTTGAGCGAAAGATAATGACTTCTTCTTCCACCACTGCATGCAAGAAACATAAAAACATCTCATCACTTTAGAAAGATGAAAAAGACCCGTAGACTCCCATCTGTTCTGCTTTTAACTGCAATCGCCCAAATGGGTGATCATTCATGGATCACAAAGAGCAGACACAGGCGCACGAGCCATTTTGCTACACCTCCTTTCAAATGGACTCATCGTGTACTTCGCAGCGCGGGGGAAGTACATGGTGCAAGAGGCGTAACGTCTTAATGCACACCGCAGCATGCACTGCAGCCTTATAGAGGCATTCACTAGTGATTGAAGTGGGCCCTTGTAGAGCAATGAATGGGGCTATCTGTACAGTAGAGCTGCCCCCCTCCCAAAGAGGTACAGTAGCAGGTAGCTGATAGCGGAGAGGACACTTCGCCATGCACACAGAAGGAAAGTGCCAGTGAATTATTAAGGGTTTTGTGGGGGGAGGGGGTCACTTAAGATACTTTGTGAATGAAGGCCAAAGAGAAACCTGAAAGAACGCAGCGACATGCACACAACAAATAGCGTGTGTGAATGCACTGTAGGAAGCCCCAGACGGAGCAAGCAGTCGAGGTCTTTGAATGTTTTTAAAAGCGAGTGTGTCGTGCAAGGACAGCCGCAGATCGATGCGGAAATACAGATGAATGACAAAAGAGCCTGAAAAAAGTTTGAAAGAATGCATTAACCGATTATAAAGACCTGACTGCCGAGTCAACGCTACAAATCATCGGAACCAAGGACGGGTGTTTTTGATGAATTCGGTTAATATGTTGTTTGAAGTTACCCTGGGTTTGGAAGGGAGTGCATAGGGCAGCTATAGTGAACACCAAATATCTACCGTGAATACGAAATCGAGCAACTTAAACTTCACAAAAGCCTGAGTAGACTCTGAAATGACCCACAGTTTTGGAAAGATAATTATGCCTTTTAATTGCTTTGAATCAGAGCAGAAAAACACACTGTACACAAGGACGTCTTGATCACTGATAAAGCCATCCGATGTTTTGACTGGTCTCTCCATCGACTGTATTCAGCATTTTATCTGTATGTTTTCTCCTCTATACAGGTATTGACGTTTTGAATGTCATGGCAAAATGCCACTCGGTCAATACAAGGGTTGCGCACTATGGAGGAGCATATATAATGGACTGAGATTGGTCCAAAGGTAACTATTAAGACATCGCATGCATTCTGAACGCACTACAATATAGTGGGGGTTAGTAGAAAATGGCTCCATTTTGATTTTTTTAAAATGATTTTTCCAATTTGTTGGGAACACTGCAGAGCAAAAGAAAATGTCATACTGTACTTCCCCACCGGGAAACTGCATAACAGCACTTTATCCCCGAAATAACTCCTAAAGGGACCATAGATTATATTAATGCATGGTAGAGAAAGAAATGGAGTCATAATGGGAACTGTCCACCTAATATTACATTAGCGTACATGGGAGGGAATCAAAGCAGAGGGGTGGGTGTGGGCTGTGACATTTGAAAACGACTCACAGAGATAAGGAATTGCCACTCTGACCCACTCACAGCGGAAATCTGGAGACCTCCTTTGCGTTATGTGATGATATTCCATTTTCCTTCTTTACAGCAGCACTACCTATAGTACACAACATCCCATCAACAGAGATTGATGGGGCGACTTATTTATTATTTCCGCATAACATTTCTTAGATATATTGATGATGGATTGAAATATTGAAAATGAGAGGAATTCCCCTTTAAGCCAAGTTTGCCTTGCACATTCACTCGCGCACACACGCACACACACACACACACACACACACAAGCCCAAATAATAAACTAGAAATTCCCTTTTGGTGAGTGTTGAAAACTGACACACGCTGTGCATCATGTGCTGAATGTGTTGCATGTGGTTTTAATTAGGCCTACTTGCATACTTGTGGTTTTAATGGCCTCAAGATATATGTTTAATCAAAGCAAATGTTCCAGTTTCTAAGTCTTCCGGGCACTGCTGAGGCCTTCAGAATTCAGACGCGTGAGCCAGAAAGAACACAAGACGATGAGCACCATCAGTACTCAGTGTGTGATAAGTATGTTAATAGTGAAATATGTTTGTGTGTTCATTAAAGAGCAGCAGGGGTGGAAATACATAAAGAGCACTGTTGCAAATATGAGGAAAAGGGGTAAGAAAATGGATGCAACAATGTTTCATTATGTTATCTCTACTAGATAACAGCTACAGTAAGGCGAGAGACAACCGCAGGTCGGTGACTTGTCATTCCGCAAAACTTGGCAACACACTAGCAGTTTATAAAGAATAAAGGGCTTTCCAGACGGCAAAGAATAAACGCCAGCGTTATTGACGGGCGATTTTCTTAATGTCGGCAGTGCCGATTTTAAGAAAATCGTTAAACGCTCTGTTGAACGCTGGTCATTTTCTGAGCAAAAAGCGCCGGCCCCATTGAAAATGAATTAGAATGCGCGATTTATTCCTCGCCGTCTGTAAGCCCCTTAAAGAAAGCTGAAGTAATAAGGTGTGTGTGTGTGTGTGTGTGTGTGTGTGTGTGTGTGTGTGTGTGTGTGTGTGTGTGTGTGTGTGCGTGCGTGCGTGCGTGCGTGCGTGCGTGCGTGCGTGCGTGCGCGCGCTGCTCTGCGCTTTCCGTTCGGAACTTAGATCAGTGCCCGTTTAGACAGGAGGACACACTGGTAAGTTTACTTTTTATAATGATAGTGGACTAGAGATCAACCGATTATTAATAAAATCATGAATATCGAATTCGATAATCGGCCGCGGCCGATAATCGGTCTATCACTATAGTGGACCCGTTATTATTGCCTGATATGGGTGGATTAATGGCTTGTAAAGCTGCGCGCCGTGCTGCTGGTGAGTAAAATGCAACTGTCCGTTTTTTGTTTAATGAGAACATGAACACAACGAATCTACCACCCACACCTATCCTTCTTAGGTGCACTGAAAGACTCACTGCTTTCATTGCTAAACCACACAACCATATTTACGTTGTACAATAATACTGGAAAACATGCATCCGTCACTTGACACAACGTGGCACTACTTAAACATGGAATCTGCAGCAGTCCGTGTTGGACATTTGTTGAGGATTCATGGATTGAGCGAATACTCTCTTGCTGCTTGCTTTGCATCTTTTGCATCTGCCCTGGTCCCTTGGCAGAATAACACTGTGGCAGAGTAGAAACGCCCCTGCCCCCCCACCTGTTGTTACTGTGCACCTAAGGATGCTCTTTTGAGTGCTGTAACACTGACACTGGTCAGTGTGACCAGCTTCCTCCCGGTTTAAATACTAAGTGTGACTTGCGATCAGAAATCACATGCAGACAGATTCATAATGATAACAATAATAAAATTGGCTTTTGTAAGAGTCAATTTTGTTTAGTTGCCAATCTCTAGTTGAGATCACCTTTGAAGTATCAAAACAATTTATTTTCAAAAAGTATTTCAGGCCCTTATTTTTGTTTGCTCTGCACATAATTAGTGCATTTCCTTAATGTTATCACTGGTTTAATAATAACACAGTGTAAGGGCTATTTGTGTAGTTCCCAGGCGATTTCCCTGCTTTGTTGTTAACAGTTCCTCTTTTCTTGACTTTCTATTCATGATGTCTAATGAGATATAAGTTTCCTCTGAAACAACAGAGTTCACAGTAGACAGGCCCCCGTAGGCATTGTTCCTCATGGAGATGGTGTGGTCTCATCCAGGGTCATGAGAAAGCCTGTGGCAAAGGAATGGATGGCACACTTTCTGCTGAATAATTTTGTTTCATTTTTTGTCTGTTTTTTTTTTTTCATAGGCTCTAGCAGACACGAGCAGACACACTGCAGTTTCTTTTGATTATTCACCGTTCGCTCACGTTCCACCAGGATTATCACAGCCTTTTTTCTTAATTTATTATTATTTTAAAAAAGGCATTAAGTTGGTATTATAATGTAATTGTTTTTCACCCTTTTCACAAACACATTAGATACTGTGGCATTCCTGTCCTGAGCTTTTAATCATCTGAATCTGTGTTTGACGTCTCTACAAAACGTTGTCTCAGAGATTTTTTTACAACTAGAATTTACATCACAGTGTAGATGAATGGCAACGCTTCTATGTTTCTAGACACCCATATAAACATAGCCTAGGATAATTTTCTTATTTTTGTTTTTTATTTTATTCTTCTTATTATTATTATTTTATTTTTTTGTATATTTTTGTCAGGCAAAAGTTGTCTTTGTACAAACTACAGATAAAACACTAAAAAGCAGTCCATGGAGCTAAGATTGAGGCAGTTGTAGAATGACAACGGTTTGTGATCAGTGATCTTAATAGCATTGCTCGCACAAAACACCAATTACTGGTGTGGAATGGCGTGGGAACCCCTGGCTGGGTTGCTCCAGCTTCTCCACCCAACAGGCTCAACAGCCAAAACAGAACGCTGATGAGCTGCCATAGCAACAGGGAACAAACCTCTTCACCAGGCCCTCAAGACCTGGGATGCCAAGAAAGGCTGAGGAATGAAAGTCAGCAGTGAGGATGGTGTGTGTGTGTGTGTGTGTGTGTGTGTGTATGTGTGTGTGTGTGTGTGTGTGTGTGTGTGTGTGTGTGTGTGTGTGTGTGTGTGTGTGTGTGTGCGCGCGTGTGTGTGTGTGTGTGTGTGTGTGTGTGTGTGTGTGTGTGGGTGGGGGGGGGGGGGGGGGGGGGGGGGGGAATGAAAGATAGTTTAATAAGCACATTTTAACTGCTAAATCTCTTTGTGAAAGATAATCCACAGGAGCTCAAGAAAGAGGATCGTGTGAAAATAATAATATACTGCATACACGTCGTATGATAGGACACCTGATGAGAGGAGAATGGGCATAGAAAAGAGACTCTAGGGCAGGGAGACGAAGACAAAATCACAAGGGAGGAGAGGGCAGAATTATTGAGGAGTGCAGCAGAAGGCAGAGATGGCAGCCGTGCTTAGCAGCCTCTCCTCGCGGGAAATGACAAGGGAGCGAAATGCTAGCTAATTATATCCAGCTTACCAAATCGATCCCAGCCAAAAACAACAGTAGCGCAACAGGCGCAGAAAAATCCATTCCCCGGCACTTTGCAGCGCGTAAAAGAAATCACGCTACGAAATTGAAATCATCAATGACCGTCAGCGAGATTGGATGGCAGCGTGACTACCGACAGCTCGGAGGTGATCAGAATCTTTCTACCAACATCTACTAATCGCCGATATCTCGCAAACCTGGAAGCACTCCCAGTGTCTCAGTCAGAGGGAGAGCGAGACTACAGGCAAAGTACAAAGCTGCAACTAATCCATTACTCACAGTGCAAAATCCTGAGTGTTATTTTAACTCACGAGTGTCAATACCAGAGTTAAATTATCGCTCTGGATTTTACATTGTACAAGAAACATTCTAAACAATCAACTCCTTCGAAACTCTCACAAGAGGATAGCAAATCCAATTCCAAAAACAGATTCGCTAAGGCCTACTCTGTCATTTCTGGAAAATCTCCTTAAAATGAGGCTGGATGAGACAATTTATCTCAGTACAAAGCCTCTCAGTCGGTTCTTTTTTTCCCACTTGATGACACATTCATCCAGCAAATAGTACCCATATACAGCATATTCCATTTCATTAACACATTGCCTTATAGACTAGAGTTATTCTATAATTAGTGGCCTCAAATCTTGCACCTCAAAAGGTCACTGAAAATAAAAAAAAATGCTCCATAAGACTCTCATAACCTTGGTATTAAGGCAGTATTAAGAGCTCTAGCTGAAATGTGCTCAACGACAGATGGATCAAACTTCAAAGGGACGTCTGAATGAGTTTTCAAAGGGCATAGAGAGCTTATTGTTAGATCTGAATGCCACATCACCTGCATTATGTTAACGCATAAAACAATGGTAAAAAATAACCGCACCTGTGTTATTGCTATATTACAGTACCGCAGAATCTTGATTTAGACTTTAAATAAAGACTGCTGCACTTGCGAACTAAAGACCCCAAGGTTTCTCCACTAATATGAACTTATGCCCTATAATGAACCAATGTATCGCAGACTAATGTGCATATCAAACTGGGGGTGCTTGAAATTAAACAGGTTGGGAACCACGGTTAGAGCCATGGAGTAAAAGTACAATATCCTTTTGTGAGGTGTAGTTATGTAAAAGCATTGAATGAAAATTGTAAATACTGAATATGATGTACAAATACAAAAATTGTGCTAAAGCACAGTACTTCATTGCTTTACACTACTTTCTAGAAACATAACCATTATGCTAATTAATTCATGGAGAGAAAAGGCAAAAATATGTTGTCGGCCGTGTCTGTCGCCAGAAACAGCCAAATCTGCCATGACGAATTATGTCAAAGCATTTCTGTGTACACGGGCCCTAATGTTGCAACTTGTATACACTTTAACATCTATCAAATATGGAAGTCGACATCTCCCATACATTTGTTTACAAAGAAGGTGCAGTGAAAGGTTATACAGATGGCTGTACTGCGCATGGCATAACACTGATGGTTTATTCATTCTCTTGGTAGCCTAGCTGTAAACATGCTCTTTTTTCTAGCCTATGGTACATGGAGCCTTTTGGCTTGGGGCGCAGGGATGTGAAATTTAAAGATAGAGCAGAGCTTTTACACGGCTTGATGGTTGTTGCTGTCATCTCCACCTTCAAATTGCTTCTTTTTGCTTCTCTACCTCACTTTGTACTGTACCGACACGTTCTCTTTGAAAATGGTGGACCAATGGCAACAGAGATAAGTAAGTCCTTTATGAGTGTTTATATATGCCTTGGGCCATATGGACCTGCATATGAAAAACACCTTTCTAACTCCACGTTGTCCAGAAATGCATAAAAAGTACACAATGACCCGGACACCGGCCGCCTGCATGCACTCGCAATTTGAACATTAAGCAATGTCTCGGCCTTCAGGTAAACTCCACGTTGTGGGATGATAAATCAAGAAGCTTTTCACTTCACTCTTTTCATATTTTCAAATATTTTAAACCTCACAAACATCTGTCATGATTTAAAAAAATAAAAAAATAAAAATATACCTTTTGGATAAAGTTCCTTCCTGCCATATGTAGCGTTTATATCCTGCATATAGCATATAGTTGGATAAACACGTTCCTTCCTGCCATATGTAGCGTTTATATCCTGCATATAGCATATAGTCCTACCCATTCAAGGCCGTTGGGGACCTGTAAATTGACTACAATAAATAACCTGATGCAGACATCAGCAAATATATTACGGTCATGATGATGAGCCTGATTGGTTTGATTCCAGGCTTAAAGGAGCTTTCAATGATTTGGTTGATTTAGAAAACGCTCCGGTCCAACAGATAACCCACTGTACAGTGGGGTGCACACACCAAGGCCCACCCCTACTTGACCCTGATTGGAGAAAGGCCCCTCTCATCCTGATTGTAAAGGCTTTTCTCCCAAAGTCCAAAACTAAACTAGTTACCTAAACTGGAGGGTTTTTTTTTTACCCCGGGGCTCACTGGGGACAGGGAGGAACTCCTTATATGGTCACCACACTATCTGTAGTACAGAGGATTAGCCAAAAAAGGGAAAAAAAAGAATTGGAATTATGTAAAATCACTTACTATACCTTTAAATGTATATACAGTGATTTCACTGAATTCAAATACACTTCTCATATAATCTATAATCCTACTATATGGTGTGGTGACCAGTTAACCCTTGGGATAAAAAAAAACCTTAGGTTTTGTTTTTGCCTTCTTGTATGGAGTACCGTGACTGGAGCTCCCCAAGTTCCAAACATGCATACTGTAGCTAACCAATGCATCACAACACAGCCTATATTCTTACAATATACATTAACTAAAGCGAGTCACATAACAAATAATTGTTCACTAAAGTGATGAGGTCTGTTAATGCTTTAAAATGTCCTAAAATTTCGCCAAATTACCTGCAAAGGTGCATCCTGCTGTCAATGGAGCTGGAAGGCAAGAATAGTTTGTTTGGAACATCTCTTTTTAGCCGTAGCATGGAAGTCAATGGTAGTGTGATTGCACTAGTATAAAGGGCCCAGCATTCTTCCAATCATAATCAAGTGGGGGCGGGCCTTGTGCACATCTTGTTTCAAAATCACCCAAATTTCACTGAATGCTCCTTTAAAACTTGTGATAAGGATTTTCTGTCTATGGGGAAATGAATGTAGGCTATACCTGTGGGATGTGGGCTGTGCCAGTGAAACACACTGTGGTGACTGTTACGCTCTATTTGCTCAGTGGTAAAACGTTCAGCACTTGCAAAAGTTTCATTGGCACAGTATGTTCTCAGAGTTACAGATTGTAAGGGGCCATTTGGCTCCTAACTATTAATCATTTAGCAAGGGAACCCTTTGGACTTCATCCTGTGCCCCACGTTGACTTTATAGTGGCCCACTTTTAGGCAGAGGTGGAAAAGGGTACTCAATGGTTTTACTTGAGTAAAGGTATCAACAGAGAACTATACTCTGTTACAATTAAAACAGACAGCAAAAGTAGAGTGTACTCACTATGCAATAGGGCCTATTGGAGAAGAGAAGACCCTGAATATGCAAGGTGCACAAGCTGTGGCATCCTTCACTTATTCACAGCCATGTTCTCTGCAACATAAATGTTAAATGATGCATTTATATTGCGCCATTAATCCAACGTGCTTTAAGATTCGTTTTGGGACCTTTCTATGCCTTTATTGATAGTCAACAGTAGCTAGACAGGAAAGGGGAAGAGATGGGGGAGGGACACACGGCGAAGGCCGTCGGGCTCGGGAAACCTATGCCGGAGGGTAACCATGTAAGGAACCAACTTCAAAGCCCAATCGAGAGCAATGACCGGTTCAGACTTGCACAAGGATACTTAGCTTGGATTTGAACTGGGAACCTTGAGGTTCCCCGTTCCCATCCGGTCACTCTACCCCTGAGCCACTGCTGCCTCACATGAAGTCACTTGTTGAGATCAATCGTTTTGAGCCTGTATATGGCAGCTTTTGTTGCCCACTCAGCTGGCTTTAGAAGGATTATAACAAATTGTGACAAAATGTCTTTCTATTTTTTGGGGTCAGTTGACCCAAAAACCTGAACTCTTAACATTTAGTAGATTTTCTAGGTTGTTTTCTGGCCCAAGCAAGTGCTATGAGTTTATTGTGTGCTGTGACTCCACACATTCCAAATGTTCCAGGAGATGTCACTGTTGAGGCCTGTTTGCCTGTTTTTCATTGCAGCTCAAATGGCTTCAGAAAACACGAGAACATCTACTGAATGTTCAATGTTCATCATAAAACCTAAAAAGGAAAAACAAAACAAAAAAATGAAATAAATAAATGAGTAGGGGACTGAGAGAGAAGAAGCATGCAGAACAACAAAAAACAAAACAAAAAGAACGAAGTCGCCTTTAAGAAAAGGAGAAAGCATTGCAGATTACACAGAGAATAAATTAGACGTGGTGCTGAGGACAAAGACCATGTTTTCCCAATGATAACAAGCTGTTTTTCTGTGCAAGCCTGTGCCTGGTAATGAAAGGGAAAACAGTGGCTGGCGTTCCCATCCTCAGCCCCCTTTCCAGTGGCGGCTAGGGAGAAATGTCTGGATGCTGACATTGGCGTTCCTATTCATGGGGTCATCTGAAGTCCTCCGCCAGCCATGTTTAGGACCTCACAATTGGTCTGGTTAGCCTAATCAGACATTGAAACACCTATGAGGTTCTAAACGCTACAGATGAGACCCATGAACAGTGGGGGACCATTCTATTTGGGCGGATCTCATATATACTATATATATAAATAAGACCCACCCCCCAAAAAATCTGAGGCATTTGTTTCTCCATTAGTGATGGGAGATTGTCCAAAAATAGACAAAATGATAGTCTCATTGGCACATCTCCAAGATATTTTACAAAGTTTGTTTATGATCAATTAAATTGTCGCGCTCTATTTGGGGTAGAGCGGTGTTAGACACAAATTTAATAACTAATTGCATGTTGTGGTGTGAGGTGCAGAGTCAGCCCTCAATACTAAGGGTGAAAACCAACACATTCCTGTGGTAGCCATAAATTTTACCCCCTCTCTCATGGCAAGATGGCAAGTCGAGATAAGGATGTTCTGAGGTGCAACTGAGTGAGGCACATGTAGACAGGACACTTCCTAGTTCCAAACCATTTCCTGGTGAAGACCCAATGGGGGGGTCTTCTGGTTTCATAGTGCACCAATGAGAGTCTAGCTAAGCAACCCCTCTCTGGGTGCTTCTCCTCTCATACCAAGGGGTGGTCAGTCTCACACCATCTGACACAATGTGAACAGCTAAAGAAAGGGCCGGACTCACCACTGGTATGTAGTTGAGCATCCAACATGTGTTAATATATGGGAATGTAATATTTGTGTTTGTATTACTGTGTAGTAATGGAATGTCATGTTCTGTTTTTTCCCATTTCTCCCAACTAACCATTTGTAGTATAAAAACCTTGCGATAGATAGCTTGCGGTAGCTTGCGATAGGTAGCTTGCGATAGCTTGCGATAGCTTGCGTTGCTTGCGTTGCTTGCTTGTGTATCTACTGCTGAGTAACCCACAGTAACTGACCCTTGGGGAAGTAATGAACCCTCATTTGCCAGTTTACTAGTGAAGTGAAGGCGTCCAACCGCTGAGTAACCTAACATAACCAAATGTATAGGAGTAGTGATTAACTATTACCCTAACATAGGACAAAACCAGAGGAGGGTTAAGCCTTAAAGCAGTGCTTATTAGGTTCCTATGTGTGTAAAAGGGGATAGTGATCAATGTGTGAATGTATGTATGTTTGTTTGTGTATTTCTAATGAAATAATAAAACCTACAAAGACACAGTCTTGTATATTTGGCATTAATAGAAGGCATTAGATACCGCAGAGTATTTTTACATGTGTAAGTCCGGCTCATTCTTGGTCCGTCTGGAACCGAGACGGCACAACATCGCCGAATCCAGAACATAAATGATTGCTTCCTTGAGGCATTTGTACGTGACATATAGCGGAGTAAGTCCATCTGAGGCAGGTCGTCTTGTTTTAGCTCGGCTTTTTTAACTCAGCTACAAGATGGCCACTTTAAACAAGTGTATTCTTGACTAGTGTGTCCATTCAGAGACCAGCTATGTTGTGGTTGTACTTAAAATGTACTGCAAATCTCCGAAGCTGCATAATAAAAACATTCATTAATTCTTAAATTATCTGGGTAAGAAGCATTGATGAGCAGTATTGGAATCATGTTCTGGTTAATTCAGTTCGGAAGCCTCAATAGCATGCATATCCTCCCTCTGTGCCAATCTACAGTATATAGACATCCAGTAGTCTAGTGTGACTAATTATGTGCTGCCTGAAACACTGTTTTAGTTGCATGATTACCAACCTCTATAGCTAATTACATAGCTTGCTCTTGGCTGACCTCTGCCAGCATGATACATGGCTTCACTTCTCCATCTCCCACAACACACCCCTTTGTATCCTCCATCCATTTTTCTTTAAGTTCAACTCAACTCCTCTGTGAGAATTGTGTGTGACCTTTTTTCTTCTTTACACCTCATCGTAACTACCCATAAAATATGACTATAAAGAGGTGTAAAGGCGAATAAAAGGCCCCTATAAGTCAAGATGAGCATAACCCTCCCCAGTTAACTCAATGAGTTGTGCAATGTGCTGTGTGTATTCCTGCCTGATGGTTGGCTAGCCTCTATAAAACAAGAGCTTCTGTGCAAAATGCAAGTAGGCTCACAGCCACCAGTACACTTTCAGAAATTATGATGACCTAAAACAAAGTTCAACTGGTAAGACTGATCTGGGTTTAACTCAAAAACAAGACAACATGTACTGTTTTTTTCCTTCTTGTTTCTTTTTTTCCCTTTCCAGGCTAGTAGCCGGCGGCCAACAGGGTTATTTTGCTTAAAGTGTGAAACTTTACGTATAGTGGTATTTATCGGTTTAAAATATTGTCGACTGGGTATGGGCCAATATTTTTATAGGTGTTTCTTGTGACCCCAAACTTTTCTAATGCTTTAACCAGCATGTGACATGTCAACCTAGGGTGGGGTGGGGGGCATTCTTCTGAATTCATTCCAAGCATTAGTTTTGCACAAAAGAAAAAAACACTACTTGGGCTAAAAAAAAATAGTCATCATAACATCGTAACTATGATGAGTTCAGAATGACAAATGTTATCATCTCAGCCAAACTACACGATATTAGCCCACAAAACTCATGAAAAACAGCTGCTTTGATACAGTATGTCACATGCTGCTGAAAACATAAGGAAAGTTTGACACTTTTGTCTTTTTTTCCCTGCCAACTGATTTTAATGGTCGCTTCACAAGAAACCACTATAAAAACATACCCAATACCTACAGCCGGTCAGCAAGTATGAATGCATATACAACGTAGAGAATATTTTAGGCCATCATACCAAATTCCCCACCTTTACACCTCGACTGCCAGACTAAAGCCATTATCCCAAGATAGAGTAGGCATTTCCTATTCTTTTGCAATCCAACACAAGAAGAAGAATCCAATTTCGATTTGTATTTGCATAGCGTGTTCACAAGTGGCATCCTCTCTGAGTGCTTTGGCAAGGGCATCGGACGGGGAAAAAGTAAAAGTGCAGCGTGAAACAGCTGCACAGCTTCTTCCTCTGGGAAGACATCATGGGTGGAAAAGATGCCGACAGAGACTAGAAAACACGTGCCAAGAAGTGCGTTTGTCTCCACATATTCACAAGGGGCATCCTCTTTTTCTCCCCTTCCCTTTCCCCCTGCTGATATGACAACTCTCAAAGGGTTTAAGTGCTTATATCCTGCCCAGATTCATGCTTATTGATTTCACCTATACAACTTGTTTTATACCAGGCTTAGGGAAGTAGTAACCGGAAAGATTTATCACCGAAGGCAGGGAGAAACCTTGTATCGTCTTTGTGTTTTTTAACCACTTGATCCCTGGTGTCCACGCATCATATATGAATTGAGAATGAGAAAATGAGAAGCCTATTTTACATCTTGGCAGTGTCATGTGAGTAAGTAAAACGTATTTATAAAGCACCGTTCACAGAGAGGACTCACAAAGTGCTGTACGTGCAATAAAATACAAAACAAAGGAAACACAGCAGATAAAAAATGCTGTACTGTACAAATCAATAAATATAAGGTAAAAACAGGAGAAATGCAGGTTATACAAATTCAGGCTATACCATCCACAAATGTTTGTGCAAAAAGGAACGTTTTAACGCGGTTCTTAAAAATGTCCACAGAGGGAGCAAATCTCAGGGCTACTGGAAGAAGCTTTCCAAAGTTTGGCCACTATACAGCCTGAAAAGCTTTGTCACCTTTGGTCTTTAGTCTGGTAGAGGGTGGGTCTAACAGACCCCGTTCTGCAGACCTGAGGGCCCTTAGGGGAACATAGCGTGGCACCAGGTCAAACGAGTAACCCGGAGCCTGACCTTTCAGCACTAATGGTTGGCTAATTTGCCCATGGCTCCAAAAGTGAGCACCAGTACCTTAAACCGGACTCTGAGATTCACCGGAAGCCAGTGTAAGGAGGCCATGACTGGGAGGGATGTGGCAGCGTCTGCTGGACCTACAGCTAAAAGTCTGGCTGCAGAATCTTAGATCACTTATAGGCGGTCAATGGAAGTTTTATTTTAACAAGTAAAAACAGAGTTATACAGTCGTCCACTGGCAATGGCGTCTACAACTGTCACCTGGTGGAAAATAAAGACGACAATTTAAAACCGTTTAAGTTTGGCTGCATGTTTATATTTAAACGTAAATTAAGTGATTTCACTTAATTCAATAAATATTATGTATTATACAATAATGGTATTCATTCATTCATGTATGCATTCATTTTCTGTATTTCCTCCCTGTCTCTAGTGAGCTCCTTCATGTGGTGGAAGAAAATCCCAGTTTCGGTGGCGTTTGAGAAAGCCTCCATCCAATCAAGATTTAAAAGAGCCTTCCTGCAATTACAGTCAAGTGGGGGCGGCCTTGGTGCACATGTTGTTGGCCTATCCCGCCCCACTGTAGAGCATGCTGTGCATGTCTTCTTGTTACCAGAGCGGACCGGCAGGGGGGTTTCCAAATCATCCATATGAATGAACGCTCCTTTAACCAATGAAACGTTTTAACAAGAGCTTTGTGACCAGATAATGAATCAATTAGAATCCAATGCTACTCTAACGATTTTCGGACATACAAGGTTTCCACCTGCACGATGGTGGCGATAATGCTACCGTGTGAAGACCCACTCAAGGCTCTTCCAGCAGAGCTGATGTGCGATTGGCAACACTTCCTCCCTCTCCCCAGTGCGCATTATATACACTGGCCCATAATTTCAGCACTAATGGTTGGCTAATTTGATTTAGTATGGATCAAAGTGCTACGTGGGCTAAAAGTGAAGGGAATTGCCCTTACGTATGGGTAATGGCCATTTGACCTGGACCTTCTGAGAGAAGCAGAAAGACCTCTATGATAAGTGGATACTTCTGCGGCTGGCACAGGGCCAGCCGACTAGCACAGAGCACAACATGGTACAGTATCATCTGGTCTAGTTCATTAGGCAAGCATGTTAAATATAGAGTACCTTATACACTGCACATGCTGCATGTGTTGCAACAGCACAGTGTGGGGGAGCGTGCAGGTCCTGTGACCCATGCATGATTGCCCTTGAAAACTTTTGAGTGGCTTTAATTGTGTCACGAGGTGTCAGAGACGAGAACACAGCGAATAACAACAACGATACACTTCGTTACTATTGTTTTCTGCAGCCGCTGTGGCGAGAACATTTCATGGAAGGGAAGGCAGATGGGGCCAAGATAAGAGAGCACGAGTGGAAGGAAAACAATATTGATGGAAAGATGCGATAACGGAAGAGGTATATAGCGAGAGGAAGGGCCGACCGGCGAGCAGGAAAAGCATAGTGGCCACTATAGGCAAATTACTATAACCAAAATCATGAGAGCATGCAATACAAAAAAGGAGAGATATGCGAGCATTATTTAGAGTCAGAGGCATTGACATTGGGAGTAAAGACAATGCACATGCAGCCCCGCGGAGGAGCGTATAAGAGAAAGCGAGAGATACAGACGCAGACAGCAGATACAGACAGACAAAGGGCCGGGTAATGAGATGAGCTCTTTTAGCCACTGAATCATGAACTGTGGTTTTATGGAGGCTATTAAAGATGCCAGCTATTTACAGACAAACGCTTGTGTGAGCACCGAGTGAGGAACGGCCCTTTCCGCCCTTGTCTATACCGAACCTCCTGAGCTGCCAATGGATAGAACAAAAAAGTAGTCTCATATTTACAATTTCTCTTTATTCTCTCTTTCCGTTTGCCAAAGCTGCAGTAGGATTAGTGGCTTTTACCACAGCCACCAACCACCCTGTGTGATCTTATCACTTAACAGACAGGGCAGCTTTTCCTCCTCAAGCTCTCAGGTATAACAAGATGTGGAGGGAGGGAGGTATAAGTGGAAGAGAGTGGGTGGGAATGCGTAGTGGAACCTACAGGGCAACAAGTGATGCAAGAAACTGATTAATTAAAAGAGTAAGAGAGAGGGGGGGGTAATGAGACACAGACAGAGGACAAAGGGGATTGAGGAAAGGGGTTCAAAGAGAGGAGGGGGTAAACAAATTGGGGAGGTGGAAGAGACCTGAAAGCAGTGGCTGGAGGGAAGAGGATAAAACAACAGGGTGATTGACACGCGCTCTAATCCACACCTCACCACATGTCATCCAATTTACACAACTCAGAACAGTCAGAGGACCCACTGAGGTCCACGAGAGACAGATGGAACCATTGGCCATTTTTAGGGAGGTGCCGGGGGGGGGGGTATAGATATCAAACAGACCATGTTTGATATCGTGTATTCTCTCGGACCCAAAACTAAGTTTTTGTCCACAATTTAGGAGAAATAAACTGGCAAAGCATTGGTCAAAATAACAATTCATCTACATTTTCTAATTGTGTAGATTCTGGAAAATTATGTAATTTAATGGAATGAATGGAACTATTATACAGCAGAGCGCCCCGAAAAAAAGAAATAACAAACCAGTAACCCATTTCTATCTGCTTGTTTTCCCTCTACACTGGCAGATCTACAAGTTCACAACTCCTTGCGCACAACTCCGTCCAACATTGAATCCTTAAAAACCTTTAAAAAAATACTACCTTAATTTTATTTCTCCTGCAATTCACAGCCTGGTGACACTAGCTCTGGTGTCACCAGTACCGGTACCAATCTGAGTAGTGCAGCTGATTGGCCAACAGCCATGTCACTCAACAGTGTCAAACAACAAACATGGCGGCCCCCGTCGCAACCGTATCAATCTGGCTATTGTAAACTGACCTATGATATGTCAGGAACGTCAGGTTTTATAAACACCATCATCCAACATATTTTACTCCTTTTGTTCACATGCTAGTAACACTTGTGGGCTGTTTTGTTTGGTTAGCAACCAGGCTAGCACATTAGCCACATGAATGACAACGTTGTCTGCTTTCCCAATATTCTGATTGGTTGGTATGAACCAATCACCAAAGACTGCCGCCTTGACAACTCCCATCCCATAAACCACTGCCATGGGGAGGGCTTTCAGACCGAATAATGAAGTGAAACGAAATGATAATTCAGTCTGAGTGTCAGGCAAGGTCCACCTCCTTATATTGCATAAAATCTACAGGAATGGGTGCCTTGAATGAGAGCCAACTGTCCAGGACAATACAGAGGTTCTCACAGCTGAAGTGAAGCCTCCGGGGAGTTGTTCAGGGGAATAGTGAGAGATCCTGCATGAGGCCAGACTTACCAAGGAATAAGAGAAGCTCAATCCTGTCTGGGTTCAGCGCGAGGTGCAGGGTGAGGTGGGTGAGGAGACCTCCACTCTGAGATGTCAGCCACACATGGACCAATAATGCACTCCTCCAAGTTCCTGTGGGGGTGGAAGGTGAAAAACGGTTGTCATAACACCACACTGTGATTAAAGGCCTTCTCACTTCTCCTCTTTTCTGTTCATAATTTATTCATTTCATGTTCGACATTCTCGTCTGTGATCACAATGTTTATGTCATTCATAACCTGTTATTGTATTCCATACAATAACAGCAACAACTGAATGGTCAAGCAAATCTTTTTTCAGTCCAGAGAGAGAGAGAGAGAGAGAGAGAGAGAGAGAGAGAGAGAGAGAGAGAGAGAGAGAGAGAGAGAGAGAGAGAGAGAGAGAGAGAGAGAGAGAGAGATTTAGGCTTGAACAACTGGTTCAAGAGTCTTTGAAGGTGGATTTGTGTGAATGGATTGATTATTTATTAATGGCTTTGAAGAGTGAAGACTCATCTCTGTCTTTCACTTGGTATCGAACAATGCTTTCATCAAGTGAGTCATCATAGTGAGGGAAATATCTGAAAATCTGTGAATAAATTCGTTACCAAGCAAACTCTTCACCAATGTGTTTCTAAAGGTGTCTAATAACATCTCCTAAAAAGTTGAAATTCAACTCCTGTGGGAAACCTAATAAAAAACTGCACAAAGTTGGTGTACCAATAGGCGATTTTCTAAAATTCGGAAATGTTTAATTTGGCCTTAAGTTACTTGTGAGGAGTCAAACTAGGGGTTTTTCATCATTCTGAGTTCATGTATAGCATTTGTTTTTCACTACAACCATTCCTTAGTGGAAAAACTGGCCCACACCTCACTACATTTACATAAACTTGTATTTTATTACAATTCGTTTAACATTAGTCAGAGCAAACAGTGATTCCATCCTGTGGTATGCTTTATGAGTCAATGTGTGAATATACATCCTCAACAGTGTTGGGCAGTAAGTAATTATTATTATATTACTTTTTCCAGCAAGTAAAGATATTACTCTGCCAAAATGTGTAATAAGTAATATGTTACTCTGTCAAAACATGTCTAGTTACTCATACTCTCTTTTACTACTTTTGAGCTTGTTGTTGCATGTGAAAATAGAACAGATTTACAAGGTAGCAACAGATAATAACAGAGATCCATGGTAGTTAGTAGATCCTAACCCACCACACATGACCTACTCTACAAATTAACACAGTTTTCACTAAACGGATTGTGTTGTACATTTCTATTCCTTTGCGTGTGTGTGGGTGTGGGTGGGTAGGGAGGAAAGTAACATGTAATATTTAAAATCTAGTAATAAGTAAAGTAATAGTATTACTTTTTCTAAGGGGTCATAAGTAAAGTAAAGTAAAGATATTACTCTCCTAAGTAATATTGCCCAACACTGATCCTCAATGCCTTAATCATGAATAGCATTCTTATATTATTATACTGTATATTCTTAATAGCAGGCAGTGTTGGGAATATTACTTTACCTTGTTAATATATGACTTATTAATTATTACCTTCATTTTAAAGCAATATATTATATTACAATATTACTGTCTGAGCAAGTGTAATATATTAATATTACTATTACATATTACTTTTACAAAATATATAATGAAATATTTAGTTCACTAATAACCAAATATTACGTAGACCAGCGGCATACCTACAATAAAGCAAGTGCACTTGGCTATCTGGCCAAATCCATATGAAATCAACTTGAAAAATGTCACTCCTGAATGAATAATTTGATAACTTCTCCAGTTGTCAATATAATTTCACAAGAACATTTTCAATGAGACAGTTTGACAGAAAGTAATGTTGAAAGTAATGCAGAAAGAAAAGTATAATATAGTAGATTGTTTTAGTTAAGTAATATATTTATATTACAAGTTACTGCATTTTGGTAATATATTATATAATATATTAAGTTACGTAGTGCACATGTCACAACACTGATAGCAGGTAATGCCTTGACAGACTTCACAAGCTGAGATGCACTTGATGTCATTATTCCTGAAGCTGCATCGTTGACTGCTGCAATCTCCATGGCAATTGCAGCTTGCAAACTGGAGCAGCTCTTCAGGAGCCATTGGGAACTGGAACTGGCTAGAGTTGGAACTGGCTCATAACCATGAACACCTAACTACCTACCAACCACCAACTACCCCTACTGGGGTCCAGGGACATGCTCTGTAGAAGGAGCCAGTTCAGAGTCTGTAGGTAGGCACGGAGCAAATAGAGTCTCCAGTGGTAGAGTCTCCAGTCTGTTCATCTCAGCCGCTGCCTTGTGTGAGAAGTTGCTGTATCGAACCTCACCCAGAGTAGTCCCTAGTATATGTAGAGGAAGATCGGTGTACCAGTCTTAATCACTGTATATACTGTATGTCCCCTGCCCAAAACCTGAAGAAGAATGCACTTGAAGGTTTGTTTCATTCAATATAGAAAAAAGCATTGATATAAATATTGGTATTATTACCTGTCAAACAGAGTTGTTTTACCATGACCAGCGATAGCAGAGACCATATCACACAAGGTGTGACAGAAAACCAGGTAACCTCTCTGTTTTTCAGTGAGAGCTTCTCGAATCCAGGTGACATCATAAGAGCCATTTGATGTCGTGAAGAAGAGTGGGTGTTTGGTGCCTGGGCTATGCACTAACATTACAATACGTCTGTGTCAACTGCCCGAACCAGAAAATATAATATATGCAATGCATGTCCAACTATGTGAAAATACGTAAAACTAGTCAAAGCTCTTACTTTTAAGAGTCATAGCTAATAAAAGTATGTATGTTACTGACAAGGCAGACAATTGCTCTCACAACTAAATTGTCAGCATCAGTGTCACTTGGCTCCATAGTGATGTTAAGCTTCCAAAATGTTTAAGAGAGGAGGTAAATGAGCTGACTGTTTTTCTGGCATTTGTTCAAGAAATTTTGGTGTTCAGTGTATGAGATCTGGTGGTTGATGGTGGATGGCTTCTCTATATGGTGAGAACAAGGTCGGACTTGGCAGGAGATTGCCACCAGTGACCTAAGCTACTTGCAGCATCTTGGCCGGAACTCTCATCATTGTGGTCTTTGGTGGTTACAACTTGCCAAAAGATCATGATCACATTCGCCATAGCAAGAAGTCATGCTATGATGTCCAGATTCAACCAGATCTGATACACTGGGCACCAAGAGCGAAGTTCTTGGACAACTGCCACAAAAAGAGTCAGCTCATTCACCTCTTCTCTTCAATATTTGGAAGCTTAACATCAACGTGGAGCCGACTGACAATGATGTCAACACTTTAATTGTGAGAGAGCCATTGTCTGCTGCTACAGGTGGCTCTTTGGAAAAGTGGAGCTTTGACTAGTTTTATATATTTTATTATTTTCGCATAGTTGGACATGCATTGCATATATTATTATATTTTCAGGTCCAGGCAGTTGACATATTGTAATGTTGGTGCACCATAGCCCAGGCACCAAACACCCACTCTTCATGACATCAAAGGGCTCTATGATGTCAGGAGGATTCGAGAAGCTCTCACTGAAAAACAGAGATGCTACCTGGTTTTCTGTCAAGCCTTCACTGGGTGTGATATGGTCTCTGCTATCGTTGGTCATGGTAAAACAATTCTATTTGACAGGTACTCATACTAATATTTTGGGCTGGTACTGTGATCTTCCACTACATGTACCAGGTACTACTCTGGGTGAAGTTCGATACAGCAACTTCTCATGCAAGGCAATGGCTGGGATGATCAAACTGAGAATCTACCTCCAACAGAGAGTGCCTCAGCACAATATTCGCTCCGTGCCTACCTACAGACTTGTGACTGGCTCCTTCTACAGAGCATGTCTCCCAGTTCCAGTTCCAACTCTGGACCCCATGGCTCCTGAAGAGCTGCTCCAGTTTGCAAGCTGCAATTGCCATGGAGATTGCAGCAGTCAACGATGCAGCTTCAGGAATAATGACGTCAAGTGCATCTCAGCTTGTGAAGTCTGTCAAGGCATTACCTGCTATTAAGAATATATACATAAGAATGCTATTCATGATGAAGGCATTGAGGATGAATATTCACACATTGACTCATAAAGCATTCCACACAGTGAAATCACTGTTTGCTCTGACCAATGTTAAACGAATTGTAAAAAACACAACTTTATGTAAATATAATAAGGTGTAGGGCAGTTTTTCCACTAAGGAAAGGTTGTACTGTAAAACAAATGCTATAAATGAACTCAGAGTGATGAAAAACCCCTAGTTTGACTCCTCACAAGTAACTTGAGGCCAAATTAAACATTTCCGAATTTTAGAAAATCGCCTATTGGTACACCAACTTTGTGCAGTTTTTTATTAGGTTTCCCACAGGAGTTGAATTTCAACTTTTTAGGAGATGTTATTAGACACCTTTAGAAACACATTGGTGAAGAGTTTGCTTGGTAACGAATTTATTCACAGATATGCCAAATATCTGATAAAATTCCCTTACTATCAGAGTTATTATCCTTTATTCACAAAGATGCAGAGATGCTATTCACATGCACACAATCACACCTGGGGATGATGACTGAAAAATGAGATGATGATGATGATGATGATGATGATAGTGGTGAATGATATGATTGATGTACATCAATCATGGAGGGAACATAGTGCTAAGGGAACTCGAGTGCTCTCAGAAGAAAAACAGACAAACAAACAAACAAAGACAGAAAGAGCTAAAGACAGAGAGAGAGAGAGAGAGAGAGAGAGAGAGAGAGAGAGAGAGAGAGAGAGAGAGAGAGAGAGAGAGAGAGAGAGAGAGAGAGAGAGAGAGAAAGGGTGAGGGGGAAGAAAGGGCTTGATTTCATTGCATTGAGAGAATGACATGGTTCCAGCTGAGAGCTCTTCAGTGCTAGTGTCAGCCCAGTCAGAAAAAGACCCATGTGCACAGTAATTATCCTGGTGCTAATGAAGCTAACCGCTATCTGAGCAAGACCCATTGTGTTTAATTTAGCTCGCCAGGGAGCAAATAGGAGGGAGACTCTACTGATGGATGTATGATAATCAACATCCAAACAATGGGCTCTGGCTGACAGTGATGACTCATCCCAAAAAGCAGTGGTTTTCAACCTTTTTGATGCCAGGGCCCACCATTTATTCAGCATTTGAGCCACGGACCACCATTTGAGGACATTTTAGCCCCACAGACGCCAAATCCTCTAGTTGTGTAGACTTGGGGCTAATTCAGATGATGAATATTTGAACTCTTGAGAGTGTAAAAATGAAACCAAATGGACCCGCAAAGGGTCCATTTGGTTTCATTTTTACGTTCTCAAGAGTTTGGATTAGAGCCCGACCGATATAAAATTTCAGGGCCGATCCGATATGCCGATACAATATGGAATACAATCACCGATAGCCGATTTGTGACCGATATAGTTTTTTTTAAAGCTGGAATGAAAATAGACTTTTTTCTACTTTGAATTGTGCAAAGATTTGGTGCCGATATGATTATGCAGTGATACAGTCACATTGACAGTAGTACATGGTAGACAAACTGCTGTCTTAAACCAATATCTTTATTCAAGACAAAACAAAGAGTAGTAGTAGAAGTAGAGTCAATCTCAGCACAACAGCTGAGATCTGGCTGACGTAGAACTAGCATTACACACTCAGGGTCAATGTCCCACTTCTGCAGCATCTCCAAAAACACAAGAATCTGTCGTGAAAGCTATGTGTTCTCCAGCTCTTTGACTTTTATCACCACTTTGTCATACACTTCATGCAGCTTCTGTGTGCGGAAGAACTTCTCAGTCTTCAGGGTGTACCTCGGCTCCATGGCAGCTACAAGCCTCTTAAAACAAACACCTTCAACCATGTTGTATGTGTGTGTGTGTATCAGTGGCAAGCATCTCCAGCTTCTTTGCTCTTGGAAATCCAGTGTCCTTTCTCCTTTTGTCAGCCATCTGTGTGATGAAGAAAACATTTTATTAGGATTTTTTAAAAATATATTTAATCATGTATACGAAACTTCAAAGTTTTTTTAATGTGATCATATATTTTGCATGAATTGTTCTGAAGGGGCAAATAATTGACAGTTTGTTTAAAAATAGAAAAGAAACATCTATATTATCTATAAAGCAATGCAATGTGACGTAACTGCATGCTGCAATTACAGATTGAGTTGGCCAATTCATAACCCTCATTAACACCACACTATATTTTAAATGATCTTTCTTCCTCCTCCTTTCTCCTTCTGTTTGTCACAATGTTGGCTAACTAGCTACTTACCAGGGGCGGATTGGCCATCTGGAGTACAGGGAGTTTTCCCGGTGGCCTGCGCCACCTAGTGGCCTGGACAAGATCCAAAATGCACTAGAATGTGCTAGATGCTCACCTGGAACATACAGATCAAAATGACCATTAATCTTCTACATTCTCTAGTTGTGTAGACTAAGTTGGGCTAATTCACATGATGAATATTTTAACTCTTGAGGGTGTAAAAATGAAACCAAATGGACCCGCAAGGGTCCATTTGGTTTCATTTTTACACCCTCAAGAAGGTTTACATCTGGTTAACCAGCTGCCTCCACCAGGGTGGCCTGGCAAAGGCAAAATTGTCCCGGTGGGAAAATATGTGCCAATCCGCCCCTGCTACTTACATAAATACCAGTAATGCAATAACATGATAAAGAGAACAATGCAAGTAGGCTAGTTCAATATGAATGAATGAATGTAAAGGTAGGCTCTGCTTCACTAAGCCACTGTATTTGCATCTGTATGGGTGGGTCGTGTGACTTGTGTCGTAATGAAAACTGCCCAGTGACTGACCACGCAAGTAGGAGAACTGTGAACTGTCCCTCTCTAAGTTTCTTTCTCGTCTTGACTCAAGGTAGGCTAGGCAGAGATTTGAGTAGTAGTATGGCGGAGGACACGCACGCACACACACACACACACACGCACGCACGCACGCACGCACGCACGCACGCACGCACGCACGCACGCACGCACGCACGCACGCACGCTATGTAGCTATTCTTCTAAAATAGTTGCGACATTGATGGGTCAGAAAAGAGGGATCGCGCGATCCCATAGACTCCAATGCATTTCATAACTTCCGGCTGTCCTATTTTGTCCCTATTCTCAATAGAAGACTATGTAGAAGAGCCTCCATTGGGCTGGCCCCATGGAGTAAACAGAGTTGACGCACCTCTACATTCTGACAGAGTCTTTGACGAGGAGAAGGATTTAGTTTCTTTTTCATAATAAATAAACCAAGTAAACGACAACAATGCTGAACGTAACTAACAGTAGCCCGTCATCGTGTCTTGGGTTCGATCCTTTTAGCATTTAATTGTGTTAGTATTGAACAGGAACTTTTAGTCAAACATGTCGTGGCCAGTCTGCAGTTCATCATAGTTACAACGGGTCGGCTGTGGGTGGTGTGTTGGGGAGCATGTTTTAAGTTGAACTGAGCAATGAAATGTTGCCAATATGTTCAAATGACACACAAATAATTATTTCATGAACCAGTCATGGTTAGATTGAACTACTTACCGTTGCATGTGGCAAAGTAAATGCAAAGTGGTCCCTCTTCAGTCGCAGTGTTGTTGAGCTCTCTCTGTTGCTTCTGTAGTGTACTAAGCAGCATGGAGTAGAGTCCTTCACGGGTCCATTTTCAAGGAACCGACTCGGTTCAGACCCGGGCGTAATCGGAGCCGCTCCGCTTTGTGCCCGCTGCTATAATTAACATGACGGCTCCGAACCGTTGAATGCCCGGGATGATTTAAACCGGCTCCGAGACGAGCCCGGTGCTATTATTGAAATGATGGCTCCGGACCGTTTAAAGCCCGAGGCGATGCAAACCGGCTCCGAGACGAGCCCGGTGCTATTATTGAAATCATGGGTCCGAACCGTAAATGTCCGAGTACCCGAAATGTCCGAACGCTTTAATGAGTTCTACTAGTATATTATGAATAAGACGGAAGCTTACTGTTAGTTGTACATGGTTGAACACCATGCATGTTGAACACGGACTCGACTCACAGCATAGAAAATAAATCCACGTCGTCTTTAGATGTTGAATCCCAGTAGTAGCTGTACTTTTCTTCTTAGCCATTATTCCACCATTAAGTGTGAATAAAAATAATAATCCATAGTCAACTATTATAACTGCCGTCTCGTGATGGTACATCACACAATTCATATCTCCGTTGTGGAAGAGTGGTTTCTTTTTTGTTCTGTCTCTGTCGCACCAGCAGCAGACCATAGTCTTTATTGCTTATCTTAATAATTATTATTATCACGATAGTTAAGTTGTTGCCGTGTGTGTGTGTGTGTGTGTGTGTGTGGGGGGGGGGGGGGGGGGGTGTTGTTGTTGTGATGATGACGTATGCAGTAACTTCCTGCTATGCTAAAGTCACGTGACTCAATGCTCGCCTCTCACTGGCCGGAGGAGAACAAGGGGGGATGACGAGGGTGATTGACAGCTGTGGCGGCCAATCCCCGGGTTTGGGGTGTAACCCGAGGTCCGAGACGCCCCGGAACCGGCCTGATTGTACCCGGGACATGCAGGGGACATGCAGGAACCGGCCTGAACGAACCCGCGACATCGCGGAACCGGCCCGTTTGTGCCCGGATGTCATTTCTTGTAAACGGAACCGGAACCGGCCACGGGCCGGGTCGGTGCTCGGGCTTTATCGGGTCTCGGGCTAACCCGAAGTACTCTAGCATGGAGGGTATGGGCTGACTGTCCCAGGCAGGCACAGCGCACTCTTGTGGGCAAAATAAATCATTGCAAATATACACTAGTGCAATGATAGTATTTCAGCAACGTGTTTTCGCTGCTTTTTTTTCTATCGGCGAAAATTTCCTCCGATACGATAGAACCTCCGATAGACGGGGACCCCTTATATCGGCGGCCGATAAAAACGCCGATTCTATCGGTCGGGGACTAATCTGGTTAACCAGCTTAGCTGGGGACCACCTGGAACCCTCTCAGGGACCACTGGTGGTCCCGGACCACCTGTTGAAAACCCCTGCCAAAAAGGATGATAAACGCAAGTGTTGCATGTCACACAGACACACACAGTTGCACACGCACACGCACACACACACACACACACACACACACACACACACACACACACACACACACACACACACACCACCACTTAGTGTGTTAGGAACACACGACTGACACAGGTTCGCTGAAAATACCAAACAAGCATTAGAGTGCTGTCCTCACTGACGTAGTACAATTATACTGATGGCAGCCATTAAAGTTTTACCTACAAGCCCACCTATGGTTCCGTCTTACATAAATGTTTCATCAAAGCGATGCACTCTCTGCCCCTAACTTTCCTCCTATACTCCATCGCAAAGGCACTCAGGAAAAACTCTCTGGATTCGAGGGCAAGTCTTGCCAACTTGGCGCATTTGTCGCTATATTTAGCTCTTTTCCAGACCCCCCTGGTGCCAAAATTAGTGGAAAAACTCCTGGCGGATAATCTAGTGCAGTGCTTTTTTGCTGGTGAGTTGGGGCGAAATTGGTTGGCAGGCGCCAGAGATAAAACCCTCATTCTCTTTGTTTTTCAAACAGTGGTCCCCAGGCTAAGTGATGGACAGTTGGACCCTTACGGGTCCATTTGGTTTCATTTTTACGTTCTCAAGAGTTAAAATATTCATCATATGAATTAGACCAAGTCTACTTAATTACCGTAATGGTCATTTAATGGTCATATTCCCTTCCAGGCGAGCCTCTAGCGCATTCTAGTGCATTTTCGAAGTGCCACTAGTGCATTTTGGATTTAGGCAGTTGGCAACACTGTCGAGGGCTGCTATGGAGACACATGTGGGCTAGAGTAAGACGGCGTTGCCAGAACTGAATTTCCCACAACCTTTAGACAGAGCAGTTCAAAGGTTCCATGATGAAACTACTGAGCTACTGAGGCGCTCTGTCCTGTTTTGTTGTGCCTCTTGCACAATCAGAAGAAATTCAACCTTGGGGGACCTCCAAAATGTTGGGTTTGAACTGGCTACTTTGGTTTACGATGCAACCTTTCTCTCTCTGTCTCTCTCTGTTCTGACCCTCATTGCAGATGCTTTTTCTCTAATTAAAAGAGGAGAGAAGCTGCCAAGCAACTCTGGTGAAACTGCAGACTATTGAACAAAAAAAACCACATGCACATCACCCTGTATTCACACACGCACACGCACACGCACACGCACACGCACACACACACACACACACACACACACACACACACACACACACACACACACACGAAAAGAAAATTGCTAAAAAGCAGTGACCGCCAGTATTGTAGTGGGACTTTTAGAAGTGGGGGGACACCCCATAAGACGCATGCATTCACACATGATTCACATGCATTTGCATGGACATGTGCAACACACACACATTAAAACATGCAGCCATGCATAGCCAATTTAGAAACAGGGTTCACAATGCTTAATTGTATCCATAAAAGTAAATGACAAGTTAAAAAGATATATTTTTGAGCCAAAAAAATAGGGTTAGGGTCCCCCCTCCACTACACCCCTGACGAGCTCACATTCACAATAGCCTTGATCGATGTGGAGGACGATGTAGAGAGTATGCAATACTACTTTGATCTTGCTCACAATGTGTTGAATTATGAGGCAATATGTTGTATAATCTTGTAGATCAGCCATTTTCTCTATGGGCTATTAAAGGCTATGTGGTAAATCGATAATTCTCTCTACATCTTGACATAATTATTAATTATTATGACCAAATTCTGAGGCCAAAAGTATCATTTTGTCTTTGAAATATAGTGGAAAAGTATCAGAAAGTAACAAAAAATGAAAAAGTACCGAGACTCACGTCAGTGTCCATGCTACGATAAAGCTTTATCAGGATTGAGTGTCGTTTTTGACAACCATTTCATGAGGACTTACTGTTTGGACAGCCACCTGACTTATTTACTCACCCAGAGCGATATTCTCCATTGTTTCCTACTAAAAGAAAAATGATTGTGCAGGCTGTACATGTCTGTACGGTCGGCAAAACAAAACAAAAAACGAAGGCAAAAAGGAAAAAAGATGTCAGCGAGCGTGTTTTTGGGTGAACATTCTGGACACCCTCCAAACGAGTATGTGGATTCCACTTCTGCCTCTGTTCAGCCCTGGGCAGTGTATGTGGTTAGTTTTGTAGAATTTTATTGAGTTAGCTATCATCGCTGTCACCATGTCCTGCAATGTACAAACAAGTCGGAAATGTAAAAAGAGATACGCTGCCTGCACAGAGAACAGAAATGTAAAATGTGCCATTAACGTTACTTTAACTGACGTAAATTATCTGTCAATTTGAGTTTCCTAACTGGAGTTGAATGGGGAGTAACACAACATTAAAAACAATGCACTATGCCTACTCTTATGGTGAATTATAGACCAACCATAAAATTAACAACTTCTCCCAAAGAAGCTGAAGCCAAAAAAAAACCTAACTTCTCATCCTTGATGTCACTCCAGTGCATAAATTCGAGAACCTGCCGTCCCAAAGGTACAAAATATGTGCCTTAATATTCTCCGCCAAATAAGCAATATAACATATTTGTCATTGGCTTAGTAGAAAACTGCATTAATGACTTAATTCAGTAATGCCCCAGTCGTTTAGAATTAAGTTTGTCTCACCAATGTAGAAAACAGAATCAGGGGCGGATGTAACATTTCCCAATTGAAAGGGGGGGGGGGGCAGGAGAAAATGGTATGGGGCGGCTTCATCACCCGCGGCTCTTCGCGCCATGGGCAATGAAGCCGCACACATATACCATTTTCGGTTACAGGACTTTTATTCGGCAAGTAAGCATAATAATATAAGTTGTTGTTGAAGTTGCAACAGACACGCAGCATGCATAAAGCTAAAGCTCTTACTCAGAGAGTTTCTTGTTTTCAATGATGAAATGCTGTTGGTTACAGATGACACAACTGTAGTTAGTTAGTACCGGTAGTAGTGGTTCAAATCATTTTAAATATAAGCATTTAATTTGAAATGTCTTGGGTTGTTTTGCATGCCATCGTGTTAGTTGGGGGCTAATCCATGCCTAGATCCGCCCTGAACAGAATTATCACACACAAAATATATACTCCTATTCAGTCTTTTTTTATTCAAACAATAATTATTGTTTTTCCTGTGTAGGACTTCATCAGGTGAACACAGGCAAAACACTGCTAATAAGCGCAGTATTGTTTATGCGTATTCCCTTTTTCTTCACTTGATTACTTGTGGGTACAGGACTGTGTGTAAAGTATTCCAGGCATGTGTATATATTCTACCCCTTTCCCCTTCCCATAAATGTAAGGATTTTCTGTTGAACAATTTAGCTATCATGTCAAGACTTTAGTTCAATATTCATGGGGTTTAAAACTGTGGGGAATAAAAAAAAAAGTCAAAGAGCAAGACAATCAATATGACATGTATACTGTATCAACAATGGTGTTGTGCAAATACAAACTGTATAGCAAAGTCAATATACTCTGGTTTCTGTCTGTAATCTAAACATGTTAAACATGCAAATTATGCCCTAAATGATGCAAAGGACAAACAGACCTGTGAATTATCCACCACTGCGGATAATTCACCCTGCCACTCTATACCAGAAACACTTAGCTGGGCCCAGGTTATATGTAGACAATATTTTAGGCTAATTGAAAAAAAGAACAATATACCAAATTCCCAGCCACACCTCAGCGGCTGCCAGACTATAACTAACCGCCTCCTTTTCTTATCTGTTTCATTGATTCAATAAAATGTTTCATCCCGTCTCCTCCACGCCTCCATTCCTCCATCCTCTTTGCTCCTCTCCCTTCATTTAACTCAATTCGTTTTCAGTAAATACAACTCAAACTGATTACTCTCTCTCTTATTCCACACACCTCCTGTCCTGATGCATGCCTACGGTGCATCTCACATAGTAATAAAGTGCAATGGACAATTTAGTTTTTCCAGTGTGTCTAACCAACAAAAGATCTCAAAAGCATACTGGACATACTTGGTATTTGTGGTCAAGCAAACATGCCTAATTTTGCCTATTTACTAATTGAATTAATGGCTGTCTAAATGTCTCTCTGAAACATTGTTGAACCTCACTGGCTGCAACAAATCGCTTCAACAAATCGCATTGTTCATGAAGCCTTTTTTTTTTTTTCATTTCATTCATCAAACAGAACCAGTTAATTTGATGAATGTGTTCATGGCCAACAACATTATTCTAGATCAGTTGAAGGGAATGAGCTAGGGATGTCCCGATCACATTATTATTATTATTATTTTTTTTTTTGTTAACAATCCTATTTTGATTTTAAGTATCTTCCAATGCAGATTTTTCCTGATCCCATATTTATATTTTATAAAGGTTTATGTAATATAGTACATAACAGACAATATCAAGCCTAATATCATATGGTATGGATATAATAGGATGTCAGACATAATGTCCCAATAACGTTTTTTTTTTTTTTTTGCCTCCCGATCCAATTCTGACCATCAGGACAATCCTAGAATGAGCAAGCAAGCAAAAGAAACCAATGGAATGGCACCAATGGCATCTAGCTAGTTTCATAGAGCCATGCAAGTCTCCTGACACTACATACGTATCAACCCAAAGCACTTGCAGTACCAACCAAGGTTTTTAGATAGCATATTTAAGTAGTCTTAGATATAAGTTATAGTAGATATAAGATATAACTATACCTAGAGTGTCTGCCAAATGTATTACCATGTGTTAGTGCTTTTAAAAGTAAATTGTGAATCCAACTATTCTGCACGTACTGGTATACTGTATGTATGCACTGTATATGATGTATTGCGTTTTTTTTCCCCAGCGACTTAAGGTAAGTCTCTCTGGATTAAGAGTGTCTGCTAAATGCTTACATTGTAAATTGTAATTGTAGCAGAGCAGCAATGGGGTTGCAATAGTTAAGCATGTGAGATACAGTATCTATGGCTTGGACAAGGAGCTGCTGCAGACTCATTGGTAAGGAAGGGTCTGAGTCTTAAAGGGGAATTCCACCCATTTTCAAAATTTTCCTGAGAGGATACAAGAGTGAACCAAATGGACCCTAGCGGGTCCATTTGGTTCCATTTGTACCCTCTCAGGAAACAGGGGTCAGAAAGAAAAATCATTAACATGGTGGAATACATCTTGATGATGTCATCAGATGTATTTCACCATGTGAATGACTTTTTTCAGACCTCCATTTTAGGAATTGCAGAATTGGGGGAACTTTTTTTTTATCATGTCCACACAACATCTCTAAGGTATATAAATGGCATTAAAATATTGAAAATGGGTGGAGTTCCCCTTTAAGGATGTTGTAAAGTGTAAACATGTATTCATGATTGAACAACCCGCTGAGGACTGCCCATTCCAGAACAGGGACCATCAGGCTGTTGTCGACAAACATGCAAATATCCTGCAGGGGGCAGAAGGTTCCAGGAAAAAAGGCTGTAGTTCTTAATTAATTAAGTCAAGTTCATGTTCTAATTCCCCTTTTCAGAGAGAGTAGAGTAAAATGATATCCGATTTATATCTTGTGAATTATTCAAGGCTGCATATGCACGCACACACACACGCACACGCACACACACACACACACACACACACACACACACACACACACACACACACAGTGTGAGATAAGAAAGATTCGAGTCATTGTAGTGTCAACCAAGGGGCAAGCAAACTCAGTTACTCAATGTGTGTGTACGTTTCAGTGTGTTTGCAGAAGCGGGCGCACTTGCGTGCGTGTGTGTAACCCCTACTTTCAGATTTAGAGACTCAACTGGTATACCAGCCTGATGCGAGCCATTGAACAATACAAGCTGTGTGTGCATAGCCTACAACACCCTTTCAACCCATCTGTCAGTCTGTCCTGTTTATGTACACACGGTATATGGAGATATCTGTATCTGTCAGGTCCTGGTGGCTCATTCTTTCAAGATAATGTTCTTGCGAACCGTATTCTTGTTTATGTGTCCACCTTTCTTACAGACAGGTGTTACAAAAGAACAGTATGTTAACTTATGTCATGGCACATAAAATAGGACAAATCCTCTTCCAAAGATGCTACTTTTAAAAGCCACAGAGTTATGTCTAGAGACTGAATTCATCAGTCAAAAGGGAGACATTGAATAGGAAGGTACAACATATTCCATTCCATACAGAACAGGTTCTGACATATATCCAAATATGGAGACCTGAGGGTTTAAAGTTCAGAGGTCAGAGGTAGATTTAGGTATCTCCATACATCGACAAAAATATGCACTATATATCAAAGATCACAATTCCTAATGCCACGATATCAAAAACCACTGCCCGCATTCGTCCGGGGTTAATTAATACAATTCCTACACCCGAATCCATCCGCTATCCGCCTTATACATACTACTCTACAAGCTCACAGCAGTGCCACACACGCCCGCTGCTGCGGCTCCGATCGCCAACTGTGATCAGCGTTTTTTTTTATTCACTCACCCCATCTAGTCCGAATGTCTTTTCTTGTCATATGTTCAGCGCTCATTGATTCTCATGCAGTCCCACGCCAAACTTATATTCATCATCCCTTCTGTTTATTTAGTTTGAAGTTTCTTCCATCTTTTAAACTCCCCTCTGCAGCTAGCTGGCTAGCTAATGCTGCTGCTCTGCTGTGTTGTTGTTGTTGTTGTGGGTCCTTATCCAGAAACATAGGTGGTCTATTGTGCCTGATGGAAAATAATATAGGCCTACTACGCTGAGATTTTGACATTTTGTGTGTTTTAAAAGCAATAAGCTCATAGATGTCATTAATTTGTTTCTGATTTAAAAGCTATACAAAAGCTATATAAGTCTATATATACATATATGCAACTACTTCATCCCCAAATTATTTAATCCGCAGATTATCCATTATTAATTATTTATGTGCCCCATTGATCTGATCCACCCTAATCCGCGGATTATCCGTGTGATCCGCAGATGAATCCTGAATCCGCTGGTCTCTAATTCCCATGTATGGTGATAACGAATGACTGGGAAGTGTACAATTTAATAGCAACTAGTTTGAAGCTACAAATACTGCTCAGGGCAGGGAATCAGTTATCATGAATCAAGTCATGTTAGCGTTACTTCCTCTGCAATGTTAGTCCCAGTGAAATGAAAAATATGTTGTTCACACTTTTGGACCACATCTGTGGTCATTACATGGGCATATCTGGCAAAGGCATTTTATATAAAAAGTCTAATTGAATTTTAAATGCTTCCTGAAAACAAAAACATTCAGCGTGATGATGACTGCCACATTAATAAAAGCCAATAGAAATCAAACTGTTTTATTACATTCCCTACCTGGTGGTGGTTTTGATTACACAACTTGTCCGTTATAATCTCAATCATTGATTCTCCTTCCTGGCTCAAAAACTATAGAATGCAATCAGAACCACATAATCAGTACCTATCTTCTACCGCAGACTGAAAACACACCTCCGCTCATAGCACTTGTAATACATATCAACCCATACTACTTCAGTACCATCTTAGGTAGTGTAGATAGCACCTCAGTAATGACCAGTAGCAGTAGTGACCATGTTTTAGTGGTTACATTGTAAATTGTAAAGTATATTGTAATTCTGCTTAAATTGTAAACTGCAAACTGTAATTTCAACTAATCTGTATGCATATGATGTATTGTAATGTTGCAACGTTCTGGATTAGGAGCGTCTGTTAAATGCCTAAATTGTAAATTGTAATTGATATCTAGAAAGTGTGTTACTTGGTTTAATCTTAAACATCACGCTAAAATAATGTCTGAAAACTAGATTAGAAATAAACCACAAAGAAGTTAACTACTAGAGCTCAACGTCTGTCTTGTAAGGAATTCATAATAAAATGCCCACCATTTAAGTTTAACAGCTTTAATGCCACGTCCTCCAATGTGGCGGAGAACGGCAGAGCTACTTGACCCAGGAGATGTTGAGACAGCGGGCAATGAAGGCAAAGGTGTCGGACGCCTCCTGGATGACCTTGCTGGTGGGCTTGCCGGCACCGTGGCCCGATTTGGCGTCCACGCGGATCAACAGTGGGTTGATCTGCTTGGGGCTGCGGCCCACGACATGCTGCAGCGTGGCAATGTACTTGAACGAGTGCAGGGGCACCACGCGGTCATCGTGGTCCCCTGTCGTCAACAGCACGGCCGGGTACTGGACGCCATCGCCCTCCGGCACGCTGATGTTGTGAAGTGGAGAGTATTTGATGAGCCAGTCGAATTGGTCTTTGATTTCCGCGCAGCCATAGTCCGTCGTCCAAGCGTATCCTATCGTGAACTTGTGGAATTTCAGCATGTCCATGACGCCCACCTGAGCGACGGCGCAGCCGAACAGCTCTGGACGCTGGTTGACGCACGCCGCTACGAGGAGGCCGCCGTTGGAGCCGCCATTGATGGTGAGTTTAGAGGGAGCGGTGTAGCCCCGTGTGACGAGATACTCGGCCGCACATTGGAAGTCCGTGAAACAGTTCTGCTTGTTGGCCAACGTGCCAGCTTTGTGCCAGGTCTCCCCGTACTCCCCTCCTCCTCGGATGTTGGCGACAGCTAGAACTCCTCCCATGTGTCGAACAAAGATGAGACGGGAGACGCTGTAGCTGGGCGTGATGGAGGCGTTGAAGCCCCCATAGCCGTACAGCAACGCCGGATGGGAGCCGTCGAGAGCAATGCCCTTCTTGTGGACGATGAACATGGGGATTTCTGTGCCATCTTTGCTGGGGTAGAAGACCTGGGTGGTCTGGTAGTCGGAGGGGTCGAAGCCCTTCACCGTGACCTCCCTGAAGACACTGGGCTGCATGGGATCCTTGGTCAGATCACAATGGTAGATGATTGCTGGGGAAAGGAAGGAGGTGAAAGAGTAGAAGATCTGAGAGTCCCTCTTGCGGCCGGTGAAGCCCGCCACAGAGCCCACGTCCAGGGGGAAGGTCCTCAGCTCCTCACCGGTGCCCAACCTGTACATCTTTAGCACGTTCTTCACGTCGTGGAGGAAACACACAAACAGGTAGCTGGTATACGTACAGGTGGCAAACTCAATGACGTCCCTGTCATGTTGGGGGATGAGCTCCTCCCAGTTGCACTGAGTCGGCGAGGCAAAGTCTATGTTGATGAGCCGGTAGCGTGGTGCGTCCAAGTTGGTCTTGAAGGTGAACAGTGTGCCCTCGTTGGTCACGTATTCGTACTCGGCGTCAAAGTTGTTGATGACCTTCACCCACGGCAAAAGCCCCGTGATCCCCTGCGGGATGGTGTGGAGGTCACAGTACCACAGTCTGTTGACGCGGTCACAGCCCTCTCTGATGTTCAGCAGCACATAGCGTCCGTCATCGGAGACCTCAGCTCCGCTCATCCACATGGGATTTTCTGGGAACTCTGCACACAGGCAGTCCTGAGACTGGGGAGTGCCCAGGACATGGAAGTAGAGCTTCTGGTGCAGGTTTGTGAGCGTCTCGGTGCCGTCGCTCTTTTTGCTCTCCTGAACGGGATAGGAATTGTAGAAGAGGCCCTTGCCGTCGTGGGTCCAGGACATGCAGCTGAACTTCACCCGCTTCAGGCGGTCCTCCAGGGGCACGGCTCCCTCCACCCGCAAGAAGCGGATCTCCGTCCAGTCCGAACCACTGGTGCTCGTACCGTACGCCAGGTAATCCCCGTCCTCAGAGAATTCGTAACCACGCAGGGCAACCGTCCCGTCCTCGGAAAGGGTGTTTGGGTCCAGAAGGACTGTGGGACGCGCGTCCAGACTCTCCTGCACGTAGATGACACTGTGGTTCTGGAGGCCCGTGTTGTGGAAGTGGAAGTAGCGGCTGCCCCGTTTGAAGGGACAGCTGTACTTGGGGTAATCGTAGAGCTCCGTCATGCGCTCCTTGAAGAGGTCCCGTACCTCGCAGCGCTCGAGGTAGGGCAACGTCAGCTGGTTCTGATCATTCACAAAAGCCTGTGTCCTCTCGCTGTCAGGATCTTCCAGCCAGCTGTAGGGATCAGGGATCTTCTTGCCATGATAATCGTCCATGACTGACTCATCGCGGTAAGCTTGGGGATACTGAAAAGACATGTCGGAGGTGAAGTGTTGAGCTTTTTGCAGTAGAATGGGATGTAAACAGTGTTTTTTAATGACTGTGGATCGTAACAAACACCAACAGCTTGAAGAACAGCGAATGCAGACTTTCACTATGAATATGGGTTGCAACTAAATGCCCACTAGGACGACGGTCACTGGGTGAACGCCACCCCATGCCGATGATGTCATATTAAGGACATGGATGTGGAACCCCTTATTTGGTCAAAAGATGGAGTGACAGCTGGGTGTCCAGCCTACGGTCTTCGCATTTAGTGCTGATGGACCCAGTGGGTCGCAAGATTTGCAGTGGACAGTGTGTTCGGTGCACGGACACCATTCAATCTGCAACATGTGCTTATGATTCATGGAAGCTGTAACACTTCTCTGTATATTTTCCACAGGTGGTTATAGTTTACTTTTAATATTTATATTCAGTCTGCAGTCACACCCAACCACCATGTTGCCAGCCTGCCAACAGTTCAGAGATTAAATCCTTCTAGACATCCATTTCTCCACACTCTGAGTGTTTTGTGAGAGGGAGGTGAGTGTGTGTGTGTGGCATAGGGTGAGGAGGGGACTAATCCTTATAAATCTTATCGAGGGTATGTGAGAAACCCAACCGTACGTGGAAGAGATTGGTGTGGAGTTTTTTTTCCCTTCTACTTCTCAATTTTCCCACTCCAGATAACAGGGGGGCACACACACACGGGCACGGGCGCACACACACACACAGTTTCTGTCCATTGTTTTCTCGGAGACTTTGAAGTGTGATAACATTAAACAAAATCCCCATCAACCCACAGCATTGGACTAAGCCTTTTGTGAGCATGCAGTGCACACTCCTCCTACGCAGATGGGCATGCGCATGCACACGTCGTCGCATGCGCACGCCGTTTAGCATATAACGCGTCACCCAGTCCACTTCTCTCTCTCTCCATGCTGTGCAGAGCCAGGTTGGCATGACTGGGCTTGCCCTGCTTTTCCCAGCTCTTTCTCTCTCTCTCTCTCTCGCCTTGTCCTTTCCTCATTACCCAATGAAGAGAATCCAATCTACTGACTCCTTTTGAAGTATAGAAATAGTAATCTGAGCCTTGATACAAAGAGACAAAAGAGGAGCAGCCAGTGCATGCACATGTATGTGCGTATGCGTGTGTGTGTGTGTGTGTGTGTGTGTGTGCGTGCATGCGTGTGCATGCATGCGACCGTGCGTGTGTTATGGGATATAACGATACATTTTGCCAGCGATTCGATACGTATAATGATACAAGGTTAAATTGGGTAATCTGGGTAATTGGGTAATTCTGGCGATACGATTCATTCGATTCTATGATTTGAAATCATTATAGTAACTTTTATTTTTTATAAGTTCCTTTTTTAATTTAAAAAATGGCGAATTTCATCTAGTAATAATACAATCAATTATCTACATAGAAATGAGTCAATGTTGCCGTTTTTATTTCAATATACTTCCGATTCTTCAAATTAAAATTTGATTTTTCGTGTGTGTGTTTGGGGGGAGGAGGGGGTAGAAAACTATGGGTCCTGGGGAGAAGACGGCTACATAGACAGAGAAATGGGGAAGATGGAGAAGCATATAAGTATACTGTATAGCTGTATAGCAGTCCCGCCCCTTTCCTGACGTTTCTGGCGGCCCAGAAGTAATTTCCCGGCCCATGTACACTATATACACTTCACAGACTTTTCCAAAATGATTCATATAAAGACAATCACACCGCGGACAAAGCCAACTTGAGCCACGACAACACACAATATTTTGGACTGATCGTATAATTAATGAGAACAGCAGGATACAACCCTTATTATTTAAGTGTCCCAAAACACTGTGTTTATTGTGATGATTTGTCACAACCCCAGGTCCTCACTAATGTACATGATAAAATACCACTATTTTTATACTCGGTCTGTGTCTCACAGGAGGGCTGTGGGCAGTTCAGAAACTTCTTCCAATGACATCATCAATGGTGGAATCCAAGCCAATATGATGATGTCATGGATGTCACCCATTTTCAACATTTTTTCTGAGAGTGTACACATGCAACCATTTGTACGCTCTCAGAAAAACAAAGCATCTGAAGAAATCCATTAACATGTTGAAAATACATCTTGATGATGTCATCAAGATGTTTCACCATGTTAGTGGCTTTCTTCAGACCTCCATTTCTTGGGAACACAAAATGGGGGAACTTTTTTTTTATCATGTCTACCCAACACTTCAAAGCTACATCAATGACATAGTAAAATGTTGAAAATGGGTGGACTTCCCCTTTAAACGAATCATATTCCATGCTCAATGTGTCTCAGATCTGATCCAGGCTGGATTTGGCTGGCAGTGTAAATCAGGCCTTAGAGAAGCGCTACATGTGCATCTGAGATGTTGTTAGCAATATTATTATAATAATAATAATAATACTGCCAGAAAGTAGATTAGGTGTGTTCAGATTTGATTTCCCTGGCAGATATAATGACTGTTAGATTTCTATTCATCTTGTGGTTCTCCGTGGGAGCCGAGAGCAGGCAAATGGGGTATTAGGCTCTGGCCAGTGGGCAATGAGGAGGGCTATTAAGGCATCATTACCATCTCCCTCCAGTTGCTCCGCAGGAATTACCTTAGTAATGAAACAAACCTGAAACTGCCTGCAGCCTGCGGCAAGCCTGACATATATTACCACCAGGAACAGGATGGCACGCACACACACACACACACAGTATAGATGCTACAACACATCTGATGAGACCACTTTACTATGTTCGCAAATTACCACAGATATACTTCATGCGCACACACACACACACACACACACACACACACACACACACACACACACACACACACACACACACACACACACACACACACACACACACACTAATTAGGTTTATGCTGGAATACATGTATGTATACTGTATGTATGGTATGTATGTGTGGTATCTACGTATGTACAGTATGTTATGCATGTCACTAATTAGATATTGATGGTGATGCAATGAAGATATGCATTGTTACGATATTTTGTACTGTACCTACTAGATAGCGGAGGGGTGAAATCAGTTGGCGACCATGACCACTGGTCGCGACCACAATAAAACAGTTGCGACCGTTGTCCCACCACCCGCGACTGATTTAGGTTATTTTCCAATCATTCTACATCCACGACCACTGGTCGCGACTGCTATAACACGGCGACAACCGTCGGGTCCAACGATAGTAACCATTGGCCCAGCGGTCAAGGGTTACGGTTAGGTTTAGGCATAGGTTTTACTGAGGTTATGTTTAGGGTTAAGGTGTTAAGGGTTAAGGGTTTGGTTTCGTAGCAACCAGTAAAGAACTGATTTATAAGAGTCACAGCCGTTTTATAGCAGTCGCGACCAACGGTCGTGGTCGCAAAATGATTTTGCTGTCTCTCCAAGGTCATCCCTCTCCCCTGTATGCATGTCATCTGTTAGCAAAGAGTAATTTATTGTTGTTTGATTAACATGATTCTTGTCACAACAGCACTCAACCCACTCCATCGTTTACTAGCCATCAATAATCACTACCACATTTATTTCTGCAAAAATGCTCACTCTCTCTGGTAATGGCAAACACTACAAGTAGTTGTCACTTAATTGGAATGCAAAATGTATACTTGTGTTTGGAAATGGGTTGTTTGGCATAAAATTGGCACATGGAATGTGGAATCCAAGCATTGTGCACAAGCGCTCCAAGGGCAGTGCTCATTCTAGCTTTATGACGGACCTGAAGACACAGTGTGGGCAGCAAGGGCTTTGGCCAAAAATCTTTATAGCGTCATAAACAGTTATATGCCATCTCACAGACATAAAAGTTTGGAGACTTACCAAGCACACACACAGTCTCTACTCATGCCCACCCGCACAGAAAGAATATGGCAGTGCCATAATACAATCAACGTGACATGTTTGACGATGCAACACTGATTTATATATTAAATTGAATGGACCGAGTGTGTACATGGGTTGCAAAACAGTCACGGTAACATATTCACCTGCAGGTGGTTTAAACTGGGTTTTAGTCGAAGTCTATTTACAAACTAGAACTGCACTCGAATGGCAACTTGCACACTGCAGGAGGAGAGTCGAAATCAATTTGCGACTGTGACCAACGTACATAGACTCATTTACTATCGGCCGTGACACCTACAGGAGATAATACTCATGGCAATACTTAAAATATTTTAATTAAATCACAATCACATCAACTACACCAGCCAATAATTTCTAAGAAGTGGTCCGTCTACCCACCGCCGACCAACCATAAACTGAAAACAGTACTTGTGCTCGCTCGTGCAAGTAATCACTTCACTGTCAACTATTCTGTATCCTAAAAAAATGCACAGAGTGGCCAAGCACTCGAACGGTAGTTCAATGAAACATGTGGTTATATCTGTGCTGTGTACCAACTAATAACAACAGGCAATGTAGAATACAATTAGGAACTGACACAGGACCAATTTAGAAGAATAATTCATCCTTACTTTGGTAGAATGCTAGTCCCCATTTATATGCGTGCGCACTCATTTATACCATCACCACCACCACAATAAATAGAAACAGCACAGCAAATCAGACGTAATAGGCTATGTACGCAAGCCGATGACTGATGGAAGGGTCTTAGGGAGCTCCTCGTGCCACTGGGTCAACTGCATACTGGAGATGTTTTTCTAATTACGACATGATGTCAGCGATGTGATGAGCAAGAGTGACAAATGGTCACATCACATGTGGGTGTGCGAAAGAAAGGCAGTGCGAAAGGCAGCGGCAGCTGCTAACGAGATATATGCCCAATATTAGACTGCAAGGATGCTTGCAGCGAGGGTCCGTGCCGTCGCTATAACAATAATTATACATACACATTAAAAATCTGCTGCATATATACACACACACAAACACACAAGTCATTTGCAGGAGCTGTGCATGGGGTAGAAAATGTTGTACGGAGAGAAGCTGTATACCTAATGAAGAATGTGGAGTCTGACCTGGATTTGGGTTGTTTTATATAAGCACAACCCCCCCTCCATCACCCTTTCCCTCTGTCTCTCTCTCTCTCTTTCTCTCAAGCACAGTGGCACATGCGTGCGCACATGCACACATCCATTTATCCAGAGTGGAAAAAGGGATTGGAGCTGGGGAAGGAGTGGAAGAAGGAAGAGTAGAGGGGCGGAGGCAGACGGAGACAGAGATCACCCGGCCGTTGATGTGAAACCAGCCGTTCAGTCTGAGAAGAGCAGAGTATGCTGAATCCCAAAGGGAGTGAGTAGAAGAGTTGTGTGTGTGGGTGCGTGTGTTTGTGTTTGTGACAAAGACTCCCATTGATTGTGAAACCACAATTTAGGACATTTTCAGGTCACGGTACCCATGTTTCGAGAGGATTTCATGTCACCAAGATCGACCGCATTAGGTGGGGTGCCACGGTATGGATGCCAGAGGTTTAAAATGAAGGCACCCATTGGATTCCATATTAAACAAAGTGGAAATGCAAATTTAGAACCGAAGACTGTAGGGGAGGAATTATACACAGCAGGGTGCATCGATGACACCACAACGAGGACAACATCAGTTGAGCTCTTCCTGAGGGCAATTTCCATTAAACTCTCCTAAATTGCATGAAAGCCTGATTGCTCAAAATTGGTTATTTGTGGGGACAGAAAACACATGGGAGCACCGAAAACACAAAAGAAAGTGGAAAATTTGAATTTAATTTCATTTATAGCTCCGTTTAATGTGTTGGCACACTGCAGCCTTTGCAGACTGAAGCAATGAGTCTGCAAAGAGTCTGCACTGAATATTTGGTCCAAAGTCGAAGCAGTCTGTAAACAGCTAGCATGCGTTGGTGTGTGTGCATGGAGCTATCCTTGCCATACAGGAGTGGATCAGGTGTGTGCGGGTGCTGCTCAGTCATTAATGTGTCGTGGATCGCTCTGATGTGCCACCGTTATTTGCTTCCTCTCCTCTCTCCCTCGGTGTGTGTTTGTGCCTTCCAGCCATGCAGATACACCCCCCGCCCGCCCCCCCGCCAACACCCCACACGTCCTCCCCGTGAGGACTGTGAAAGACGAAAGGTTGTCTGTAAAGTAAGCAATGATCCAACACACTTGTCACCTCGACGCAATGCTCCTGGTCCCCCTGGTTCTCACATCTAACTCTGCCTTTTCAAGTTTCCGTTTCGTTCACCGCTGCAGCAGGTTTGGTTACGCTTCCTTATCTCGACACACTCCGAGAAGCTCCACTGCTCTTTTTTTTTTTTTAAAGGAAGACATTTTCTTTGCAGTACAAAATACAATAATTCCTCTCTGTTACACGAAATACAAAAATGAAGCACAACTCTCCGTAGTTTGTCAAGTGCCACCAGCTCTCCGTCAATTCCCAACATACTGTAGGCTGGTGTGTGCACAGTTACTATAAATCTGCACTGTTCAATTCACATTGAAGAGAGACAGCGAAATCCACCAATGACTACCGACCTACTACACTAGACTACAGACTACTTTACTGGTCGCGGTCGCAGCTATAGGTGCTTGTGGGCGCGACTAGCGAGTAGTGACTATATTTGAAACCTGGTCGCGACTAGTTTATAGGTAGGGGGAGACCCTATAAGCCTAAACATAACCATATCCCTCACACCAAGCCTAAATATAAGCACGAAGCAGTGCATGTTCACCAACCTGTCGTTCCCACGGAGCCCAGGAGGTAAGACCTGATCGCGACTAGTAAGCAAGTGGTCATGACCAGCAGTGTCTAGTGGATTTGTGACCTGATTGCTATAGTGGATTTTGTAATTGCTGGGGATAAAGAGTGTGCAAATCATTTTATTCCATTTTTAGTTGTAAAGTCAGTGTATTTTACAGCAGTTGGGCCCAGGTAGAGCTCGTCACAGGTCCAAAATAACGTGAATTTTGTATGAGACTCGATTGGTTTCGATATATATATATTTTTTTTTTACAAATGACGGATCTGCATCTGCATCTGGACCCGGATCAACATTATACAAGACAGGTTCATTCGAAGACCCGATTTGTTTCTGAGATCAGTACAGACCCAAAATGCGTTTTTATGAACCTGACATGCCTTTCTAACGGGTGCTAGATGTCAGTCATACTCCATAATGAAACCTAGCAACTATAGCAGCCCGCAATAGAGAGACAATTGAGGAATCTATGATTGCAGGTTTTGATTCCACAGAGGTATATTTTGGTGTGTCTGACTCTGTGATTAGTCTGTGCGCTCTAAGCTCTCACCAAACTGACAGCTCAACTTTTCCACCTATATATTATTGCACTGCAGCAGTCTGATGATTCTGATCCCAGGTCAGTGTAATCATCGTAGCACTTCTCTCTACCGATAAGCACGGAGCACGGGTCTTCTCAAGTCCACTCGGGTTTTCATACAGAACGATGAACAGTCTCGAGGTCTGAGATAATAGAACGACTGTTGGGTGGCGGTGGCTCAGGAGGTAGAGCTCACGGTTCATCCAATGAACCGTGAGTCTGCGGTTCAAATCCTGGCTCCTCCTGTCTACATGTTGAAGTGTCTTTGGGCAAGACACTAAACCCTAAATTGGGGTAATTTCACTATGTAAAGCAGCTTGGATAAAGGCACTATCAATGCACCATTTAGAACCAAAACCAGAACTGAATGATTATGTTAAAACTCAGAACCGGATCAGTATGTGTCTCGGGTCCTGCCGGGATATATTCAGAATTACAGGTGACCTGTGAAGAGCTTTGGGTCAATAAGGGACCCTCAGGGATCCTTGAAGGTTTCTAAATGCACCCTTAAACGTACGTAGTAGAGGCAAAGCAAAATACTGTATATAGCTATATTTTTGCTTTTTCTCCCTCTACATTGCTTCTACTTTGATGCTGCAGCTGTTTCCCTGCAAACAGACACTTGCTTCGTCCTGCAGACGGTCCAGAACTTTGTTGTTGCCAACAAAAGGCGGTGCTAATTTGCGAGGGGAGTTGTGTGGGGTGAGGCAGCGTTTTAGCCAATCACAGCACAGTTATATTCTGTTTTCTTATCTGTTTATATCTGTTTACAAACACAGTGTTTATACACACTAAAGTTGCCTCTATTACCTTTAAGCTCCTATGACTCTGAGAGTATACAAACTCTTCCGGGTCCGTTTTGGTTCCTTTTCTACACTCCCGAGTGATCAGAGGTTTCCTTCAACACCTTTACAAAGTTTTAGAGACCATGTTTTTTTTTTCAGCGTGAGGGTCTGTGTAGGAGTTTGGGTCGAGCGAGGTTGCCGTTGCACCATCTGCCAGGAGAGAAACGCAACAGGTCACACCAGTGGGGATTCCACCCTTTCACATACCAGAACACACTGACTGCACCGTCCTTCGCCACGTTATTGTTGACTTGTTATAGCCTTGTTGTTATGGAAACTGGATGGAGGGGTTGCAGAGGGCTCTGCCTTCCCCTTTTCCCTCTCGTAAAAAAAATGATAAAAAATGTTTACAGGTTCATCTGTTGACTTTTTTTTTTACCCCTCCTTCTGGCTTGCTCCACAGTCCACACACACACACACATCAGTGCAGGCAGGGATGGACAGGGGAGACGGTGCTTGAGGCAGGCAAGGCCTGGTTGAACTACAGTACAGTGACTTGCTGGCCTCTCTGGGAAAGTGGGAACAGTGCCATCTAGTGAGGCAGAGGATAATGATAATGCCTTCTGCAGGACTGTGGTGCTTTCTTGCTTGTCCTGCAATAGGAAACTGCTGGACGGTGCACCAGGCTACACACAAGTACAGTACAATGAAAAATAAATAGGCCTACATAATTAAGAGAGTCTGACTGGCTGAGTGTGTGTGTGTGTGTGTGTGTGTGTGTGTGTGTGTGTGTGTGTGTGTGTGTGTGTGTGTGTGTGTGTGTGTGTGTGTGTGTGTGTGTGTGTGTGTGTGTGTGTGCCTTTTCCATGGATAAGGGTGACCAAGTATCTGAAATGTAGGCAACAGACAACAAACGGATGGCTTGAAATATATTTGCACATACATTTTTGGGGATTTTATTTTTTTGATTTTATTATATGTTCTTAAATAATTTGTTATTGTGGTTGATGCATTTTATTGTAAACGTAGCCCTGCGTGGATGTGATGCTGTTTTTATTTCTCTAGGCAATTTTGGGTCACAGACCAATTTTCATGGGTCGCCGAGTGTGAGAAAAAAATATATAATATAATGGAAAAATATATATAATGGAAAGATCAATAAAAATGATTTCAAAAGATTCTAGAGGTCTGCAAGGTCACAACATAATCTATTATGACAATATATACGGTACATAAGATTAAAACTAGGGGTGAATTCAAGCACTGGTATGTAATGTATTTTCGTCAGGTTCCCGGGAATACGCCAAAATGTCACTTTTGGGTCTTGTGCCGAGGAGTTTATACCTCATTAATACAAACGAGCGGCAGCGCCCACCGGGGTACTTCATCCCCACGCCAGATCATTTCCATCATGACCCCGTGACCCTGTGATGGATTGGTTTAGGTTCAACTAATCCACACTGGGATAGGATGACTCCTAGCAGGCAGCCAAATCAACGCATGTAGGAGCATTACGAAAAGGTCTGTCAATTACCAATCCATTGTTTAACCTCAATTATCCATCATACAGTGACCAACAGAAATTGTTGAACCCCAACCTCAAAGCGCATTACAATGCAGCGTGTTGTAAAGATTTTAAACACGCCAAGTTATAAGCTGTGTATACATGTAGTTTTTACATACTGTAGGGATGGAATCCAACCATATGGAAATTCTTGGCCTACACTGACACTGATGTTTAAATTACCAATTTAACCGATAGATCAGGGGTGGCCAACCGGTCGCAGACTAAGAGCCACGTTTTTCACTGTGTTACGGCAAAGAGCCACATCAAACGGTCACAACGGTTAGAAAACCGCCGCGACGGCCGTCACAGTCGCAAATAGAAACATACAGACATGTATTTTGAAACGGGGTTTACAATCCAAAAAAGTATATGACATTCTCAAGAGTTAAAATATTCATCATGTGAATTAGCCCAAGTCTACACAGCTAGAGAATGTGGAAGATTAATGGTCATTTTGATCTGTATGTTTCACTGTTTTGTTTTCTCTGAAATTCAGCCTGGAATTGTTGACACAAGTAAAGGAAATCTTTAGCTTTGGGGTCTATGGAGCTAAAATGGTGGTCTGTGGCTCAAATTCTGAATAAATGGTGGGCCTTGGTAGAAAAAAAGGTTGAAAACCACTGGTATAGGGAATGAATGACTGCGCCATGAGGCCAAGCGTTTTTGACAGCTTCATGTGGAAGCCCCTTAAGAGCCGCATGTAACCAGCTGAAGAGCCGCATGAGGCTCGCGAGCCGCGGGTTGGCCACCCCTGCTATAGATGATACCGGTATATGCGCATATGATATATGTGGGCTTTTTTTTCGTTTCTTTGTTCCTCCTTTTGTGCCACGGAAAACAAACTATAAATCTTCAATACAAGAAATAAATGTTCATAATCTACAGCTTGGTAGACTTCAGATGACCAACATGCAAATGCAAAATGTATGCTCATCAACAACAGTACAATCTGCTACTGCCATCAGGTAGCCTAATGTCAGTCTTTATTTGCCAGTACCAATATTGACAGGAAATATTGTCCAGATACATTGGCGCGTCAGTTATACATAAATATAGGCTTGGTCTGACAGCGCATCGCATGCTCGACTCCCACTCATGGCGACCCATGAGTGGAAATGGTTGAACCTCAAAGCGCATTACAATGCAGCGTGTTGTAAAAATTTTAAACACGCCAAGTTATAAGCTGTGTATACATGTAGTTTTTACATGTACGGATGGAATCCAAACACGCCAAGTTATAAGCTGTGTATACATGTAGTTTTTACATGTACGGATGGAATCCAACCATATGGCAGTCTTTATTTGCCAGTACCAATATTGACAGGAAATATTGTCCAGATACATTGGCACGTCAGTTATACATAAATATAGGCTTGGTCTGACAGCGCATCGCATGCTCGACTCCCACTCATGGCGACCCTCAGCCTCTTTCCTGTCTGTCTTCACTTGAAGACATCAATAAAGGCAAACAGCCAAACACAAATCTTTAGAAAATAGTGAGAAAAATCACTGCAATGGTTGAACAGTCTTCTCTCATATGGAGTGTGTGGTGAACAGGGAGGGGTGAGGAGAGAGTGATGAGGGCATGAGAAGGGGTCAAGGATGGATATTTGTGGCCTGCCAACCCGGGTGTGGATAATGGCTAGCGAGGAGTCAAGAACCATTTAACTTGTTCTCCCATCTGCCTAATTTAAGACCGCCATTTAGATTCAGTCTTTTGGGGCTGCTTAAGATAATTATCCCTTAATTGAAATGGACCGCGTCAAATTGGAAACTCATTACAATCTTTCAGAAATGATATCACTCTCTATACAAATCCAGGAGGACCATTGAATTACCTTCTAAAGAATGCTGAGGTGCTTCACTTTTTCTTGAGTGATGAAAAGATGATTATCAAAAAGTATTATCAACACTGAAATGAATCTTCACTCCTACATTTCAAAAGAGCCAGGAAATGAAATGGACAAAGATTTAGTCCTGTGCATGTTCCCCTAATTTCACTTTTGGGTAAAGTATACATGCGCCTTTCAGTGTATAAATACTTTGGGTGTATACCAGGGGCGGATCTAGGCATGGGCATGGGGGGCAATGCCCCCCTAAATGCCCAGTCTGCCCCACCAAACATGATGGCATGCAAAACCCAATATATTTCAAATTAAAGTGCTTATATTTAAAATGATTTGAAACACTACTACTGGTCTACTGCTACTACTAACTAACTACAGCTGTGGCACCACTAACCCAACAGCATTTCATGATTGAACACAAAAAACTCCCCGAGTCAGACCTTTAGCTTTATGCATGGTACGTGTCTGTTGCAACTTCAACAACAACAGATGATATTATTGATGCCTAATCGTGCCCCCCCCCCCCCCCCCCCCAATTGGAAAATGTTACATCCGCCCCTGGTGTGTATGCCATCTTCCTGTATGAAATTTACTCCACTTCTGGCCTAAACAGCTCCATACAGGTAGGCTACATAAAAATGTGAAGGAAGTAATCTTTCTTCACAACTCTACAATGACTCAAGCCACTGATTCAGCCTGCACCATTCAACAGCCCATAGAAGATGATCCACTTTAAATTTCTCCTGGAGTGTTTTTTTTTTCCAAGGACGGGAAGGAACGAAAACCATAGCTTCCTGAATTTGATACAAACTCTCGGGGGTCTCAAGGCTACAGCACTTCAAAAAGAACAAGGTGTTCATTCGATATGCTTTCCACTCTGGGTAGAATGGAGGCCACCGTTCTCGCAGACCACAGTACTACACTAAGCATTCCATAAGATTATTGACGGCGAGTAACAAAACAAATCAGACTCTGGGTGTCTTTGTGTGCATGCGTACAGTATACAACATGAGTTACTCTCACAAAAACTGGCCAAAACTATCCAAGTCTATTTGGTAGAAGTTATGTCAGCATCAATGCCTACGCTATCACATAGTTGCAGGGAAAGGCACGATTGGCTTGTCGAGTACTAGCCACTTGACAGGTTCTCAAAGGAGATCAAGTGTGTCGTAGACAGTGTTTGCAGTGAAATGCTGCTACCGGTGGACAAGGATGTCTGTGTCAGACAGAAGCTAGTGTTTGCTAATGGCTTTGATCCTACAGTAGTTGCTATGCCCAAAGACCTTACATTCTCAGCAGGAGCTGTGCTAATTAACCGAGACGACAGTCCACACATCCCATACTCTTGCTCCCAAACTTTAGTGTGGAATGGACCCCTCAATACTGCAGATTAACTCCCAAATCTTCTTTCATAATCACCTCTTCAGACTCCAGCTTAGCCCATAGCACTTGCTGTAACACTGCTGCCCAACCTTGCTTAATGTATGCAATGGCTGACATGGAATTTAGATAGCATGTCATGTAGAGAGATGAAGACGGCATCCTATGGTGTGAGAATATATATTTCTTGGTCTCCTAATTTCTATGCATTTGAACACTGTGTTCACCTTGCTTATTTTCCACATTATGAGAAGTCATGATGTGCATAAGACATGGACTCATAATGACTGCATAACTCCAAGTTCTGTTAGTCTGATGTTATGTTATGTTACAGGAGAATTCCACACCAAAACACATTGGGCATCAATCTACCTTGATTCCTGTGACATGATACATAATGTCCTTGATTTTTGTCACAGATCAATGCCCCATTTTCTACATTTCACCCTGAGGTCCCCCTGCCTCCAATGCAGTTTGCATTGGTGCAGGTTGTCCTTATTCTAATGCGGTATTTTCAACTCCAACCCCCCCCCCCCCCCCCCCCCCCCCCCCCCCACACACACACACACACACACACACACACACATTTTCACACACACACATTGCATTTTAATAGCATACTGATACTCACACTTGAGTTTTACGTCACTCTGGGGCAGCCTTTACATGTAATCCCAGAGGTAATCTATTCCACCTCCTCTCCTCCCATCCCTTTTGCCACTCTCCTCTCCAATCGCTCCGGTTTAAACTCTTGTCACAGGGGTGCCGGCTAAGTTTTTAAAAATCATATAGTGGTCCAATTATCTTGTAGTGTCTGGTAATGTGTGAAAAAAAATGGAGCTACTAAAAAAACCTGCATTAGAATAAAAACAATGCAAACTGCATTGGAGGCAGGGGGACCTCATGGTGAAATGTAGAAAAGGGGGCATCTGTGACAAAAATCGAGGACATTATACATCATGTCACAGGAATCAAGGTTGATTGATGCCCAATGTATTTTGGTGTGGAATTCTCCTTTAAGGGACATAGTACCATCATGATGTGGATGGAAGAAACACCACTCTTCGCTACTAGCGTACAGCTACTTATAGCCATTAGCGGCCGATAAGTACTGTACCTGGCCAGTCTGACAAACAAATTGAGTACTCACCCTATTTTCTAGTCAAATCTGTAAAACGGTGTGACCTGCCATCAATATAAGTACAGGCAGTCAAAACATGACAAGTGGGACAACCAATTTGAGGGAGAACGAAGTTGAATGACTTCTGAATGAGACTAGATTGGCAGTCTATATTAGGCTATACTGAACAAGATCAAATGATCCTTTCACTTGAACTTTGACGTCTTCTACTCTTAGAAAACGACTTGAGTCATAGTTATGCCAATCATTTGAAATATAACCATTTCTGCTGTAAAACAGTCTAGGTCACTTCAGTTGTCTTGGACTGGAGGAATAAAAAATGTGCATATACAGTTGCAAAGTTTATGCAAATATAAAGGCATACAGAATCAAGGTATTACATTAATGCCTGTATACATGTATTCATGTATCCTAATGGCACAGCATTTAGTCCATCACATGGAATGACGGATTAAACGCCAGTAAATTAAAGGCTCTATAACCATTCACTGGAAGAACAAATTTAAAGAGAATGATCAATTATTCTAACTAAATGTTTGTGTCCATAGCATAGTGTATCTTATCTAATACAGATATAACGCAGAAAAAATATATCAGAATTATATTTCTATAGACATGACATGTGATGCATTTTCATTTGAAAGAAGTTTGATTCTCAACTCAATACGTAACAGTATCGATAACAAACATACTGTAGAGTTTGTAGAACACAACTACAACCAGACAAAAGTTTAAGTTTGTTCAATGTTGACTAGGTGTAATTACTAATGCCAGAGCAGGCATTGTTGTGAAATCATATTAAAAGGAAGAAAACAACATGAGAACATTTGAAAGGTGCACGCTTCTGTGATGGCAATGACATTGTCCCCCCAAGCTCTTATTTCCAAACCAGATGAGGCTGGCTGCACCAACATAATAGTGTGCCAATATTACAGCGAGGGAATGTGATTACCAGATCTTAATCGTCTGTAATTCACCCGTCATCCCTTTCCCTTAACCCATTTTGTCCTGACTTGATTCTAATTTCTGATGAGACATAGAGACTCTAATTTCTGACCCTAGATTCTAGTTTCTGACACAAGACTCTAATTTCTGACACTACATTCTAGTTCTTGCCACTAGATTTTAGTTCCTGATGCTAGACTCGAGTTTCCGATGCTCGATTCTAGTTCCCGACAATAGATTCTAGTTTTTTGGTGCTAGATTTTAGTTTCCAACACTAGAATTTTTTTGTCACTAAGTTCTAGTTTCTGACAATAGATTATAGTATCTCTGGGAAAAAAAAATCTATATTCCTGTGTCAGTGATGCTCAACATATTTCATGCAAAAGACGACCAGAATTATTTATATTTGGCTGCGGACCCTCATCTGAAAACATGTTCTAGGGATCCCCCAGAAGCAAAGATCTGAGTTAAAAATCTTTGCTCCAGAAATAATATTTTCAAAGACTTGCACCACATTTTCACTATTTTTCAAAAATAGCAGAGATACAAGCTCATAGCGCGCCACTCGGTGGCGCGCTATGAGCTTGTAGATCTGCTATTTTTTCAATAACTAAAGTACAACATAATGCTCAGAACACAGATACACGATAAGAGTGCAGAAAAAGGTTAATATGCAGCCGCCACAGTCGGGCGATCCGGACAAAAGAATGGCAGAGGCTTCTCCGCCGATGTAGCCTGATACAGCTCATGGGCGGTTGATACTTCTTAATTATTGAGACAACCCAGCGGGAGCGAGGGAAACTAATGGAGAAAATACTATCTGGCCAGGTTAATTTGGGGTTCATTGAATTACTTTGCGAATTAGTGTGGTGCTGTAAATTACAAAACGGGTCAGTAATGAAGCAATGGAAACTTGGATAAAAGGGAAAACGTTCTGGAAGCAACATATATCTCATCCCAGGTAATTTAATAAAAGCAGTCACAAATTAGCAACCCTGTTGTATTCTGAAAAGTAAGGCCATTCTGCATGCCGTATGGCAGGGGTTTTCAACAGGTGGTCCGGGGACCACCAGTGGTCCCTGAGAGGGTTCCAGGTGAAAAAGTTTGAAAACCCCTGCTGTATGGGAATAAACGTGACACGGCCTTAAAGGTAGTTGACAGCGACACAGATATATGCTTTGAAGGGAAGAGGCTAAATGACAGCCGATATTTGGGACAGTTATTGGGAGGAACAACAAACCAATGACAGATAAACATTAAGGAAGAAAATAGATAATTCAGGTAAGATAAACAAACATTAGCTTAGGAAAGCGTATAGTGAGAGACAAATGTCACCACACTTCCATTATTCTCTGGCGCCCTTCGGCCCGCGTCCCAGACCCATCTGTCTTCTTGGGTGACAATCACCTCCTGATTTGCATGCCAAAAACGCTTTTCGATATGTGGCTTACATCGCTGCAAGAGATTAGAGAATATTGACAAAGCCCAAAGGCGCTGGCATCAGTTACTTCTGGAACAACGCACCCGCCATTGTGCCGTGCCTCTTTGTTTTCTTTCTTCCCTCTTATGAGGGCTAGCCATTTATTGACATGAATATCTGATTGTCATTGCAGAAGCTTATGAGTGCGTTGAAAGGCAACGCATGCAGCGCTGTGCTGCTGTGGATGTGTGTAGAGCAGCTTTTCCCAGATGTTTGCACCGTTATTGCTTGTGATTGTGCGTATTTCAGGCATCACAGTAAGATTAAGAAAAGATCAGTCACGGGAGAGGGATTCAGCTTAGTTGGTTCGGGCATCTGGTTAGGATGCCTCTCAAGCGTCTCGCTAGGAAGGTCCTCGACACACGTCCCACTGGGACTGGAAGGAGATCCTGGGGCAGGCCAAGTCTTGGAAGGAGAGATTACATGGCCTCCCTTGGCCTTGGATCATCTCAGGATCTCCCAGGAGGAAGTCAATACAATATCATTACACTGCTACTACAATATCATTGCACTGTTGTGGGGTGTGTGTCTATGTACGTACACACACCCCCAGTAGATGATAGTTTTTCAACCAGTGGTCTGGAAGTAGATGATGGGGCACTATGAAGAGCACATCAGAAAAGGCTGAATAGGGCAGAAGCGCAGACTGGCCAAGATATGAAGCAGTGTCATTGTGTTGGATTTATACAAGAGAACTTATATGGAAATGAATGTCATTAACTGAATAAGATGGACACCACCACGAGGCCAGTAAAAGTTATTAAAAATCATGAAACACGATATGCCCATGCAAGCCAAAGGGCTGATTTCACTGTATGGATTAAATTGAGAGAATATCTGGTTTGCTAATGAGAGAGGAGAAAGGGAAGAGAGGGAATGAAAAGACAAGGAGAAAAAAGTCTGGTTTTCAAGAGGTCAGCGCTAGCAAGGGGAGGGACGGGGGGGAAGTATTATAACTATAGCTTAATGGAGGAGAATTCAATCATGAATGCCTTTGAGTATGTCTCTCCGGGGCTTCAAAGCCAAACTCAAAGTGAATTCTTAAAGCCACTTCCAGGGGGGCAACAATCCTGTTTGGATCTGGTGAGTGTCCTTATAGTGCTCCATTGCAAAAACCGTCGCCAGGTTCCGAGGTAATTCGGTTTGTCATGTTTTGGCGATTTGCCGCCAGCCTCAAGTGTTCCCTGTTCTGTTGCTGTCGTGGTCAACAGACAGTGAAATGAGGATGAAAAGCAGGTCAAATGAGATGGAACCTGGCCTGGTCTGGTCTGGTGACCCGCTGGTCACCTTCTGTCCGTTTCTGTCTGTCCGTCCGTCTCTCTCTAATCTATCAATTACCCATACTGTATCGTATCACTTTCTTTCTCTTTCTGCATTCTTCTCTCAACTTCCAACAAGGGGTGCGGTTTGACAAGCTGCCAGCTCCAATGCCACCGGTGTAATGTCCCTTGTCATCCCCCATAAACACTTATATCTATCAGACTGTCCCTCTTTTAAATTAAATAAATAACCTTTCATTATCAACATGATTAAAAATGATCCCACAGTCCAGGGACAACCAAGGGTATGGTTACAGGCCACAGCAACAAGAGGCAGGAGACAGCAACCTGAATCCCCTCCATTATAAGTCACTCTTCTCTCAGCACACCGGGGTCTGTGTGTGGACTTTTGGGAGAGTCAGGTGGTCCCCATGCCATACGTTTGATAGCTAAAGGAACGGATGCTTCCATTAGGTTCCATTTGTACAGTTAAATTGATCTGGCTCGAATTAACAAAATCGTTTCAGATGATAGTCCTACTGTATGCTGGCATAATGCATATAAAATTGTGGGTTTTGAAGAGGTAAACTGTTGTTTTTTCCCCAAACAAATCAGAAGCCTCAACAGTATTTCAACATTCATAAGCCATGCCCACTCGTGGAGATAGGCTCCTTGCCAGATGGAGTTCAATTTGAACTTTAACATAGAAACGCAGTCTGATACCAGGCTAGGGTTCCAGGTAGTCCCCAACAAAATGAGTTAAAGGTATATTCAGTGATTTATTTATTTATTGTGATATCCCAACCTACTATAGAGTGTGCTGACCATATAATTAGTTATTCCCTGTTTCCAATGACCTACAGAGGTTAAAAAAAAATCAATGAATCACTGAATGCCCCTGTAGTACTGTATACCAAGGAATTCAAATAAACCACTTTTAACCCTGCCTGGGTACAGTATTGGGTATTTTAGAAGGTTCCAGGTGGTCCCCAGGCTAAATGAGGGAGAGTTTGTAATAAAAAAATTATACTGTAGATCTGAAACTCTTGAAAGCGTGAAATGAAACTAAACAGAACCGTATAGGTAAGTTTTGTTTCATTTTACGATCTCAAGAAATACAGACATTATTGTTAAACATTTGAATTACTTTGAATTTACAAGACGGCTACAACTAGAGAATGTAGATAGAAGAATTGTTCATTTGAAATGAAATGAAAATGATGATCAGACTGAGTGTCAGGCAAGTGGTCCATGGCTCAAATCTTGAATAAATAGTGAGCCTTGGCATCAAAATGGTTGAAACCACTGATCTAGATTTAGCAAAATTGAGTTATTTTTATTTATATTTTCCTATGATAAAATGGCTTGGGAGAGGGGATAGGAGGAGGAAACTGATAAAACACACTGACTACTCGTAATTTAAAAAAAAAAGAACTTTGGCTGATATTGGAAAAAAATGAAATATGGTTTCCTTAAGAGCATAACTTTGCCGTTCATCTCGAGTCTGCACTATAGAGCTTGGTAATTTAATCACTGTAAGTTGTGTCCAGAGATTTTTTGGACAGCAGAGGAGGTAGTAAGTTACTCTCTCTCTCCCGCCACCTCGGTGACACTAAAGCTTTTCTCTCTCGGCTGTCCAATACACAAAACACACTGCCAGCCTCGCACAAGCACAATTACGTCGCAGAGGGTGTGTGTGTGTGTGTGTGTGTGTGTGTGTGTGTGTGTGTGTGTGTGTGTGTGTGTGTGTGTGTGGCTATACGGCCGCCAATACTATCTATGAGACCCCAATGTACTGTATATTGGTATAGTAAGTGATTTCACTTAAAGGAGAATTCCACCCGTTTTCAACATTTTTCCTGAGAGCGTACAAATGCAACGAAATGAACCCTAACGGGTTCATTTGGTTCCATTACTACGCTCTCAGAAAAAAGAAGTGTCTAAAGAAATCCATTAACATGGAGAAAATACATCTTGATGATGTCATCAAGATGTTTCACCATGTTAGTGTTTTTCTTCAGACCTCCATTTCTTGGGAACTCAGAATGGGGGAACTTATTTATCATGTCCACCCAACACGTCTAAGGTACATCAATGACATAGTAAAATATCGAAAATGGGTGGAGTTCCCCTTTAATTCAAATATTGTTATTTTAATATCGTTACTTCTTTTTGATTAATCCTCCCTGCTATAGAGTGTGGTGACCATATAAGGAGTTCCTCCCTGTCCCCAGTGAGGGTCATAAAACACTAGTTTCAGTTTGGGGCCTCCCATCCAATCTGGATGAGAGGTGTTGTTGGCCTGTTGCACTTCCCCTCACTGTAGTGTGTGTGTGCCAGGGCCGAATCTAGCCAGTGTTTAAATGAAGCAGTGGTTTTCAAACCTTTTTGACACCAGGGCCCACTATTTATTCGGCATTTGAGCCACGGACCACCATCTGATGACATTTTAGCCCCACAGACCCCAAAACTAAAGATCTCTTTTGCTTTTGTCCACAATTCCAAGCTGGATTTGAGAAACAAAACAGTCAAACATGCAGATCAAAATAACCATTAATCTTGTACATTCTCTAGTTGTGTAGACTTGGGATAGTTCACATGATGAATATTTTAACTCTTGAGAGTGTAAACATGAAACCAAATGGACCCGCAAGGGTCCATTTGGTTTCATTTGTACGCTCTCAAAGAGTTACATCTGGTTAACCAACTTCAAGGACCACTAGTGGTTCTCGGACAACTGGTTGAAAACCACGGAGATTACTTTTCATTGGGTGGGCAGGATGCACGTTTGGGTGGGCCCTGCCCACCCCTGTCCCCCTCTAGATCCGGCCCTGGTGTGTACATGTTCACATCTTGCTACTGGGGGGGACCAGAGGGTTTTCCCCAAATCACCCAAATCACTTACTATACCTTTAATTTAACTAGGAGTGTACAAATGGAAATAGAAAGAATGGAAAGAGAGAAGACTTCAAGAAAGATTGCTTATCTTACCACCAAAGAAGAATGTTAATGCAAAATATAATGTAAAATATAATGTAAAAATATTTGAGGTCAAAATAACGTGAATCGCTGCAATATGTTGATTACGCTGGACATTACATATTTACCGAACTACATGCAGCCGCTTCAATAGTTTATAAGGTTAGCATATTGAGCTAATTAGGCCAACAGCCCAGAGGGCTATTATGGCCGATAACAATCATCAGTTACTGTACACATTAATACAATTATATCATGTTTACATGCCATTTAGCTGGGGACCCCCTGGAACTCCACCAAGGACATGTATAGCAGGGGTTTTCAACAGGTGCTCCGGGAGTCCCCGGAGCACCTGTTGAAAAGGATGAGGATTCCAGTGGTCCCTTAGAGGATTCCAGGTGGTCCCCAGGTAAATGGGAAGTTGGTTAACCAGATGTAACTCTTTGAGAGCGTAAACATGAAACCAAATTAAACCAACCATGAAACCAACCATGAAACCAATTTAATTTGTACACTCAGGAGTTAAAATATTCATCATCTGAATTTAGTTTAGAAGTCTGCACAACTAGAGAATGTAGAAGATGTAGAAGATTAATGTTCATTTTCATCTGTATGTTTGACTGTTTTGTGTTCTCCAAAATCCAGCAACAAAAGCAAAAGAAATCTATAGTTTTGGAGTCTGCGGGGCTAAAATGTCATCAAATGGTGGTCCGTGGCTTAAATGCTGAATAAATAGTGGGCCCTGGTATGAAAAAGGTTGAAAACCCTTGGACGATAGGGATGCCTGGGCCCCGCTTTGAGAAGCAACACGCTGGCCTAGATTTTCGCCAACGCTAAACCCCTTATCCCTTTACTTCTGGCCAGTCCACATGCTCACACCGTGTCAATAGATTGGCGCATTGAACTATTCCAAAAAGTTTTTAAAAATAGTACAAAATGGATAAGGGGTTTGGGACAAGGGGTTTAGTGTGTAATGAAAATGGAGCCCCCTATGCGTTAAGGTGCATGAGTGTGTCCTGACAGACAGAAAGTGAGAGGGGCTTAAAGGGGATTTGGGCAGGGGGTTCCAAGCAGCAGATTTAAAAAGCGAGTGGACTAATAAGCCAGCACAAGCTTTAATTAGAACTATTACGGGGCCGGCTGCTATAGGCGCCTGGTGGGGGGTGTGGGGTCGTTGCCGTGCCACAGAAAACAGCAAGCTGATTAATAAGAGCACAAAATGTGATGAGAGCCAACATGTAATGCCAAGGAGGAGGTGGAATGAGGTTGGAGTCTGTCTTTGACTAATACTAGTGGTGGACAAAGTACATGTACTCAACCCCAGTGCAAACTTGAGTTAAAGTATTAACTATTTATTACTAGTGACTGTTGCTCACGCAACATTTTAGAATAGAGTACCTCAGTACTATTCAAAGGTAGCCTATAATTCCCAAAGTATATTTCATTTTTGATCATCTGCCACTGCATTGCTGTATGCATTGTATGCCATTTTCAAACAAACTTTTATGAATAAACTTTCGATGTGACGCACCTTGTGAACTGCTTTCACAATAGGTTATCTGAAATAGTCATTTTAAAGTGGTTAATAATGAACTTCCTATATAAATTAAGATGAAAGTCATGCCAAAAAAAGATACTAGCTACAGCACTCAAGTAAATGTACAGGTACATTGTTACTGTCCAGCTCTGACTGATATATTCAAAGGCGTTTTCTACCGAGCAGGACAATTCAAAAACAAATCACAAACTTGGGAGATGGACAGGGATAAATTGACCCGCCAGATAAATGGACAATTGCGGAGGCCTTCTGAGGATCGTTTGGCTGGGTGGGAAGGAAGGACAGTCTTACGGTGTTTACCTTTTTTGGGAGGGGGGGGGGGGACAGCAAGGCAGGCGAAGGGACGGGGTGTGATGAATACCTCTTAAGAACCACCACTGGACCCGGACGGGAAGCCAGATGAGTCACAAAGGGCCCCGGCAACGCATATCAAGCAGACAATTTGAGCCTGAGTGATGCCGCCGTGCCGCTATCGACTGCCATCGAGACTGAATGATAACACCCAGGGACTGGGGAAAAGGAGGACAGCTTTTGGAAGAAGCACTCGGACAAATCTATCACAGCGTGGGCTAATGCATGCCAAATCCTGTCTCTGCACCTTTGTATTTTTATTCTCCCTCGATTTCACACACACTTCTTACAGCCCACTACAGTCTCCCCCTCTCTCTCTGAATCGGTTAACCGGGGCCATTCTGCCAGGAGCATCATCCTCACAATGCCCTCGAGATGGTGATTCAGTCAAGCACAAGAGTGTTTTTGTTTGTTTCATTGTTGTTGTTGTTTGAAAAGATTGAGAAGGACAGACAGTTGAGGGCATTACGTGAGCAAATGATAGCAAAGAGTATAGGCAGAAAAGGAAGGCGACCATGATGGTTTCGGGGGGCAGAATGCTTGCTGGATTAGAAAACAGGAGTTTAAAGACGAAAAAAGACGCAGTATTTAGGCGGAGAGGGCGAAAGTGCAAGCGAGAGAGAGACAGAGAGAGAAAAGCTACATAACAGTGCGGCCTGTGACAAAGACGCTGTACCATTCTCCACATAACAATAGGCAGCAGATTGAGTTGGACAGGGTTCACAGTGGTGCCTGTTATATGCTAGCCAGCCAGACAACGCTATCGGGCTAACGTGTGCTACACTGTTATCCAGCCAGCTGCTGAATACTCCCTGTGTGGATGGCAGAGGCGGATGTAACATTTCCCAATTGGGGACGGGGGGCCGGAGAAATGGTATGAAAATGGCGATGAAGCCGCACCCATACTTTTATTGGGGAAATAAAGCATCAATAATAACATCAGTTGTTGTTGAAGTTGCAACAGACACGCAGCATGCATAAAGCTAAAGGTCTGACTTCGAGTTTTCTGTTATGAATATGAAATGCTGTTGGTTTAGTGGTGTAGACAACTGTACTTAGTTAGAAGCAGTAGTAATGTTTCAGATCATTTTAATATAAGCACTTTAATTTGAAATATCTCAGGTTGTTTTGCATGCCATCATGTTTGGAGGGGGGCATTGTAGTAGTTTTTTAGAAAAGTTTATCTGTGGGAGCCAAAGGGGGCTGTGATTGGAGGATTCCAAAATGTTGATCAAAACGTTGCTAGGTGTATCAGGGCTTATAACCCATACACCAAGAGGTTGCCCAAAAGGTTGCCTGATTAGCCTCCCGTTTACCTCACCCTGATGGCTGATTGGAACAGTATGACTTCTGAAGCGTTTCTAGAGCACATTCTCGAAAAGAATGGCTATTATGCTGCCAGCGTACCACCATGCATAATACTACGGACCCCACGTGCCATACTCCACTGCTCCCCATTGTAGCAAGTGCACTTTCTCACTTGGGATCCCCCTTCAACAAGCGGAACCCGGCGACAGTGATTCTTTTCACCCTCGCACACGCACACACACACAATCACGACGGCGGGCATAAAATGGGCGTGATGCCTTGTAGATCGGCAATAAGCTGGATAATAACGCGTGTTGGTGACCTACTGTACTCGTAAAACAATAATCATAAGGGTGGAGAAACAACACCAGAGACAGCATTGCGTTCACCTGACGATTATCTCTATGGTATTACTATTAATTCTTGTTTGTTTGTTGTTGTCTGTTTCGTATTTTTTTTGCCCATGGGTAGAATCTGCTTATGTGCATTGATTTCCCTTTGCAGAGCTGAGAAATTCAAAGTGAAATGACGGCGGTCGGGTCAGAGATGATTTTGTCTGTTTGCTTGTGTAAAGATTGTTGATGGAAGGGTGGCAGATTTCAGCAGATGATCTGTGACTGGCTTTACCTTGGAGGCTGCGCAGTACCAGACCACAATGAAGGGATGCAAGGACAGACTCTACAGTATTATTTTATTTTGACTGTTTGCACTTTGACTGTTTGCGCTTTTTACTGACTTGCTAGTCTTGTTATATGCATATTAACTGTTTGTAGTTGGACGTATTTCTGTGTACTGTAACCTCGGCTGCATTGAAAATGAGGGCTTGCCCTCAATTGTATTTCCGAGTATAAATAAAGGTGATGATGATGATGATGATGATAATGGCAGTATATACTGCATTCAACCAGAGCCTGCAGCAGGATGAATTTCTTAAGCTGTAGCATAACCTTCATTGTTGGCTTGTTCACCGGTGTTGTTAGTTGGATGTTTTGTCCTCTGGCTGTCTCGTCATTGAACCATGCCATTTGTCTGATTCACAAAGGCCATTATCGTCTAACTACAGAGCATGATCCCCATTTTTCTCGGTGAGATGTCGCGCTTATAATTGAAAGTATTATCTCATTGATCGCATCCACAATTGTTGTCCTCATAATTACCACATAACAGCCATTTAGATGGTAATTTGGTCAGTTCTTATCAAATTGCAAGCTGCTCATCATATTTGCTGGGATGGCCTGATGTTTATATATTTTTCTACATTGCTCTTGTGGCATTTTTGATGATGTCTCTTGCCTGTGCTGTATACACGTCTAAAGTGTCTATGGATAGGGGGACATTTTAAGGTCACGATCATTTACATTGGCCTGACCTTTTGTGAACCTATAAATATCTGCTCCTGCTATAAGCGTCAGGGCAACTCTTCTAGCAAGAAAGGGCCTTATAAATATGGATGCATGTCTCCTTTAGGTCAAAGCGCAATTTTCAGAGAAGGAAAGAAAAAGAAAAAGCTGGCTTTGGCTTGGCCACGATTTGCAGAGATTGAATCAACAGCAGCCTCAGCTTTTTTCTTTTTATTTTATTCCATCTCCTTGGTGACACGGTTATCCATTCATTTCTTACAGTTACGATGTCCCCGCCTTGCAGAGAAATTGAATGTATAACCAAAATGAAATGCATCCTGTCCTGCTCCAGAAGAACATCAGCACTTTCAAATCAAATAGGACAACAGACGGCTGTTGAATTATACAAGGTGCAAGCATCTAGTATAGCCTACCGTCCAAGACTTTGAGACACCATCTAGGCAGACACACATATGTGGAACATCTGTGACACAAGCTGTAACATATGGCACGAGTTCTAGAGCTCCATCCTCTAAACACATTATATTATATACACTGCAGGATGTGTCAACAACATGGGCCATAATGAGCCTTGATTTAGTTTTGTTCGGTACAATTCAATTTGATTTAACTTCATATTTGATTTCACAACTTGGTGGAGGTCACTGCAACTAATTTCCATTGTGGTCCAATGTATTCATTGTTGTCATTGTTGTGATTTCTACGGTAATTGGACCCTCTGTCTGGTTCTGACTAGCTGGTATTGTGTACAGGCTAGGTGATGTGTGACAATCTAGTTGAAGTATTCCTTTGGGACGATGGCGGCTGCGGTAACACTTGGGGAACGATTATGCACCGCACTCTATTGATTCATCAAGTATACTCATGGTATAGAACATGGTATAGAGCCGGATCATAAACGTGACAATGAACAAGACATGAAACGTGGTATGATAATGACAACCCATATGGAACATTTTATAAGTGTCAACTCTTGAAAGTGGCACCTTTCATAACAATCCTCATATAAGAGAATAAAGTTAAAATAAGATCCATAGTATTTTTGTAAAGTGAAACATATATGAGATTTATGTAAAAAGCTGACCTTACTGGACCTTACTGGTAACCTCACTGGTAATAACTAAAAGATGTCTCTCATATTTCTAAAGTACAATGCGATCACAAGTACACTGTATCTCAAGTTCAAGTACAGAGACTTATTTAGATGTACGGACAACTCATTACAATCACCATCAAGAACACTAAATAGATAAAGATTTTATCTATTTCATCCTCTTCCTCCTCACCTTGCTCTTTTTAAGCGGCACCAGCTGCTTATTTGCCTTTATGTGTATGCTATGTATGAGCATGCAATGTGCTCAGCTGAGAACGGAATGTGACGATAAGAGAGTTGCACATACTTCACACAAGTGTGATGTTCTTTTCAATGAACAAGCAACAAACAGTGGCTTCTGCACATTGAAAGTTAAAAAGCAAAATGATCTCGCTGTCTCTCATTTCTCAAGTGGAAGAATGAAATGGAGAGGAAGCAGAGGGAGGAATAGGGGAGGAGGGTAGCTGAAGATATAGGAGAGGATGGCACTAGCCTTGTCAACGAGTTAAAGACAGAATTACGCTGCCAAGTGCCATTAATGTGTCATGCACCCTGCACTTAATCAAAACTAGAACAATGCACATGTGCACTTAAGATCCGAGAATGTCGTGTCGGAGCGAGAGCACATGAGTGGAGCATGCATGTCTGGTGTGTTCACAAACATGGTGTTCAACATGGACGGCATTGTCCTCCAGCCCTATGTGGGATCTTTGCCAAATTAATATCATCTCTGTCTGTCACCACTTAAAGCAAGGGCAGTAATGTGTCTCTCTCAGTTTTGTTTGAGTTCCCTGAAGACCCCGATAGAAAAAAAAAGCTTATTATTATTATGCTTTTAGCAGAGCTTTTCTAACTGTATAGTATTCTATGAATCAATCAATCAATCATTATATCCAGGACAATTAAAAAAAGTAATTAAATATTCAAGAAGACACTGTCTGTAATACTGTTGTATATTGTTGTGTACAGGTATCCAACAGAATTTAAGTTACGTGACTTCTTTATAGACTTTTCAAAGACTGTTCAAGTGTTTTAACAGGCACAATGGCATTAGGATCATTACCTATGTATATCTTGAGTTTCAAGTGTCTGCAAGGTGAGTTGTGTTAAGCGCCTCTCTCGGAGAGAGTCGTATATTGGTACGTCCAAGCCACTTGGTACTGTGTGTTGGTACTGAATCGGTCGACAACACACGACGTGCAGCATTTGTTGTTCTTAGTAATCGAAACGAAGACGATCGATCGAAATGAATTGTTTCATTAATCAGTGATTTTCTGTGAGTGTAAGGTTGTCTGTGTGTTCATGTGGCTGAGGACACACACACAATGTCATTGTCTGAGCTAGTCTTGGGCAATATACCGGTATTACCGTTTATCGCGATATTGGAAATCAATACCGAGTAATATCGTTGGGTCTGTGAAAAATATCGAATACCGAATATCGTCAAATACCGACATTATACTGTATTCTATTAAAATATGAGCAATGAGACTTAATTGTAACTATACAAACAATTTTCATGTTACACACATGCCTAAACTAGCCCTTATTTGGGCTAGGCTTTTTGGAAACAATGTATTTCCAACTCCAGTTTTTCCCTATTTAGGCTGCAGAGCAGAGCGCTCAGTTTCTGACCCCTCAAAGTCGCAAATTCTGAGAACTAGGTGACTGGTGGAGCGTTCCAACTCTGATTGCCGTCAATACCGGTAATATCGAATATCGAGCTAATTAAGACATTATCAATACCGATATTAAAAAATCAATACCGCCCAAGACTAGTCTGAGCCTGTATCTTCAATGGTCAAATACAGGTCCATTCCAAAAAATTAGAATATCAAGGAAAAGTTGTTTTATTTCCACAATTCCATTCAAAATCCCGAACTTTCATTAATTATAGATCCAGTGCTCACATTGTAAATGATTTCAAGTATTTATTTGTTTATTTTTACACAATTTTGGCTTCCAGCTCATAAAACCCACCAAATCAGGATTTCAAAAAATTAGAATATTCTATGAGACAACTAAAAAAAAATGTGTTTTAAACAAGAAATGTTGACTATCTGAAAAGTATATTAATGTATGCAGTTAATACTTGGTCTGGGCTACTTTATAAAAAAATATTTCATTAATGGGGCGTGGCATGGAGGTGATCAACCTGTGGCACTGTTGAGGTGTTATGGAAGCCCAGTTTTGCTTCAATAACAGCCATAAATGAATTTGTATTGTTCAATCTTATATCTCACACCTTCCTCTTGACAATACAACTCAGAAGTCAGGACAGTTGGCAGGACAGTTGGCAGGTCAGTTAAGCGCAGTAATACCATGGTCAGTACAGCAGCTACTAGTAGTTTTAGCTCTGTGGGCAGGTGCCAAATCGAGCTGGAAAGGAAAATTAGCTTCTCCATGAAGTTTGTCAATATACCGAGGCACAAGGTACTCTAAAAAGATGGCTGTGTTGAAGTTTTCAGCTGATAACATGGCCTAAATCATGTGTTTTGCCATGTCCAGTCTCAAAGCCATGTTATCGGCTGGTGTTAATCCACTGACAGTGAAAACTCACCAGTGGTTGCAACACAGCCATCTTTTAGAGTACCTTGTGCTTCGGTATGTTAAGCTTCATGGAGATGCTAATTTTCCTTTCCAACTCGATTTAGCACCTGCCCACAGAGCCAAAACTACTACTAACTGCTGTACTGACCATGGTATTACTGCCCTTAACTGACCTGCCAACTGTCCTGACTTTAACCCAACAGAGAATCTGGGTTGTATTGTCAAGAGGAAGGTGTGAGACATAAGACTGAACAATACAAATTCATTTATGGCTGTTATTGAAGCAAAACTGGGCTTCCATAACACCTCAACAGTGCCACAGGTTGATCACCTCCATGCCACGCCCCATTAATGAAATAATTTGTTCTAAAGTAGCCCAGACCAAGTATTAACTGCATACATTAATATACTTTTCAGATAGTCAACATTTTTTGTTTAAAACACATTTTTTTAGTTGTCTCATAAAATATTCTAATTTTTTGAAATCCTGATTTGGTGGGTTTTATGAGCTGGAAGCCAAAATTGTGTAAAAATAAACAAATAAATACTTGAAATCATTTACAATGTGAGCACTGGATCTATACCAAAACATTAATTTACATCCCTAATCGCCAGAAAACAGCTGGTCTAGATTGATGTCAAGTACAATTTTAATATAGGTTAGTACTTATAATGGAATCAATCTATGGTCTTTTCAGTCACCATGCAGTTTTTGAGAAACCAAACAGCAGCCCCGCTAATTCATATTCATCAGCACTACCAGGAATGTGATATACACAATTTCCCCATCATTAATAACCCAAAGTGAACTAAGCAGGTACGATTTTAATGATTAGCTGCCACGGTTTATTGTTGATTTACAATAACAGGGTTGGGGTAAGAACCACTCTACTTAATCATGAACATTTCTGACAGCCTGGCAAATCAACCCTTCATCTGGGGTACCTGAATGGGGAGCAGGGCCGGATCTAGAGAGGGGCAGGGGTGGGCAGTGCCCACCCAAAACGTGAATCCTGCCCACCCTATGAAAGGTAATATCAGTGGTTTTCAACCAGTGGTCTGGGGACCAACAGTGTTCCTTGAGAGAGGTCCAGGTGGTCCCCAGCGAAATGGTGGAAAGTTGGATAACCATTTGGTTTCATTTTACACTCTCAAGAATTAAAATATTCATCATGCGAATTAGCCCAAAGTCTACACAACTAGAGAATATAAGATTAATGGTAATTAAGGGACCAAGCAGTCCACGAAGTGGACTTGGTCTCTTAATTGATATTGACTGCTTTTTTCCTTCTCCTTCTTCTTCTCCTTCCGCCAAAAATAGCTGTTCTGGCTGAACCGTGCAGTCGGTTTTCGCGAAAATTGGTAATCTAGTAGAGGGTGATGCCAAACGTTGATGATGCGAAGCCCATGACCACTGGTCAAATGGTGGCGCTGTAGCACTAAACTGAAATTGCAAACTTTAAACACTCATAACTCATGAACTGCTCGACTCTCAGAAATGTAACTTATATTCACTTATGCGTCTGCTTATGCCGAACAACTTTTGTATTCTGACTTTTGACCTCTGACCTTTAGATGAGCCGCCATCTTGAATTATATGTAAAACAGTTAAAATGCGTCTCCTCCTACAATCTTTGATCAAAATGCATAACAATGACCTACACATGAACTTTGGCCCTATCCGGACCAAAGTTCAGAAGCAAATTTGTTTTCATCAAAAAATGCCTTTTTCATAAGCCACTGAAAATTGCTGCTTTGTGAAGTCTTCTCTTCTGCTTGTTTCCCTCTGGCAACACTGGAGCAAGTAGATTGTGCCAGATTATGTGAGAGGAATAAGCATGTGGAACTTGTTTCTACATGCACCTCGACTAATGAGAAACAATTGTGTCACTTTACCACTAAGCTCCACTCTCGGATTGCTGAATTGCGCATATTGTTCATATTACTTACTGCTTGATGCCATGTTAGTGTTGTTTCATTGTTAACAACAACTAAGCAAATCATTGTGCCTGGGTAGCTCGATCAGTAAAGCACCAGACTTGGGACCAAAAGGTTGTGGGTTAATGTCCCAATACTGACAATAACAAGTGTGAGTCTTCAAGAACCCTGCTCTGCTCCCACAATTGCATGACATATTTCTCAAGTTCAGTCTTCCATGTTTCTATGGCTTATTTTTTGTGCATATTGTTTTTATTGCTTTAGCTAACTCAATATTATGTTTCTATGTGTAAACCAGGGTAAAACTCATTGTAATGGTAATGGCACCAACTCAGTGGCCTTGTGGTTAGAGCGTCCGCCTTGAGACTGGGAGGCCGGGGTTCGATTCCCGGCCAGATCATACCCCGACATTCTAGATTTCCAGTAGTAACCTACCCAATGACAGCTATGCATTGTACAAGCCTTGATCACTACACAACAGTCTAGTGGTTAAAACATTGTGCCAGATTATGTGAGAGGAATAAGCATGTGGAATTTGTTTTCACATGCACCTTGACTAATGAGAAACAATTGTGTCACTTTAACCACTAAGCTCCACTCTCGGATTGCTGAATTGTTCATTTCTTATTCATTGCTTACTGCTTGGTGCCATGTTGTTGAGTTGTTTCATTGATGACAACAACTAAGCAAGTCATTGTGCCTGGATAGCTCAGTCGGTAGGGTGCCTGACTTCAGAACACAAGATTGAGGGTTCAAGTCCCACTGCTGACAATACAAAGTCAGAGTCTCCAAAAACCCTGCTTCACTCCCACAATCACATGATGTATTTCTTCCATGTTTCTATGGCTTATTTGTGCATATTTAAGGGACCAAGCAGTCCATTGAATGTGTGTGTTGTTTCCAGTAGATCTTGTGTCTGTTGGGTAGCCTCATTGGTAGAGCACATGACTTGGAACTGAGAGTTCCTGGGTTCAAATGCCAGCACTGACACCTAGTAATATGAATCAATCATGCACAATCTCATGTGGTCTTCTACTTCTAAGTTCATGGTTCTATGTGTAACCCAGGGTAAAAGTCAATGTGAAGGTAATGGCACCAACTCAGTGGCCTTGTGGTTAGAGTGTCTGCCCTGGTTACATGCTGGTATTTAGACATCCCTCTATTTAGACATACCCCTATTTAGACATTCTAATTGTTAGCATTAGCATGTTAGCATGTGCCAATGCTAATGCTAGCATTAGCATGTTAGCATGTACCAATGCTAATGCTAGCAACATGCTAATGCTAACATGCTAATGCTAACATGCCAATGTGAACATGCTAATGCTAACATGCTAACATGCTAATGCTAACATGTTAATGTTAACATGCTAACATGTTAATGCTAACATGCTAATGCTAACATGCCAACATGCTAATGCTAACATGCTAATCCAGCGTGTTAGTATCTTTAGCATGTCAGCATTAGCATGTTAGCATTAGCATGTTAGCATGTATCTAGCGTGTTAGCATCTTAACATTATCATGCTATCATTAACATGTTAGCATTTGCATGTATCAATGGTAGCATTAACATGTTAGCATTAGCGTGTTAGTATGTACCAATACTAATACTAGCATTAGCATGTTAACATTAGCATGCTATCATTAGCGTATTAGCATTAGCATGTTAGCATCAGCATGTACCACTGCTAATGCTAACAGTAACATGTTAGCATTAGCATGTTAGCATTTTAACATTATCATCCTATCATTCGCATGTTAGCGTCTTATCATGCCACCATTAGCATGTTATCTAGCAGTAGCATGATAGCCTGCTAGCATTAGCATGTTAACATGTTAGCATTAGCATGTTAGCATTAAATGTTAGCATGTTAGCATTGGGAATTTGCAGTGGTATTAGCATGTTGACCGACAGACCGACCCCCTCCTCTCCTGCGATTTTTCAGTTGCCACCCGAAATAAAGCAGCGGGGTTGGGAAGGAGCGCTTGTTTTATCTGCCGACTACTACTAGTAGGGCGGGGCGAAGGACGTTTTACTGAGGTTATGGTTAGTAGCTAGGCGGAAAAATGGTGTTTTCAATGCATGATAGTTCAGTTGGTGATATAAGCATGACATTTGGCACAGATGATCTTCATATGACCCTAAACAATAATCAACCTCGGGCCACGCAGAATTACAAGATGGCGGCCCCCAAAATCCAAGATGTCTGCCCAGAAATGTGTTTTTTTCCTTCATAACATGAAATGCATTGATTTTATGCCCCATAGATGTATTGAAAGTTCATACAAAGTTAGCACGTACTTGGTACGTGTCTGTACTTGGTACAGACACATACCAAGTACGTGTCTGTCTCCTACGGTTCATGAGATACAGCATATAGGTACTTTCACAGATTGAGGAGAGCAAGACATTTGTAACATTCATTCTTGTTACAAATGAAGTCAATCAAATGGTGATACAGGCATGAAAATTGGCACACACACTATGCAAACCCCACTATTTCTAATAGTACTGCATGCCCTGCAAAATTCCAAGATGGCAGCCCCCAAAATCCAAGATGTCCGTCCAAAAATGTGGTTTTACCTTCATAACTCGAAATGCAAAGATTTTATAAATAAATGTATTGAACGTTAATATAAAGTCGGGCATTACGGACATGTTTGTATGTACTATGGTTCTTGAGTTACAACATATACGTAGTGATGAGGCACCATAAGTGTAACATTTTGGCACGTTTCACTCTTTAAGTCAAAGATCCCTTCATCACAATATCTTCTATTTTCAGGAAATGGACCTACATGTATCTGCTATCATAAACCACTTCAAGTTTTTCAATTGATGAAACGGGTCGGGAGTTATTAAACCGATCGTGAAGGGCTGTTTCAGTGCTAAATTTGCTGCGTATATTTTGCGAACATAAGCCACCCAGAAATGTCTGTCTGTACATCTGTCCTTCACAATAAGTGTATATGTGAAGCGGACACACCAAGTGTAGCATGTGTCATAGTATAATGGTATAATATGCTAATAGGTGTAATAGTGTAATAGGGTAATATGTGTAATAGTGTCATCGTGCAGCATGTGTAATAGGGTAATGTGTGTAATAGTGTAATATTTGTAATAATTGCAATATGCTAATATGTGTAATAGTGTTATATATGTTAATTAGTAATCTTGTAATATATGTAATAGTGGTATAGTGTAATAGGGTAATAATGCTGTTGTGTAATATGTGTAATAAGTGCAATAGGCTAATATGTGTAATAATATAATGTATGTGCAATAGTGTAATATGGTAATTACACTATACCACTATTGCATATATCACAATCTTACCCTAATGCACATATATTACACTATTACACTTATTATCTCATTACACAATCCACATACTACGGTATTACACATGTTACACTATGACACTATTACACATATTACCCTATTACACTATTACACATGTTACACTATGACACTATTATACCTATTACCATATTACACATGTTACACTATGACGCTATTACACATATTACCCTATTACACTATGACACTATTACACGTGTAGAGTTAGAGTTAGACGGTGCTTTATACGATAACTAACCCTAAACATAACCTCAGTAAAACTATGCTTCGCCCCGCCCTACTAGTAGTAGCCGACAGATAAAACAAGCGCTCCTTCCCACCCCCGCGGCTTTATTTCAGGTGGCAACTGAAAAATCCCTCCTTTCCTGTCTAGGGCCTCCCTCTTTTCCTCCTTCTAGGGCAGGAGTGGCTAACCCATGGCTCGCAACCCACATGCGGCTCTTTGGCTGGTTTCATGTGCGGCTCTTAAGGGCTGCAGACCGATTCAAAGTTGACTGCAGAGGTGTAAAAAAAAAAAAAAAAGAAAAGATTGGTGGAACACTGCCTGCCTGCCTGCCTGCCTGCCTGTCTGCCTGCTATTATAACCCCTTTCTGGTTGTGGAATTTGTCTCAGGGTCAGCCATGCTAACTCTGGAGAAGATTTTGTCACATTCACATGTGACCACAGAAAACACGTGTCATTCAAAACCTGTCTGATTTGTATGCGAAGGGAATAGGCAGTACAAAAAACAACATGGCCGAATAGCGACAAAACCATCATGGCCAAATGGTGACAACCACCATTACCATTACATCGGGTTTTACCCTGGGTTACATATGGCTTATTTGTGCTTGTCACACTCCCATACTGTTAACAACAATGAAGGAAATTATTCAGTCTGGATAGTTCAGTCAGAAGAGTGCCAGACTTGGAAACAAAATGTTGTTTCAAGTCCGGTGACTGACAATCCAAAGTGGGTGTGTGGGTCTGTCAGTCTTCTAATGTTACTATGGCTTGTGCGTGTTGTTCTGCACCTTATTGCTGCTTGCTTGGTCCCGTCTTATTGCTGCTTGCAGCTATATTTTTGATCTTTGTGTTTGACTGTTTTGTTTCCCAACTCCAGCCTGGAATTGTGGACAAAAGCAAAAAAAAAAATAGTTTTGGGGTCTGTGGGGCTAAAAAGTCCTCAAACGGTGGTCCGTGGCTTAAATGCCGAATAAATAGTGGGCCCTGGTGTCAAAAAGATTGAAAACCATTGCTTCATATGAAAAGCTTTGGGGTTGCCCACCCTGCCATTCTTCCAGCCCACCCTAGTAGGGCTGGCTAAATCCAGCCCTGATGGAGAGTCTCTTTCTTACCATGTAGAAGAACTGGGCTATAGCTGTGTGTCAAGATGACAAGACGTGACAAAACACTTCAACAACCATCAGTTTTGTCAAGCGACAAACATACCCCGCTGAGCCAGTGCATGGCTGATTTTGTCCCCGGAAGGCATTGCTAAATCTTAACCAAGGCAGTCTGTTCCAAAATTAATTACATGCCATTACTGGGGGATTATTGATATGGTAAAGGACCATTGATTAGCTCGCAGCTGGCCGGAGATTCTAGGTCATCGATCCAAGATGTCACATTTACATTCAATTTACTGTTACACAAGCAACCATGAAAACCATCCAGGCAAACGCTGCACTCGCACCGCGGCGCATATCATCATTCACTCCCACAGTTATGCGCAAGGGCATAATGACAATGTCAAACATAAACACATGCAACATGCTTCCATCATGCCGTGTTATAGGCGTCATAAATGATAACTGTATTGCTGATGAATCCGTGCATCTCCCGCCTCACGCCCCTCGCACTCCGGCTTTTACCCGCAGCAGTAAAGGCTCGTACTACGGAGCATATCATGATTTCATTACAGCTCCAACACTATATAGGTCTACAGAGGTGGTAGAAAGGTCAATGACAATTTTTCGCGTCTCGTGCCTGCCTGGGACCAACCTCGTAGTCCAGATAACAGGGGATTTCATGAACTCCTGCTGCCGGACTGTATATTGCATATTATCACGGTGGAGCCAAGACCTTGTAGGCCTGTTACTTTTCAGCAAATGGGGGAAAAAAAATAACCTGTGCTCCAATGGATCCAGTGTTGATGTCATTTAACCACAAGCTCCTGTTAATGTTAAACTGATTAAATATTTATAATCAAAAGTGTAGTGGAGTAAATATTCGCTGCCAAACACAGTAAATACTGTAGTGACTGACAGCTGCAAGAATTAAGATTTTAACTCCCGATAAACTTATCAGCAAACTCCGGTAAATTCTGAAGTTGTACCAGCACACCTGTATATTATCATTTATTACATGGCTTGAATGAATGCTCCAATCAGAAGCCAGCGTTCTGGTCACGTGAGCGGTCACATAGGCCACAACAACGGACCGCTCCGCTCAACAACAGACCTCCTTGCGTGTATGAACCAACACAACTGCAGATAAATAAAAGCAGCCTTGTTATGTACTATTTCTGTCAATTATTAGTTCTTTATTAATGTATTAAGCCATGTAATAAGCTAGATAACACCCTTCGAACCGGTGTTTCCTAATAACTGACCTCGGCATGAGGTCAGTTATTCAGAAACAAATCAGTAGTTTGAAGGGTGTTATCTAGCTTATTACATATTACTGTATATACCTGCTAAACTTGAGGTTTACGGGCAAATCTAGTGCCCATAATTGCCTGTTTACTCCTCTCTTCACACAGTGATGTTCCAGCAATAAACAACTTGGCTGTTGTCCATACGCTACAATTATTCACCCCGTGTCCCCTGGGGTAGGTACCTTCACAAAAACATGCAGTAATCCTGGTCTCTAGACTGCCTCCCCCTGGCCAGGTGGGGTGCCTCATGGAGGGGAAAGAAACTGGTTGGAATAACGTGTTGACACAGCAATAAAGTGCAATGTCCAATCAGGGAAACTCCCCCCTACCAGATGCAAACAAGGCAGCTTGGACTCCTCATGCATTGATGGAAGCATGAGGCAGTGAGAAAAAATGGGTTACAAAATCATGGGACAAAAAATGGGTTACAAAATCATGGGACAAAAATTTAAGTAAAAGAAAGAAAGAAAAGAGTCGCGGCAGAAGTTACGTCGCCAAGTGATTTCGCCTTGAATTAGCCTGCCCGACATAATAGCTTTTGGAATCTATTGTGTGTATAAACGTCTATTAAGTCATTACAAGCATCATAAGATATTCAAACTTTGCCTATAAAGGTTCTGAATGTAGCCCAAGAAATAGTAGCTAATAACAAAGAAAGATATCAAAAACTATAAAATTATCTGGCATAGCCACCATTAGTTAAATGATATAGCACACACAGCCTGGTGGATGTCTGAGCAATACTGTTTGCTAATCTGATCATGTTTGCATTTGGAACACAGTAAACAAGCTCCAGTAAACAAGCCGAAACACTGAGCCAGACCTTGCTGCTCTCTGTAACACACACACACACACACACACACACACACAGTGTCTTTCTGCGGTTAAATAATGAAGAACGGGGGCACATCGGTTAGGTGATTAATTATCCATGTCACCAGATGGGAGGATGAGCGGGAAAAAAAAAAGGTAGACAGATTTTCTTCTCTTTTCTTTGTTTCACCTAAATGCATTTTGGAGTAAGGATTCGATTGTGGTAATGACAACCATATGTTGATGGATGACCGTAGGCTAGTATTAATCACAAATACAGAGATGGGATGTGACCAAGATGGACGAGCTCAGCCTGCGTGCTTGCTTGTGTGCCTGCGACGCGCATGTGTTGAAAATTTCAAAGCTAGATCATGTCATAATACAAAAGCATAATAGCATTTGGCACTGTAAAGTTCAGATGTGAAACTAGATAATGAAGCAAATTGACCAACTAGATACAGGAAGGGCAAAATCCACCAGCGATCAAATTTGTAACCAGGTCACATCACACCCCCAGTGCCGCCCTGCAGGCGTGAAGCTCCAGGCCCTAGTGGTCAAGTGTGCTACTGCAGGCAGGTGCACCAGGAAAACCAGGAGAGTACAGACGTTGGTTTACTTTGTGAACGCGAACAGGGCAGTTTGGGTTTACATTGTTTTCTGGAGGAACCACCGGTGTTCACGTCATACACCACACTTCAAAACATATGACAGATAATAAGCCCACCACAAACCCACAACCTTGTTTTTTGATGTTTTTCTCCCTTTGCTCGTTCTCAGCAGCCCTCGTTCATGAGTCCCTTTATGTTCATGGAGGTAACACTTCCTCATTTGGGCACCAAAATTTGATGGCCAAATGCGGAAGTGGACCCTACTTCCGGCAGTCTTCCAGGTGCTTCAAAACACAACTGAGCAACTTCTATTGAAATGAACGGCAAGGCGGGGCTGGGGCGGGCTATCGCTCGAGTCCCCTCTCTATTATTACTCTAGGGGTCACATCCATCAGAGACCGGATTGAAAATCCACAGTGACCCGGTTGCAAATCGACTATGCTCCACTAGCAACCAGGTCACAAATCCACAGAAACCAGATGGCAAATCCACTAGCAACCTAGTCGTGACCACTTGCTTACTAGTCATGTCCAGATCTTCTAGTCATGTTTGAACTACAGCTTCTAGACGGTCTCTTTCTATTTTCTTTCTTTCATTCTACGTTGTAGGTCTCTAGAATCTCTCCCCCTGGCCAGCCGGAGCGCCTGATGGAGGGGAAAGGAACTGGTTAGAATAACATGTTCCTGCGTTCAGTACGCTACCCTCCCCAGGTTTGGCAGAGGGTGTGTAGAGACCAGGATCACATTAGGTAATGAGCCCTTCACTAAGTCCCTCCACAATCCGCCCTTGACCAATAAGCAGGTTAGAAGAAGAAAGCTCGACTAGGAAAGCTTCACCTGGATAGCAACAGTTGCTAAACTACTTGGACTGGCATAGGACAGTAACTAAACTCCGCCCAAAAGGGTGGAGTTTTGAGCAGGGCTCATTGGCACTGGGTACAAAAAATGGCTTAGAAAATCTTGGGGTAAAAAAATGACTGGGTCCGGCCTGCTTCACTGCATTCTGAGACTGAATTTGTCATTTCGTTACTCAGTCTGGAAAGGGTAAAGACTCGTATTGACTTGTATCGTACACCATGGGTATCATATTTATTTTAATATATAATCACCCTTAGCAATGAGGTATCCAACCAGGCTTCAGAATGGAGTACTGTATAGCCTATGCAGGTAAATCTACAGTACATGATCACAGGGTTGACCATGCTCTTATACTGTATATACAGTTCTTAAAGCAACCACTCCATACTTACTGCATCCAAGGATGAACAAAAATGGAAATTGACCTTGTATTTATTATGTATAATTTCTAGGTTTTATGCTGTCTAAAAACCAAAGGTAAATCCATGCATTATGGATGATTAACAGCTACAGTTAGCCTGTGTGATTTCCCTGGGTTTAAACAGCGTTAACAGACATACGGTATTCAATGATTCCTGTTTGAAGTAGTACCGAGTTACAGATCCATAATTTGAGATGTACTGAAGTTTTGACTTGTAAACCACATACTCTACGCTACATTCAGGGGAAACCGACCATTATACAGCCCCCACGATGCGCTCCATCTAATTAAATGTTAACTGTACACTATAATCAGAGGATTCATTCTTGGTAACCAAATTAGAGCATCGTAGTAATTAACCGTACCATCAGTGTCTTTAAATGTCACTGATTAAAAATCTTTCCTTAATTTAATTACAGTTATGACTCATGTGTTAAATGGCAGTTTATTTATGAACCGCTGCAGAGGTATGGACAGCGTTTTTTACACATATTGACAATCCTGGTTTCAGAGATTGAAAAGAAAGAGGGAGGATATTGCCTTGTATGTATGACATACTACATTGAGGATTAACTGTATTGTAAATACAGACGGGGCTCAGTGCTGCTCAGCCTAAGGGAGAGGCTTAGAGAGAGAGCGAACCGACCAGCGACTACAGTTTCTTAATGGTCATGACTACTTTAAAGGGGAACTCCACACATTTTCAACATTTTAATGTCATTAATATATCTTAGACATGTTGTCTGGACATGATAAAAAAAGTTCCCACAATTCTGAATTTCCTAAGAATGGAGGTATGAAAAAAAAAACATTAACATGGTGAAATACATCTGATGACATCATCAAGATGTATTTCACCATGTTAATGATTTTTCTTTCAGACAAATGGAACCAAATGGACCCGCTAGGTTCCATTTGGTTCACATTTGTATCCTCTCAGGAAAATTTTGAAAATGGGAGGAATTCCCCTTTAATGGTTATGCTTGTCGTGTCAACTAGTGAGCAACTACAGGGATTGTTTGCATCCTGATCGTAAATACTTCATAGGTCGGGGGAGAACCTAAGCCTAAACATAACCCTATTTCTAACAATAAGCCTTAAACATAACAGCAAGCACGGAGCAGTACTGAATTACTAAGCCTAACCCTAAGCCTAAACATAACCATCAGGCTTAGGGTTAGAGCCGGTATACATTATTGTGACATTTAGTCGCCCTGACTTTAGTACTTAGGATTCCACACTTCCTGGGCTTAGATCATTTCATCATAGCACATCGACATGTAAGAAAATCTCAAAATATCCAGTCCTGTCAATGTTGAAGGCAGCTCATGTTGTGCCTAGTAATTCTAAAGGCACAGTGGCTTCGAGACTACATGTTTAAACTGCAAAGAGGGACTGAACATATGCTTTCTTGTTGGCATTTTGCGAAAAGTATTTTATCTGGCCGACGTTGTGACATCTGCTCTCTAATCACAATCACTCTGCATATTATGTCGTGAATTTGGCTCCTCTTCAGGTTTTGTAGAGACAGAGAGGATTTTATTCCATTTTCAGGAGAAATCTTCAAGAAGGGGAATGGTACTCTGAAACAAACTGGTAGTATAAGCGATCTGCAGGATTAAACCCCAGCTGCATGTTGTTTACTTGCCATTGTTGACTCCGATATCCATAGTGATGTCTGATCGCATTGTGATCGAAATGTGGCAAAAGTAAACCCTTGTCGTAACAGCAACAGCAAACGCGCGCACGCACACGCGCGCACACACACACACACATGCACACACGCACACACGCACACACACAGTGGCACCACAGAATGGCCTCTAATAGGGGTGCGACGATTCACTTACATTGCATTATAATGTCGATATTTAGGTTGCCGCATGGATTTAGGTTGCGATTCTTGATTAAGTTGCAATTGAATTATTATATTGATATATTGTCCCCCAATTACCAGATTAATGAAATTATGAATCCGGTCCTGCGGGATTCCAGCGATACAAACGATAGAGCTCATTTTAGACGATAGAATGATATATCTTGTCTAGACAAAATAGAATCATGAAGCCCTAGCGCAGAGGTACCATATGACCACTGGAACACCGTAAGTGTTAAGGGTCAATCTCATGGTAACTAATTAATTCACTTTTATTAAAAATCCAGATTTAGTTAATGTCTGTGAACAATACATGTACACCGGTCTGCAGGGATGGAAAGGAAACCAATGCTTCCCATACTGTAAATTATCATGATATTTAGTACATGGTCTACCAGTCAATCGTAATAAGTATTGCAACTGACCGTTTCAGAAAGTAGATACTGACCATCTAGATACTGACACCATGCGTAGTGGGTATGCATTTCTAAGTCCTACTTAAACAGGAAGCTTACATAATGCGCCTCAATTTCCATTTCCCCCCTTAAGATGTCATTCCTTTGGCGCAAATCATGTCAATCTTTTAACTACCATCAACTCGAAGACGGTAAATGTTTTAGTCGAGCTATTTCCCAGTAGAGGAAATACGCCCCGTTCCCTACTGAGATGCTGCCGCACGTGCCTGAGAGCATGCTGTGGGGCTAATATGAAAATGCATATAAGTGTTATGGATATGAGGTAGTAAATGAGATGCTGCCTGAGGCTAGGCAGTGAGACCTACGCACCTATTGATTCCGTCATGTCTCCGCGGTGGATCATCGGGCCGTGAGAAGCACATTAATGTCTGAGTTATGCTTCTGTCGCAGAGCGGAATCGCGCAACGGAAACAGGCCGATCTGCAAGCTCACGACATGTCACGTTGAGTCATGCTAGCAGCTTTGTAGCTCTGTCATTTTTGCGACACCAGCGTGCAGCCAAGCATGAATGGACTTGAATGTTGAAGGGTGTGGTGGCAGATCCCGCTGACAGGCGTTTGACATAGCTGGTATTTATTCAGCCTTGATAGACAGCTCTGTTTGCGGAATGCACGAAGCAGAGCTAATTGGAGAATTTCAGCCCTTATACTTTTATTTGTGAGCACGACTTTAGGCCTGTCAAATAAATTTAAAAGAAGTTGGGGAGAACTCAAATATTGTTTTTTTTTTTTCTTCTTTTTTGGCTACTTCTCCCTACCACAGGAGTGTGGTGACCATATAAGGAGTTCCTCCCTGTCCCCAGTGACCCCCTGGGGTCGGAAAAACCCTAGTTTCAGTTTGGGCTTTGGGAGAAAAGCCTTTTTCATCCAATCAGGATCAGAGGAGGCACTTCCTCCAATCATGATCGAGTAGGGGTGGGCCTTTAACATATTTGCCATATTAATACGAAGCTTGGCTGTATATGGAAATAAAACATCTACATAACGTTCTCAGATGAATGCTAAGATGTGTCAAGGATAGGAATTCAAAGACACAATAAATAATTATAAAGCCATATATTCTCCACTCATTTCTGTCTATAACTGACTGATTGAACAACTTCCCCTCTATAAACATGCTTTATTATCATGGAGTGTTTTCAATAAAACACATATAGGGCGCGATTTTCCTTCCACCCCTTGTCCCTAACGTTACCCGATACCCGCAGCGAATTCCCTTATTGCTATTTTGGTCACCTTTTCTCTTCCCTTAGCCACTATTCTTTATGCCGACACCGTTATTTGTGGCTGGAGGTGTGGTCATGGGCGTGTTTGTTGCGCAGTCCCTTAAGTTGCTAATTTCGTCAAATAGATTTGGGAACTAGATAAGGCCATCTCAGACCACCCGTTAACCGATCTGAGAAGGCAGAGCCACGTGCGCACAGTGCGGGCGTCTGTGCGCTTTGGAGATGTCCACGACTCCACGTGGAAAGGCGCCAGTTCAATTCATCTCCTTATTTATGGATTGTCCTATAAACAGCTGTAGATTGCCTGCTGTCGGTCACTTCCTTGTGTTTAGGTAATGTACAGTATATAATATAATTAAATACATTAATTAACTTGTGACGCAATGCTGTAAATTGCAAAAAACTCGGGAATACGCGGCAAAAAAGACGTTTTTTGATCATTCATTTCTCAGTCAATTCTGGACCATTTTTTACATTTCAAAATACAGCGTGACGGGAAAAGCCTCCTCTCTCAGATGCTGCATATGAGAGAGATGCATATGTCGGTAGGTCTTCTCTACGATCCCGCATCGAGCAAAATGTAAGTGTCGGGGATTCGGTGGACCGTTTCCACCAAAATCCCGACACTTACATTTTGCTAGATCCCGCATCGTAGAGAAGACCTACCCACATATACTATACAGCATCTGAGAGAGGAGGCTTTTCCCGTCACGCTGCATTTTGAAATGTAAAAAATGGTCCAGAATTGACTGAGAAATGAATGATCAAAAAAACGTCTTTTTTTGCCGCGAATTGCCGACTTTTTTGCAATTTACTTTATAACATTTCGCTGACTTGGGATAAATGCACGCCACATACAGCAAAAAAACATGGAACATGTTTTTTCAACATAACATGTTGAATGGTAAGAAATGATTGAGAATTGACCGAGCTATAATTGTTTGAAAATGAGAGCTATGATCTTTGGGAATAGGCTACTCATGCATGTGTCTGTCCTAAGCCCCGGCTGCGTGCTTAGGAGGGTCAGACATAGCAGTAGGGATAAGGGAACTAGATAAGGGATGAATTAAAGGGAATGGCAAGACCAACACGGATTGGATGAAAGCTAAAAACGCCCAAACCACACCTATGCATAATTTAACGGGTATAGGAGGTGTTTAAGGGAGATGGCATGGTTACGAAATTATCAACTTTAGTGTGGGAACGCCTCTTCCCCAATGCTAAGTGCGTTAATTGCGCATAAGGGCTAATGTAACCAAAATCGGGCCCATATAGTTTGCTTTTTTCTTGCTATTAATTTATTTATTGTTGACTCTAGCAGATAATATTACATTTTATTTGAACACCAGTATCAGCTTTTGTCATCAGACAGAGATTCAGAGTCTAGGTTAGGCTGAACAGACTGCGGAACTCCTTTGTTCTCGTCTCTGTCACACTGCTCAGAGTTTGGGTAAGAAGCCTAGTCTCCCTGTGTTCCTGCGTACACTAAGTACTGAATATAAAGGGATTGATTCAATTGATGCACTGCAGCCATTTACTAGTAATGGCTGATGTAATTTCATTTTATTGTGAGAACATCCAAGACAGAAATGTGTCTTGGATCCCTAGACGCACAAATCACATAAATAACAAAAGACACTATTTAACCAACCCAAATACTACAGCATAATATTACATCAGACATTACCAGCGTAATATTACATCAGACATCACCAGTAAATGTGCACGTTTAGGGATGCAGAGACACTTTCTGAAGAATGTTCTCTAAAGTGAAATCAAATGTAAATGTACTCAAAGGTGCACTGCACATCTCAAGTCCCAATCCATTAACCATTATTGCATTTGTTGAAGTTTAAAGCTTGTGTTAGATGCCATCAAAAACGTTTTTTTAAAGCATGAATGGAGAAAGTTTAGCCATGAAGTCATTAAATATTTGTGTAGCTATTCAATACAAGTTTGTAACTTTGAACTTTAGATTAAAACAGTTAGAATGTGAAAAAACAAAATATATTACAGTGTAAAATGGGAAAACTCACAATGGTTCTCTCAAATTGCGCTAGCAATTAATTATGCTGCTTTAATATACTGTATATACTAAGCTATACTAAGTGAATTTTCAGCTTGCTTTCAGTCTTGATCATATGCAATTACAATTATTGGAAGGGAAATGAGAAAATCCAACAAGACCTTTAAGCAAATGTGAGTGTATAGTAAATGTAATATTTTGGACATAATTGCAACCAGCTATATTTTTTTTATCTTAAGCTTTAGGCTACTGTTTTCGCACTGATCATCACAAACGCCGCGTTCAGTTCAAGTAATTGCACGAGGGGAACTGCTCTGCCACATCAATTTCAACCATTCACAATAATTCATAGGGGGAACAAAAGGATAAGTGGGTCAGTTAATGAAGTGGCTGCATGAGTAAGTGCGCATTTAAATGTGAGATCGTGGCCACAGCAGCGATATGTGTGTAAGCCTACTTACCCCCTTGCCTAATAAACAAGGAATTAGCTTTTATACTGGTGAATCGGACACGCAAGCAATGAATGAATGGATTAAGAAATTAAGCATTTTACTACAGTATTATTATTGATGAGAGATCTTAGGGAATCTCCTCTTGAAGGAACCACAACTGGAATCGAAACAGGCATCATGTTAACACTCAATGCTCTTACTACTAAATAGTAAATAGGAACATCTATTGTTACATTTTGCATGATTTCCTAATTCCTATGGTAAATGTAAGGTCTCCATTTTCCCCAACCAGGCATTGTGTCTGTGTGTTTAGATTTTGAATGAGGGAGCTAGGCGGAGACTTCTGTAGAAGTCCTGGACTTTCATGCCTGAGTTTCTGTGTGACAGACAGTAAGAGCTTTTCCTACCCACTGTCATACAAGAGACATGCTCTTATGAATGTCAATAGAATGGACATATAACTACAGTACCTTCAGCTCAGTTCTATTCAAGCCTGCTTTCATCTCTCTCACCAATAAACCAACAGCATTTCATCATTGAAAACAGAAAACTCTGAGTCAGACCTTTAGCTTTATACATGCTGTGTGTCTGTTGCAACTTCAACAACAACTGATGTTATTATTGATGCTTTACTTGACTAATAAAAGTCCTGTAACCGAAAATGGTATGGCTGCAGCTTTGAAGCCGCCCCCATACCATTTTCTCTTGCCCCTCCAACATGTTCTCTTGCCCCCCCCCCCCCCCTCCCTCCCTCCCCAAATGGGACATGTTACATCCGCCCCCGTTTCATTTTCACACAACACACGCACACACACATGCATGCACGCACGCGCGCAAATGCCCAGGCGGGCAGGAAAACGCTGTGGGAACTGACTGCCAGTTCGATCCCTGCTCCTCCATGGTGTATATTATGGCATACATTAGAAAATGCTTTGTAAGAGCTGAGGGCCTTTTTTCCCAGCCTGAGTCATATGCCAACAAATGCAGACCATTGGCACATGCCCAATTGCATGCACAAGATAGATAATGTGAATGTGAATGCTAGGACAGCATTATTTCTTTCAAAAACTCATCCTCTCAATTTAAGGTTTCCATAGAATTCCTTGCATCATCTGACTGCTACTGAATGTAAACTTGCCCACATAAGTTTGGAAACCTAATTTGTGAATTATCTTCTCCTCCTTAATAATACTAATTTGTATTGTTTCTTAGGTTGTTTTAATTGTTGATTAGTCACCATTGCAACAAGGTACGGCTTGTAGAGACATTCTTGGAATGAGTAACACTGATAAGCGTGTGGGTTGCATACTCAAAAATATGACAAAATGTAATGTTTTTTTTGTTGGCACTCACTGTTTTGAATTTCAAGTGCTGGCAGGTGTGTGACAGTCACAAGTGTGTGCCACTCAGTCACAGGTGTGTGCCAGGCACATAAGCAGGGGTCCTGTCACGTTCTTGACTTTGTTTATGCCGTTTATGAATCTGAATCAGAATCTGCCTCAAAGCAAGGTTGAATTTGCCATTTTTGCAAAGTTTTTGGGGTGCAACCCACACGTTGAGCAGTGTTAGTCATACCAGGATTGGCTGATTTCTGATGTCTACAGGCCATACTTTGTTGTAAAGGTGACTAATCAATGATATGAGATAGAATACCAATTGGTATTATTAAGGTGGATAAAGTAATTCCAAAAGTTAGGTTTCCTAACTTATGTGGGCCAGTTTTTAAAGAGATCATAGATCAAGTTCACTGTTGCAAGTAATGTTCATTAAACGCCTGAGATATTAGAGAAGATCACTATAGCCACCTGCAGAGAGAGAGCTGCATAGTGTATATCAAGAATAATGACGGCAAAAGAAGTTGGAAAAAGTGGCCATGCATTTTCGGAATGGGCTACAGTAAATGCACACACACCATTTGGGAAAAAAATATCTTGGTCCCCTTCCCTACTGTGTTGTACTGCTGATACTAATAAAAGCGCTGTTCCATTCCGGTCAAACATCGTCAGGGTGCTGCCATTGTGCATTTTGGCTCACTAAACTGTACCAGGGTTGTCTCAAAGTGACCTTGAGTTGGTTCCAAAATCGTCCCATATAGATGTGTAACTCAGAGAAATGGAACCAAAAATCGCATTTTTACTATGCAGATGTATGTTGATTACCTGCATGTTATTTATTCTTTGCTTACCAGATTCCATGTCATGTTTCATTATTTTTGTGTTTTTATGTAGATTACAGGTTTGATGTTTACATGGTATCCTAGTTACTTTTCTAGTTACTATACGTAAGTGCTTTTCTTTGCACTCCACTCCAACCCTGTCATTTGTTGACCTGAAAGTTATGAAGGATAGCCAAACAGATCTGACAGTCATGTGTATTCATCATGTGACAGTAACATTTCACACACAACCAGAAGTATTTCCAGCTCTTAGCAATTTTCACGTATAACCCCACTTCGCCCACTTCCCCACTGAATATATAAAGCAGCTTGTTGGATATGAATGTACCACTGCATTAAAAGTAAACGAGGGTGTGCGTCGGTAGCATGTCTCTGCGGTGAAATGGTTTCCATACACTGGGGCAAATAAGAGAAAACTGCACTGGAAAGCCGACCAGACAGAGGAAGAGTTTCTCATTCCAAGTCGATGTGCTCCACTGGCTGTGCTGTGACAGGGGCTTGGCATCGACTACGTGAGACACAAAAGTGTCATTTGCAAAAGTCCAGGTATAGAGGGGGGGCGGCTGAGATTGCCGTCAAAGCCTCGAAACATCAAAGCGGGGTTTAAAATTCTGCCGCCGTCTGCGACACACGGAGCTGACCTGCCAAAAATTCTTTCCCTGACAGGCGCAGGCTATGCTGTGTGATGTAACCAAGATTGCAGGCGTAAGAATGTCTTTTCGGGAACCCATGGGGACATTCCAAAGGACTGTTTGTGGTACGCAACGTCAAGAAAAGTTAATCAAAAAAGCATAATTTAACCAACTCCATCAGCCCCGGTTCATCATACGTCTCCCTGGAGATGTTAAAGCCCTTAGCCGGTCGCCGCCATCTCCACCTCCTCTGCTAGAAACAGTACATTCAGAGCAAGTCTGCGCTACTCTGTATTAAACCAGATGGAGAGAACCCCAAAAGACATACAACGCCCTCCCTTCTCTTTCCCCGGGGGGGATTTCGGGTACAGTGTTTCTGCAGAGCAAGTATGAATAATGGGGGTACCTAAGCAGGGTCAATGTGGCATTTTCACGCCAAACGCACCGCCCATTAACGTAGCGCCAGAGGGTCCCTCTACACCTCCCTTCCGCCCACACACACTATTAACCCCCTCACAGGACCAGTGGGCACGGAAAAGTGGGAATGGATGGAGGGATTTAGCCCAGAGGAATACCAGCAGGAACGGTGTGTGTGTGTGTGTGTGTGTGTGTGTGTGTGTGTGTAAGGACAGCATGCATCCATCCATGTGCGAGTGTTGCGTGCGTGCTGTGCAAGCCGTGTACGCGAGTGACAGTTTCAGCATGTGCGGCTCACGCGTGCAGCGGCGGTACGAGGGTCCCGGGGATGAGCCGGGACATTGGCAGCTGTCTGCGGCTGTGCCGCGCGTGATGTATGTTCTCATCCGTCAGCGGCGCGCCGCAGCCCGACAGCAGCCTGACACATCATCACCAATTTCCCCAGGGCCACACTCCTGCTCTCGCATTATATCTCACATGAGCTAAACAGGTTCCAGGCCGCTCTTTCTTATGGCTACTTGGGGCTTAAACGAACACAGGATTTTGTTGTGAGGTTTTGCTTATCCTCGTTTTTTTTTCCCTGTGAATTCACTTTATTCATTTATTGAGCGAAACAGTGAGGACTTATTCTTTGGTTTGGAAACATGCAGTTTTATTATCATAAACTTTAGAGCAATGGAGGAAAGGCATGTCTGTAGACAGTAAGCAAAACTTGCACATGCAATTTTTTTTATTAGAAAAATGTCATTCGGATCCAGTTCAAAGGCAGCAAATGTGCACTATAGGCTACTGCAGTGCATATTCCCTGACCAGTTCTATTTATCATTTAACATGCCCTGCATCACTTCCCCTTGATCAAAATAATGCAGCTTGTCCTCATGCAATGGCGGTTTCGACAGGATTATTATGATTATCTTGTTTGTTTATGTTTGCCTTATGCTCCTTATGCTGTAAATAGTAGAGATTTTCAAGAAATATCCACAAACAAAAGTATGTCAAGGCTCTTGACATAATATTCCATTTAAAAAGCTATAGAATGTGCAGAAAGACATAAACAGGGCAGCCTGTGAAATCACACTGTGATGAATCACCCGTTTCAGATAACAGATGCTAGCAATGTCATGTCAGGTCTCGCAAAGGAAACAAAGATAATTTGCAATGCATTTGGGGCCCGAATGTGCCTCTTGATTGGACATTGTTTTCAACTCCTCCTTCTATACCCTTGAAGGGTTGAGTTCACATGAGTTTTTCTCTCTTTTTTTTAGATGATGAAATGGCACTTAAGATAGTGTTGGGGATTGCCAAGGCGATGTCTATGAGGGAACGTTAAAGTGATTGGAACTACTCGTGCTGACTTCTAGAGAACCATCAAAAGTTCCAAGCGGGAATTCAAGGACAGACTGGGTGAAAATAAATATTCTCTCAACGTGCAAATAATGCAATATGCTGTATAAAATGTAACAAGGACGTATAATTTAAAAGAAAGAACCTGCGACTATATACCAAATGCGCTAAGGACACTGATACCTGCAGTAAAATAGCTGGCACGCAGGCACTGGTTCTGCACAGGTCTGGCTGGAAGATAGCTGTCTGTGCACCCTGCTGAGACCAGGTGAATGTTAGATTGTATGAAATTGGCTATGCCAGCTCCAAACAGACCCAAAGTCCCGATGCCAGCACTCCCAGCCATTACAAATTAAGCTTAGCTTAAGAGAAATCCTCTACCGCTCTCCCCAGTGAGCTGTGACCACCTATTTCGATCAGTTTGGAGGTAAATGGCCACAACCGTCCAGATACAGGTTACGGCTCCAACCGTATGAAGGCCAGCTCATTACACATCTCAGAGGCGGTATTGAATACACAGTGAACCAGGGGTAGAGAGAGCAGCCACATAGTAACCACCAGGGTTCCACGTTCGATCCTGGGCTCCCCCAAAGTTAATGTCGGAGTAGCCTCGACACCCAAACTTTCATTTTCATCCACGTTGCGCGAAAAAAGGAAAGCCTGGACCGCCATAAAAGTATGAATGTGTGTGTGTGAATGGGGGAATGTGAGTGCACAATCTATGTAAAGCATGTTGGATAAAGGCACTATATAAATGCACCATTTACGATATCCCTGTGATGTGCTGCAGGTTGACGCTTTGCAGGGTTGTTCAGCATTTTCCTTTTTTAAAATTAGGTAAACATGTAAATCTTTTCATTCTATGATACAGTATGTCACAAGGAAAACTTGAGAAAATCTGCTTCCATTAAGGCAGATTGAAAATAATGAATTTTTACACTTTGTGTTTCCATTAAGATCCAGGATCCCTATTCTATAGCAGATTTACTGTGAGCATTTGCATCTACTATACTCTTTACCAGTGTACTGTAGAATAAAGAACACACCAAGTAGCAAGCAGGTGAAACTGATAATATTTACTAAAATATTCTGATACACCCCTCCCTGGACATGTGTCAATGCACCCTAGGATAGAAAATATCCCAGGCTGCGTTCTCAGAGCATGTGCAGACCAGCTGGTCATAGTGTTTGTAGATATTTTCTCTCTTCCATGCCTGGTGTTCCCCTCAAGCTTCAAATTGTCCCACCAATATTATGCCTGTCCCCCAAGTACTCCAAGCTGGACACTAGACGTCTATGCCTATGGCCTTTACCAGGTGGTGAGACATCAGATTCACTGTGACCCTCAAGTACCTCATGGACTCCATTTGTAAGAATGTCTTGCCAATTCCTAAATTGCCATTCGTTTTAAAACTTCTGGAATGGGCAGTCTCATTACAACTCCTGGCAGCCTCGGAAAGACAGTCATATATTTGAAAATGTTCAGGCTGTATTTTGACAGCACCATACTGAGACTGTCCCTATTAGGGTCACAAGCAAACTTATAATGAATGTTGACGGTGTCGTATTATTTATTTATTTATGTCCATGCTTGTTTTGTTGCACTTGAGTGCAGCTGTTTTGATCACAAGCAGGGGGCCTGGCACACAGTATCTTGTCTTGCAGTGGTTTACATCATACTTGACTAATGGTAGGTGGTTGTTGTTTAAGTTATTCAGTGACCATGTTTCCCCTAGCTCCCATGTAACTTGTGGAGGGCCCCCAGATTTAAGCATCATCATTAAACAAACCCAGATCTCATCCTCTAATTCAGTCATCACTTGGTCACTTTATCAAACAATGTCTGCATGTCGCTAGTCACAAACCTATGTATGTCTGGAGATACACATTATCTCATGATGTGTATCATCTCATCTCAATTTGTTCACTGCTTGTAACAGAATGTATATAATCATAGTTCATACAGAGCAGGTTAAGTGGCTCTACAATATTAGAATGAATGTTTTATTTGATTTGAGTACGTTCCTTTGCACCAACCACAGCCGGCCCACATAGAAAAAGATTATTATAGCCAAAGAAACTAAACGAACAAACAAAACACAAACCTAAACACATTTTCATCTTGGGGAATCATTTTTCAAGGTGCTTTTGGTTTTCGGTCGTGGAAACTAGGAAATCGGACCAGAAAACTGAAAATGGCATTGATCCCAGGATAGTACTAGAGTCAACAGCATGACAGCTGGCCACACCTGAGTCACGAGTCACATCCTCAGTCACTGAGGTACATCCTCCGTGACAGCTGCTGAGAACTAACAGGGACTGGGAGACGTGTAGGCATGTGTTTGTGTGTGTGTGTGTGCACGTGCATGCGTGCATGTCGTGCGTGTCGGGAGGGAGACAGATGGAGCCCAGAGAGGATACAATAAAAAGTAAAAGAATGCTGACAGGAAGAACGCAAATAACTCCAGGCACCTCAAAATAACTAACGAAGTTCCATCAAAGACCATGAGAAGACACCAGGCATCCTGTGCTTCCACACGGATCTCTATAGGATTATGGCTAAAATGATCAGATCTACATCATGGATGTAAACCAAAGTGACGAAGACACCTGGCACACTATGCTGCCAATTGCAGGCCCTTTTTTTTCCCCTTTTCAGTCCGATGCCTACGGTGCCCCAGAAAGCTTGAATATGCCACGGAGGGGGAAAACTGAGTGGAGGTGGACAGAGCGTACAGCATGTTCCTGCACTCCATCAGCTCCCCTAAGGCCCTTCGCAATGACATTCAGCATTATAATCACTAGCTGGCATTTTATGGCCGTCCATTTGATCCCTTGGAATTACGAATGACATCATTTTCACTTTTGTTCGCGCACGGAGGTAACAGGTCAGATATGGCTGTAAATCAAAAGGATAACTCGCCATTTGGATTAAGGTTTGTGGACCTAGCCTGTCGTTATGGCCTCACGTCGGAGCACACACTTGGGTATTCGTGGCACTGTGTTGCAGGGACACGTGCGGCAAAGCCAATTGTGGGCCTTGACAGGTGCACATAAGCATGTTTTATAACACCGGTTTTATATCACACAACATTTACATCAATCAAAATACTAGGCCGCATGTCCTTCAATAGTATAACGGTGTGCGGGGCACCAAGACAAAAACGTCAATGAGAAGATTCCTCAAAAGCTATGGATGAATTATTTTCGATGATAAAAGCAGCAGAACAGAAGTAGTTAGAGACCTTCATGAAATAAGACCTAGCACACATAAATAAAGTCAGGTCAAAATCTAAAAAAATAAAAAAGTATTGCCATACTCTGTACCTTACAGACAGTAAATTATACTGTAGCTCTTCCTTCAGTCGCACACTGCAGGAGCTATGGAAAATCCAACAATCCAAAAGAATAATCCAAGGCGCTTTACATAGACTGTGGTTCCCATTCACACACCAATGGTGGCGGAAACCATTCAAGCTACCAACCAGCACATCAGGAAAAATCAGGGGTTAAGCGTATTGCTCAGGGACACATCAACACCAACTCTTGGGGAGCCTGGGTTCGAAAATAGCAACCTTGTGGTTACCATCCATGCACTCGACCAGTGTGAGCCACCACCTGAGCCAACACCGCCCCCAGGAATGCAGCATAATTTATTTTGCTAAATTTAGTTATGGTGCCTGACAGCACCAACCGCACACTCTCTTATTTTACAGAGGGTCGCGAAAACACAATCACAATGAAAGCCCGCGACTCCGAGAGACACAGAGAGCAGAGCATGTGTTCACTTTGAGGCCAACTGGTGACAGAAGAGGTGACTAACAATGCATGAACCATGGTCAGAATCCATGCAGGTCATCGAGACAGCAGCCTAATGAACTGCAGCTTGACGTTTTGTTTGGGAGTTAGGTGCTCTAATCCCCCGGTCACTGTGATCATACCTGACCCAAGCCATCCTCACCTCACCATGTCACCATTAGCAACACAAGTCAGTTTGTTTTTGCATTATTGTGGCAGGGAATGAGGGGTAGAATCGGTAGTTCAATCGGAGGACCTTGCACAGTGTGTGCACCTTGTTGTGTCACTTCCATCAAGGGAGGGGCGTGCATTTTCCCAGCACCATTCGGAACAAGACATTCGTCAGCAGGCTGAGCTCGTCATTTATATCGAAAGGCCACTCCACGGTTTGACGGCGGGTCGTGGTAGATGGTCGAGCTCATTCCCTCTGACTCTGACACATTTAAATGTGTTTTTTAAGTGTGCATCGCAGAGCCTTGTCAAAGAAAAGGATTCTGTTACTTGGAACTTCCAAGCCGCTCAGAGTCTTGTTCCGTGTTACGTTGGCGCCGTGCTTTGAGGCAGCATTAGCATTCGGCTTTCATGCCCTACTAGCACTTGTCAGGCCTGTTCGGAGCAGGATTTTGAGGGAGATGTTAGACGACACGCCTTGTAAAAGAAAAGGCAAAACTCCAGGCCCATGCTCACAGCCTTATTGTGCAATCTCTTCCTATTCCTCTCTCTCTCCCCATTTCTGTCACACTCACTCACTTCCATGTACACATGCACGTACACACACACGTGCACACGCACACACACTACAAAGAGAGTCCGGAATGTGGTAAAACGCGGCAGGTGGCGGGCACTGCTCATATCCATAAATCTAACTTTCCTGTTAATTCAAAGACAGATTTAAGACGTTTCTCATGTTCTTTATATTTCACGCCTTTTTGACTTTTATCATCATCAGTGAATGTAGCTCCTCTGTAGATTATATATCTCTCTCGCACACTCAACGGGTGAGTCATGCTTTGTTACATATATGCATGCGTATAGATAATGTGCGCTTGTTCTGTGTCTGATGTGCTACTGCCGGTAGTGTTACAGTCTGACTGTGTGCTCTAGACTAGAGATTTACTCCCTCGCTCCCTCCCTCCGCGTCTCTCTCTCTCTCTCCTCTGCTATCTGTGTATCTCTCCTTCTGAGGGGCAGATCTAGGCATGGGCATGGGGGGCAGTGCCCCCCTAAATGCCCAGACTGCCCCACCAAACACGATGGCATGAAAAACAACCCAAAATATTTCAAATTAAAGTGCCTATATTTAAAATGATTGTAAACACTACTACTGCTACTAACTGACTACAGCTGTTTCACCACTAAACCAACAGCATTACATCATTGAAAAGAGAAAACTCTCTGAGTCAGACCTTTAGATTTATGCATGCTGCGTGTCTGTTGCAACTTCAACAACAACTTATGTTATAGACCTGCGCAGTGACGTCACCGCCCCGGTTCCGGAAGTGTTTTCCCCATTCATTTTTCTCATAGACTTTTCGAAAATAATTTATATAAAGACGATTTCCCTGCGGACAAAGCGACTTGGGTCATGACTAATCATGATGACACACACAATACCATCATATGATATCTAACTAGCAAGAAGTAGAAAACGGCAGGATACAACACTTTTTGTTTCGTTTTTTACCTTAGAAATTATTTAATCGTACCAAAAGATTGTGTGTGTCATCATGATTTGTCACGACCCAAGTTGGCTTTGTCCGCGTTGTAATCGTCTATATAAATTATTTTTGCAAAGTCTATGAGAAAAATGAATGGGGAAAACACTTCTGGAAGGAGGGCGGTGACGTCACTGCGCAGGTCTATTATTGATGCTTAATTGCCCAATAAACTTAAAGTCTTGTAACCAAAAATGGTATAGGGGCGACTGAAGCCACACCCATACCATTTTCTCCTGCCCCCCCCCCCCCCCCAATTGGGAAATGTTACATCCGCCCCTGCTCTCTCTCCCTCTCTGGTGGCGGAGGGCATCAGTAAAGTGCTAATTAGATGCTGCAATGGAGCATGGGACAGACAGAGTGGACAATCACCACGGTGAGAGATAATTTCACACTCTCTGCCCTGATAACTGTCTGGCTGCAGCTACACAACTGGCCTCAGCCAGTGCCAATAAATACTCTGAAATACCTTGGAGAATCTTATGCTATACGGCATTGTGGCGGTGGCGCATGCACCGGAAATAGCCGACCTACAAGCTGGCGTGAGCTTGTTGATTTACAGCACAGGACAATGGTGTATGCTGGATTAAATCCACGGTCCAAAAAAAGAAAAGCACTTGCAATGGCATCCGTGCCAATCCATGCTGTGATGTACTGTATATTTGCATACAGACACCGAGACACCTAATCATTATCAAAGATATTGGTAATTAAGACGATCTGTAGACACTGATCGATGATGTTCATGAATCACAAACATGTTCCCGGCTCAATCAATCAACTAAATATCCATGAGAGACTCTAGCTTATAAAATCCATACAAATTCCTTTTCAGAGGCGTTCGTTGAGTGTGGCCTTCGTCTCACACAGGCACAGAACTTTTAATAGACAAACAGACAAACTCTTTTAATTTCAATTGCACACATGTCAAATGTCAGTACTGTGGGTGGAAAAATAACTCAAAGGATTGAATAAATGGGAAACTAGATTTTCAATAAATGAATAAATGATGTACTGCTTCACTGTATCTCTACATTTTATTTACAATCTCACCAAATGAAGAAAAGTGTGGCTCATCAAGTACATGAACCACAGGAACCCTATGAATCATCAGTAATACCGGTGTGCAGGAAGCGAACAGACGCACACACGGACACACATACTGACATTTCTGCCTGGCTTACATAGTTATCTCACTCGCTACGTTCTCAATAACAGTAATAGGTACTGTAAGCAATATGTACTGTAACTCACCTATTTTCTATATTTTGTGGAAAAGGAAAAAAGAAGGGGACAAGTACTGTACACAAAGCATATAGGGTTGATTAAGTTGATTAAGTCACTGGTGGAAAATAATCATTATTTGCTGTGGTATCCAAGGCTTTCATATGGATTTTAGAGGGGTTAACTGTATGTCTGATCATATTGTCAAAACAAGGTTAGTCCAAGATTAATGTCAAAGTAACAACAACGAAAACAGCGTTTCCTGGTTTGTTTGATAGGACCGTTAGTGTAGACAGAAGGAGTCCTTATTTCATAACAGGTTTGGCCACCCATAACGTATTGGTTGTCACACTAGTTAGCAAAATCGGAAACTATGGCCTGGTTGTCCTCTCTATAGTATCCAGGCTGTACAGGAAATAGAATTAATGTCACATTTGTGAAGTGACAGCAAATGCTTCTGCAATCTCATTCCCACGCATTTCCTTGTTCCCATTCTGAAAACTGGTTGCTTTATAAAGCAGTTCCACAAAAAATGTACTGTCTATGGTTGGGTATGAATAATGAAATATACATTTACTGTACTTGTGTGGTACAGCACTTGTTATTTGACTGAGCTACTTTCACAATATTTTGACCAGGATAGTATACTGTAATAATTTTGACTCATGTAAGGTTTGAGTGCTGTGTAAACCACAGTCCATTGCATTGATAAATTAAATTGACCAAAGCAACGGCTCTCAGATTTGTTTTGACGAAAGTGGAGGTCTATGGCTTCTGTGTATGAGCTACATTTGTTCTGGCTAGAGTAGACTATTTGTTAGTAGGATAAATGCATTTATTTTTTGGTCAGACATTGTTATTGTTGATACCAAGAAAGCTAGTATGAAATCTATGATAAGCTGCAAAGAGCAATCGGCTTGCAATATGTTTTTGGACAGGCTGAAAGAGTGGCTTGTACTGTACTAGCAAAAAATAATTTATTCAGTTATTGCGAAAATACACGTTTGTCGGTCCCGCCCCACACACATACACAAACATGACACTGTTGCCCCTCACAATCTAGCATCCACCATTTGTAATTCCAGTAGTACTGTGCCAGACTGATTCCCCCTGGTACTGCTAGTCGTTTAGTGTTAGACCATCCTTAGTGTTAGACCATCCTTACTGTAGCTATAACTTGACAAAATCTGGCTCAAACACCTAGTTGCCGTGACAGTTTGATTCCATGCATAACACATTGTACCTTATTGTCCCGAATATAAGACAGGTTTTTAATCCAATATCAATAACCGAGAAATCAACTTTGCAGGGTCTAGTCTTTTGACATGTCATTACACATTGATAGATGTTGCCTCATGCTACACTGAAACAACACGCAGGTGCACAGCACAACAACATGATGCAACACAAACGCTGCAAAATGGAGGAAGCGGAACAAACTGAATGTGATCCACTTGATGAAAGTGGCTCAAAATGTGGCCAAGTTGTAGATCTCGGGAGATGTGGCGAGGAAAGAAAAAAATGGGGTGGAAAAAAAAAAGAGTGATTTTCGTGTGTGTGTGTGTGTGTGTGTGTGTGTGTGTGTGTGTGTGTGTGTGTGTGTGTGTGTGTGTGTGTGTGTGTGTGTGTGTGTGTGTGTGTTTGTGTGTGTGTGTGTGTGTGTGTGTGTGTGTGTATCTGGACTGTTCTTATGATTGCATTTGCAATGGCAGTGTTTGTCCAAGTCTGTTGTACTTATGTTGTACTGTTGTAAGCCAGAATTTATGACAATTCTGTTGTACTTCATGCTTATATGAACATAAAGTGGTAAAACAAAGTAGTGTTGTGTTGTTGTAAAGTTACAGCAGGCTGGCAACGATGCATGTGGTTTGAAATGTTGGACTGGTAGATCCCGGAGGGGTTGGCTGCTGAAAAGTAGATCTTGGGTCAAAAAAGGTTGGGCACCCCTGGTCTAAAGGCTCATTCAGAGTTTGGAACGCTGACAGGTCCGGCACTTTTTGATGAGGTGATGAGGTTTTTACAATTGGACTTCCAGTATAGTGGAGATTATTAATTTCAATTAAGGAAACATATGTTGATATGCAGTAGGTTCTCTCTGTCTAGCTCTCTCTCTCCAGAGAAAGCTACTGTGCCAAAGGAAAGCAGGCATTATGAAAGCATTTTTCAGTGTTGCTTATTGATGAATATTTCCATTAATTTCTGATTTAATGACTTCATGCACATTCATCGAATTAAAGCACATGAATATATGAAGGTCAGCCCAGCGAGAGCAAAATAATAGTCAAGAGAGCGCAGAGGCATACTTGCGTAACTGTTTTTTTTTTTCTTTAAAACAGTATACAGACAGTATAACAAGTTACAAAAACAAGTAAAAAGCAAATTACTTCATTAATTACTTGTTATGATTGTTAAGGTGTAGTTTATGAACAAAGCCAAACAAATCACAGTATTCAGAGGCGAAGCAGCACCAATAACATTGTGGTTATAGGTCTTCTTTGTCCATAGCATTGGCACTGTTTGAACATTCCAGTCGACAGCGCGATCAACCTGAACAACTTACAGTAGATGGAAGCTGCCAGGAGGAATAGGAGAAGAATCCATCCCCACATAGTTTACAAAGCTGTACTTACTCCAAAAGACTTCGAGCTGTTTTTGCACCAGAAAGTGGCTTCACCCCAAGTACCGAATGTTTGAGTTGAATATGAAAGCATGACAAATAATTAATTCTGACTTTGAAAAGTTACTATTAGAGTATGATGGGTATGCAATAAAGATACTGAATGTACGTTGTAAAAGTAATGTATGTCTAGTGTGATTAAACTTTAGTAGAAGGACGCTGTGTTCTATAGTTGTGGCCAACCACACAAGACATCTAACAATAAATGAATGTGCTGCTTCAGCAGCCTATACCTATCAGTCAAAGCCAGAACATATGATTTGCAGAAAAATACAAAGGTTAAAGAGGATACCAGCGGACAAACAGATGGAAAGCAGAATAGTGTTTTCTATAAGCCTACTGATCTACAACAATATTCTGTCTTCAGCAGACAAAGAGATGGAAGATGTTTGTTTACTTTAGTTTTTATAGCGTTTTCCTCCCAGCACAGAGATCAAACAATACGCGTAGATGTCAAAGCTACAGGTATATTGCTGGAAGTGATGTAGAGCAGTCTCTGTAGGCGTGGGTGAACGTACACTTGGACATGCCCGTTTAAATATGGGCATGCCTAACAAATAACTCCACATATGGGCATAAAAGGAAAACGGATTAAATAACTGAATGGAGCATGCAATTCCTACTTGTATTGTTCCAAGTAGACCAGGGGCTTTTAACCTTTTTGATACCAGGGCCCACTATCTATTCAGAACGATCCACCGTGTGATGACATTTTAGACCCACAGACCCCAAACCCAAAGATTTTTTCTTTTTTATCTACAATTCCAGGCTGGATTTTGGAAACATAACAGGCAAACATAGATCTCTAGTTGTGTAGATTTGGGCTAATTCAGATGATGAATATTTATAGTGTAATATAGTGTAAAAATGAATGAATGAATGAATCATTTTTACACTCTCAAGAGTTACATCTGGTTAAACAACTTAGCTGGGGACCACATGGGACCCTCTCAGGGACCACTGGTGGTCCCCGGACCACCTGTTGAAAACCCCTGAAGTAGACCACCAATCTAGTAGTAGTAGTAATTTAGTATACCGTATGTGGAGGTAGCAGTACACGATACAGTATAACGGTGTGATGATAGGGGCTAAAGCTAGTAGTAGTGCATCATGCAGATGACTGCAACATCACAGCTTTTCTCTCGTTTTCCATACCAGACACAACGTAAGCAAGTCTTTAACTCTGATTTCGCATTTGCAAGTCACTGTGGATATGCAGTCTGCTAAACACTCCCAACTCCCATGTGCAGGTGATTAGCTTCTTGGCGAAAATAAGGACCATATTCTCTCCATCCCTCATCCACTGCTGCTGCTCTGTGTACATAAGCACGCACGCACGCACACACAAACACGCACACACACACACACAGCATGTGACTGTCTTCGACAAGCTACATTATGCGTTCCATCACATCAGAAAGTATAAATCAGGCAAGCTTACGCCTAGTGGATTGGCTAGGATGATGTGCAATGAGGTGCAAGTTCAAAGCCTGTGCAAATGCGATGGAGCGCATAATGTAGCTTGTCGAAGACATGTTGCCCTCCCACGATCATGAATTATCAAAGCAGCAACATTTGTTTGAGGTTTTCTTACCAAGTACTAGGTTGCACACACATGCACACACACACACACACACACACAGCCCACAGGTCCCCAGCAAACAAGGGATGCTTCGATCTGGCCTCAAACCTTGGTAACCCGGCTCTTTTACGCAATATCCACTTGACCTACACTCTTACTCTTGGTATGTGCATTCACAAGCCATGTTACATGCTGCCCGAAACCAAGCAGCCTTGAGTTGAAGGGGCTTATAAAGACCTCAAGAGCGAGTGTGTCAATCCAGAGTTCAGACTCGAATGTTGTGTGCAAACCCTCCACAATGGAAGTAAATGGCATTTGTGTTGTGTATAACTGCTACATATAACCCTACCCCACCATGAAAACGGTCACTGAAACTACACAGGTCAAAACAACTTTTAACGCAATGATTTATAAACAGCATGGAATGATATTATGTGTCTTTTTGGACAGTCACAGTGTCTTCCTTCTAAATGTCCATATTCATGAAATCCACATGCATCACACAATTCAAAGAAATACCGTATTGTCCCGAATATAAGACTATCCTGGTTATAAGACGATCCCCATTTTTTCAAAACTCATTTAAAAAGAACATTGAAAATCAAATAATATAGTCCCCAAATATAAGATGACTCCATTTTTTAGGATATCCATTGGGGGGGGGGGACACTCTCTTAGATTCAGGCCAATAGGGTACATGATGTAATGCAATGTAACTGTAGAAACAAAATAAGAGGTAACACAATGGCATGGTCAAAACTCGAAATCGTGGCAATGAATGATGTTTCCTATTTCTGCAAGGAAGCTAAGCATGGAGGGCAAGTATATTCAAAAAGGTTTTTAAACCCTCATCAAGGGAAATTGATTCAGCTGGAGGGGCACTTCTTGACACCTCCCAAGAGCGCTTCAAGTCAAGGGAGAGGTTTCCAAAAGGGACACTGGCGCAGGGGCGTTTTTGCCATTAGGCAGACTAGGCAGTTACCTAGGGCGACATAAGGGGAGGGGGGGCATCAGACATGCTTTAAAAGGATGCCCGGCTAATAATCCTCATACGGATAAATACCCTATTGGCCTGAATATAAGACTATGTTTTTTTTCCCAATGGAGATATCCCAAAAAATGGAGTCGTCTTATATTCAGGGGCTATACTATTTGACATTCAATGTTCTTTTTTCTGTAAATGGGTCTTGAAAAATGAGAGTCGTCTTATAAACGAGTCGTCTTATATTCGGGACAATACGGTACATTAATTATCTCTATACTAGAATTGAACATTTAAAACATAATACAGTATAATATGTTATTTAGTTTAAAAATAGTTCAGAATTTTATCCCTTGGAGGGCGCCATTTCACAGAAGATTTTTCCCCTGGAGCCCCACTTGGTAAGGGGGGCTCCAGGGAAAATCTTGCCTAGGGCTCCAAATTGCTTAGAAACGCCATGGCACTGGCGTATGACAAAGTATAAATCAGAGAGGCATAATTGAACACAGATCTGATCAGTCATCAGTCACGGTCTGATCCAGCCCACTTCATTCACCTTGTTCATGCAAATGTTCCTCCCAAGCCAGGCATATGTTTAACAGAGAACAGGGACGTCCGTCCCCCTAACTTAACCAATGTGATGTAGTTTTCCGTGTGCCTATGTGAGAGAGTGAATTAGTGTGAGCGTGTTTGTCTTGGTGCAAATCAGACCGGTTTCATTTGGCTTTTCATGCCACTTTGATTATCCTGTTGCTCGATTTTCCGCAAGACAGACACACACACACACACACACACACACACACACACACCTTGCATGACTGGCAGACCACATGCCTTGTCCCTGCGGCACTGTGGCCCCTTTATTACAAATGTATTTTATCAGTGCTTTTAATGTGAAAACGCAATAAAGTCATTTCACGCCATGTTGAGTCACTCCACCACATTATTGTTAGGTCTCTGTGGCTTACCACAGCGAGGCGAACACACACACACACACACACACACACACACACACACACACACACACACACACACCCACACCCCGATATCCCCAGCCTATTGCACCTCCTTTGTGACAGCTGGGGGAATAGAAATGAACAGATGAATAGCTCTCTAAATCTCCCTGTGTGAGCAGGGGCGGATCTAGGCATGGGCATGGGGGGGCAATGCCCCCCTAAATACCCAGTCTTCCCCCCCAAACACCAAACACGATGGCATGCAAAACAATCCAAGATATTTCAAATCAATCAAAGTGCTTATATTTAAAATGATTTGAAACACTACTACTGCTAATAACTACAATTTTGCCACCACTAAACCAACAGCATTTTATCATTGAAAACAGAAAACTCTCTGAGTCAGACCTTTAGCTTCATGCATGCTGCGTGCCTGTTGCAACTTCAACAACAACTGGTGTTATTTTTGATGCTATGCTTGACTAATAAAAGTTCTGTAACCGAAAATGGTATGGGTGTCGCTTCGCGCCACGGGCGATGAAGCCGCCCCCATACCATTTTCTCTTGCCCCTCCAGCATGTTCTCTTGCCCCCCCAAATGGGACATGTTACGTCCGCCCCTGTGTGTGAGTGCTGTGGTGGAACCAGTGGCAGGGGGGCCGGCTGGCTGCGGCCACATGTAGAAAGGCACCCGCATTGTCACAACATACTGTATGATGATAGCGCCTGATGAGCCATATACCGTCAAATGGCCCGCCAATAGCCTCTGGCGTCGCTGCTTCAAGAGGCAACTTAGCGTGTACTGATGCAAACCGCCACTTCCTGGGGAGAGTGTTTGCACAATCTAAATTGTGTTTATCATTGTGTCGCCGCCGCCAAACGCGACACATACTGAACTTTTAGCCTCAAAAAGGTGAATGGGATTCCTTCCATGTGACTTTCCGTGTACATCATACGCACCAGATATCGATGCACTTACATTTCTAATTACCATTCGCTGCCTGTGCAAGATTGATATGTATATATTTTTCTCCTTTCTAAACTTACAGACTGAATCAGCACACAGAAGAGAAAAAAAAACACTTGCAAACTCCACTCAGCCGGTCCTCGAGGGAGGCAACTAAGAACACTGTGGTGGAACTTGATGAGTATTATATGCAACCAACCCACTCAAGGGAACGCTCATTATTGTTAGTGTTTGTTGTCTGGTTTTCTCTTCTTTATACTCTTTTCCTATTTTTCTCCCCATGGTTTGTTTATATACTTTCTCTTCTCTTGAAGGAAAACTGTATTTGCTCAGATGAGGGCTGTCTGAGTGCTCTCCTGGCGTGCACATTGTGCACACCGACTATGATGTGAGGAGTGCCTAACAATGCCTCTTCCATGTCAGTTAAAGGATACCAAATGGGAGTACCACAGGGTGCAATTGGGGTGGTGAACTTCCCCCAATCCAGAACATTTACAAAAGTCAGAAACTCACAGGATTAAAAGGGAGGTATTCCGCAGCCTTTGGGGCCAGACAAAAGAGGGCAACACCTTTTGTCAAGTCATTACTGTAATATTATTACTTATGCTCCAAAAAGTAAAGTAACAAGATTACTTTGCAAAAATGGGTAATAAGTAATGCATTACTTTTCAAGTAACGCCAAGTTACTTGTTTAAAATTAGCTTGTTGTTTGTGGGATTGGAGACTATTATTATTCCAATAAATTGGAGTCTGTTCTAAAAAGAGTTTGCTAAACAGATTATGTTGTACATCTCTATTTTTCCCAGGTGGGTGTTGAGAATTTGGGAAAGTAATAACGTAATGTGTAATAAATTACTCTTTGATTCCAGTAATAAGTATAGTAATGATATTACCTTGTCTAAGGGGTAACAAGTAAAGTAAAGAAGTTACTTTCCTAAGTAATTTTGACCAACACTGGTTAGTAAGCATATCTAGCTCATTTGTACTGTACAAGTTCGAGGGTAAGTCTTAGAAGCCAGTGGTTCCTGAGCCCTGTCCGCCAACTAAATGGAGGAGTGCCAATAAAGCCATTCTGATTCAGATTCTGTTCATATCTTGGTGACGCTGCAGCTGTCTCAATGGTCTGCATAGGCCTGTCCATTCTCACTATAGCATAATCGTCCGTTCGCAATTATTTGAGATAATTGCAATCCTCTGAATCGTTTCAATTCATCTGTAAGAATTAAATCTGTTGAAAAACAGTCTTACGTTTTCAAACATTTTTTAAAACGTACTGCAAATTGCCTTTCTACAAGCATCTTACTAGGCATAGAAAATCTATTTCTACCCATCCACGGTTGATAAAATTTGAAATATTTATAGGATAGTTCGATATTTTTTGATTATTGGTGGTGATCAATGGCAGTCAATGTCATACCTGCCTTCCATGAACAAGTTTTGATTACAAAGCTTAAACAGAGAACAGAAATGTATATTGGATATTCCAATGTTTGATGCCAAAAACATTCAGTCCGCTCGTTAACCACAATTATTTGCACAACAATTACTGTCACTTAAAAGTCTCTTGAGCACTAGTTCTGCATACCAGATGCAATACAGGTCTGATTGCTTGAGACTGAATTCTGGCTGACATAATGTTTGTGGATCTCACTGGTTTCTGGCGGACAGATACAAATGGACGAGAGGTCGTGGCCGTGTCGAGTTCTGAATAAAGCTAGTCATTTACAAGATCATATATTTGCAGAAGGAGAGAGTGAGACCCCAATGGCTGCCTGAGGAGCTGCTTTGAGTGATTTGCTGCCTGTGCTGTCTTGGTTGGCCGACAAACCCACTTTTGTTAATCAGATGGTGCTCCTTGCCCACTTTGCGGATCATTTGAGATAATGGCAGCCTTCTGCTTCCGTAAACAAAATGTTCCAGGGCCTGAAGAACACCACAGTAAAATCTTGAGTGTTGATTTAACTCGGAAATGGAACCAATGGCACCTATACACTGAAGTTAAATTAACAATCATGATTTTATGCACCCCACAATGGTTCTTCTTGAATCCTCCCTTGATGTCATTTGTCCTTTGTTCATCAGTCTGTTTTGCTTTTAAACCAAGGTCAGTAAACCAGAGGGTATGTTATTTTTCATGCCCGTTTCTGTGATTGTTATCCGTTAATGCTTTTCTTTTTGTATTGTACCATGTCTTGTCATGTCTGTATCTCAAATGGTGATGGCATGGTCTTAAAACAAATTTTTAGAGCAAGCTGACAATAAAGTTGTATCGTGTCGTAGTCTTTGCCTTCAGGTCTCCCTCTGTCTGACAGGACCATGTATACTAGTGTGGTGAGCAGGTGAGTTTATAGCAATAAACAAACATGCACGTGCGCGTAGGATGCATGTGTGCAGGCGAGGAGCATGCATACAGTACTTGCGACTTTGTGTTCACTCTTCATGTAGTGTCTGCTGCAGTGCTGTGATCATCCTGACCTAGAAAAGCTCTGAGACATGGAGCAGAGGCTCCAGGGAGTACAGACAGAAAAAGGGGTTGAGTTTGTGGTTGGGGACTTGGAGCCAAGCGGCAGCCCCCCCCCTCTCTCTCTCGTCAACTCTTCTGTTTGTTTGTAAAGCAAAGGCAATGCGGATCCGGTGGTGAAAAGTAAGTACATTTATTTAAATGCCGTACTTAATACCTCTATTCAAGTCAATTTTGAATTGTTAGACCTGGATTAGTCCACAGAGCACCCACTGATAATACCAGTTATATGTCTGCATGAGTCCACATAATAATATACACAATGCAACTTAACTGAATGCAAAATCGAGTGAAAAGAGCCAGAGGACCCGTAAGGGTCCAATTACACCACTGGGCCCTCAACCCAACAATCAGGGCATTTGCAACATTTTCAAATGCCTTACTTGCCTTAAAAACACTGGAATAAAATGTGTTTTGGTTTCATTCTGGAAGAGTACGGCTATAACCATAAACACAACTGATATGCTGAAATAGAGGCATACTGTCACTATGACTCAGACATAAGCATCAATAAACAGACCTGATAAGCCGGCACATATGTGACCGCATCTGACGCTTTGTGCCTCAAGGAGGCCTAGGTCAATTTTCTGTTTTTTACAGATTATTAAAGTATACAATGTAAGCTTTCATTTGATGCATCACTCAAGGAAATTGGAGCATTTTTGTAGGAGTTGTGAGCATTTAAATTTGGGTGTCCCAAAATAGGAAAACTGAGAAAAAGGCATTTTAAGTTTGAGAAAAAGTTCACACCTAAAGCAGAGTAGAAGTGGGTGTTAACAATGGGAGGTGACAACGGTCTTCCACTCCACCCATAATGCCTCATTTAAATACCCTAACCACCCCCACAAACTGTATAGGCTAACTGTATACAGTATATCAGTGGTTTTCAACCTTTTCATACCAGGGCCCCACTATTTATTGAGAATTTGAGCGACGGACCACTATTTGATAGACCCCAAAGCTAAAGATTTCTTTTACTTTTGTCAACAATGCTAGGATGATTTCAGAGAAAACAAAACAGTCCAACATACAGATCAAAATGACCATTAATCTTCTACATTCTCTAGTTGTGTAGACTTGGGATAATTAATTCACATGATGAATATTTTAACTCTTGAGGGTGTAAACATGAAACCAAATGGACCCGCAAGGGATTTTGGTTTCATGTTTACACTCTCAAAGAGTTACATCTGGCTCCTCTCAGGGACCACTGCAGGGACCTGTTGAAAACCCCTGCATTATAGTATAGATCGTTTTGCGGGCAAAAAAAAGAAAAAGAAAAGCGGCTGATAGCGGTTTTATATCAGACATTTACAGGCAGTAATAACAATGATCAAAATAAGTCATGTTAAACACATTATAAAGACCCTGGAGGTTTACTCTTTATCGGGACAAACAACGTTATAATATAAATCTTGTGGGGTCTTGCGCTCGAGTGTTGTTCATTCAGCCTGGATAGGGACACGTTGGAAATAGCCTACATTGTTTTCCACCACCAGACCACCCGTCTTTGAGGGGGAGGAAAATAGACTGGTCACGTGGTTCATGTTCTCACTCAAGCCCATAGACAATGCATTTCGGTTGTCCCTATTTGTTGTCCCCATTCAATAGAAACCTATGCAGAGATTCCGCCATTGGACTGGCCCCATGAAGTGAACGGTAGATTATATTTTGGCCTTCGCCTCCTTCTGTAATGCCTGGTGAAATGCATGATGGGTAGCCAGTTATATCTAGTAGAGTTGCGACATTGAGGGGTCAGAAACTGAGCGCTCAAGCGCTGTTCATGTAGCTCAAATAGGGACAAACTGGAGTTGGAAATTAATCGAAGGCGGTACAAATACGAGCTGTTTTATGGATGTTTTCAACATGTCAATGGTACAGTTATTGTACAGTAGCCGTTTTACTGTACGATAGTTGTACTATTACTAAAACGATCTAAAATAAAGCAACTTAAGACCGTTAAAGCTGGGCTGTTGCCGTATGCAGAAAATCCTCCATTAGACTGGCCCCATGAAGTGAACGGAGTTTACTTATCTCTGTCTGTAGGCTAAGCTAACTAGCTACGTCACGCATGGACGGGAACAGGACGGGTTTTATGGGGCTAATTTTGCCGTGGCCTGGGCAGGGGCAGTTGTTTTACAGACAGGCAAATGGGCAGAGTTGGATTCCTCCTTTAATATCGATGTGTACACTGGAGCGATTATGACAACAGAGCCTGCTAACGTTGTTAGCAACAGGAGAACAACGTTGAGAACGGTTGTTCTCCGCACTCTATTAAAAGTATACGACGGAACGAGCCGTCCGTCGCTCGTTCATGCAATGCAGCCATGTGTCACACGCACACGCACACATCATGCAGGGAGGACGAACTACTTCGGAAGTACATCGGAAAAGTGACATTATTTGGATGTAAACAGCGCAGCTCTGGCTTAAAAACAACAACATCGATGCGGGGTGTCTTTGGGACTCTGCTGTAACCAGAGACCGAGTGACCAAGTGTGACCAATCACAATCGATGTATGCAAATCACCGAGTCGCCCCTCTCCCACCCACACAAAGATGCTAAACCAGCGATTAGAAGTCGCGTTTTTGGCAAATAAATAAACACATTTAACTTCTTCAAATCATCTAACTGTTCGGATGAATAGTAAGATCAAAGTCTGAACTGTATCAATATGTTAAAAAGTGAATTTGGGTAAAAAATGAAAAAAATCACTTTCATGGCTTCTAGGGGAAATTAGTCTCTGCCGAGATGAGGACGAAAGCGTCAGGCGCGATAAGCCGGCACATATGGTGATCCAGGATGCGCTCAGAAATTGTACTCTGTTGTTTTAGTGCACTGGGCAGCGACGCCATAGAGTACAGGCTTATTTACGAACAAATGTTCAAAACCTAAACCTACCTGCTGTCGATCTACACAGTGATGCAGGTGTAATAATAAAGCGCAAAGCACCAATCTCGGCACAGGAAGTCGGTAGAGACCGACGTCTGAGTATGTGGCGGAACGCACAAGATTTTCAAACGACTATGCACTAGTCATGTACTGAACATATTAACAGTATGCATTTCCAGCCAAGCCAGTCTATATGACTGACCAGACAACAATATCTAGTTTTGACCAGCTGGGTTTTGCTGGGCATTCCAAACAGCCTGCTGGCTGACCAGTTGACAACCAGCTCACCAACTAAGCCAGCCTAAGACCAGCTAAAACCATTTCTTAACAAGCAACCATTTTAATGGTTTCCCCCGGCTCAACAGATAAAGAACTATCCTAGTTCAGACACATTTTGTTGTGTAATAGTACTAAATACTATACCATATCTTATCAGCAAACAGCAACACTGTGTTATACATTATAATTTAGGATGAAGGAAGGCCATTTCCAGGCCGGCCCTAGTCTGGCTAGACTGAATCAGCTGTTGGCAAAAACAAGTCGCTCAACTCAACTGGATGCCCACTTCCTACTCCAGTGAACTGGGGAAGCCAGACACAGTACTGTGTCCTGATTGGCTACTCCTCAAGCTCAAGTCAAACTAGTGCACATACACATACACGGTTGCACAAGACACACTTGAGCACACATCATCCTATGACATCAATTACAGACGAGAGACAGCCACATTGTGTGACAGTGAAAAGATCCTCAACTCCACAAGCTGAGTCAAATTAACTTTCATTAATTACAACCCCAAGAGTCCCATCAAGCAAAATAAAGACAAGTGGTGAGTCAGGCCTCCCCTCTCCCAAAAGCGGCTGCTCCTGCATTGTTCTTTAGATGAATGAGACCCCATGACTTACATTTCAGCATAATTTCAAGAGCTCCGTATGGATCCGGCCTTGTTTTGAGCAAAATCTGCGTGAGTAGATATTTATTTCAGGCAATTAACCCTGAATAAAAGAACAGCTCAAGACTTGCAGGGTTTCAAGCTCAAGGCTGCGAGAGAGCTGTTATATAAGTGAGCAAGATTTTGAAAAGGCTGCGTTCAGAAAGGCTCTTTGATGAATTGTGGTTCTAGACTAGATTTCTTTCTTCAGTTTAAACATCCATCTGCTGTTGCCAGATGTGAATGATATACTATGATGTCATGGTTTTAGGAAGTTTCCTACTCATTTCAGGAGAAGATACTTGGATGAATGGAGCTCTGTACGGTCCGGATTAAAATATCTGAAGACGACATTAAAGATTTGAGTCAAAACATATAGATACCTCTATTATCCATCACCCAAAGGCAGCACATTATCACCCAAAGGCAGCACATTGGGTGATTTGGAAAACCGACGAAAAGGCTTTTCTCCCAAATCCTAGGGGCTCACTAGGGGCAGGGAGGAACTCCTTGTATGGTCACGACACTCTATAGTAGACCCCGACCGATAGAGTCGGTATTTTTTATCGGCCGCCGTCTATCGGTGGTTCTATCGTATCGGTGGAAATTTTCGCCGATAGAAAAAAAAGCAGCGAAAACGCGTTGCTGAAATACTAAATATCATTGCACTAGTGTATAGGTGCAATGATTTATTTTGCCCACAAGAGTGTGCTGTGTCTGCCCAGGGGTTGACACTAAGGTCTCGGAGGCGCTTGCCCATCGGGCAAGTGCAAGTCAGGTTCTACTTGCCCTCAGCTCATGGTCACTTGCCCCCTAAAATATATAGGGGGCAAGTAAATATACATTTCAGTAAATATACATTTCAGCACCACGGACAGAGTCACTACAGCTACCATAACAGAAAGCTCATTTCAGCACCACGGACAGAGTAACAGAAAGCTCATTTCAGTACCACGGACAGAGTCACTACAGCTACCATAACAGAAAGCTCATTTCAGCACAACGGACAGAGTAACAGAAAGCTCATTTCAGTACCACGGACAGAGTCACTACAGCTACCATAACAGAAAGCTCATTTCAGCACCACGGACAGAGTAACAGAAAGCTCATTTCAGCACCACGGACAGAGTCTCTGCAGTCAGGTTCTACTTGCCCTCAGCTCATGGTCACTTGCCCCCTAAAATATATTGTAAATTTTGCAGATGTAACTCTTGAGAACGTAAAAATGAAACCAAATGGACCCTTGCGGGACCATTTGGTTTCATTTTTAGGCTCCCAAGAGTTACAATTCATCATCTTAATTACCCCAGGTCTACACAACTAGAGAATGTAGAAGATTAGGTCATTTTGATGTGAAAGTTAAATTGCCTGTTTTGTTTCCCAAATCCAGCCTGGAATTGTGGATAGCTAGAAAGCAGGGAAAGACACAGAGGCAGAGTGCAATGACTGCCTTCAAGACAAATTTATCTTGTGTTGTGTTATAGTGCACTAAGTTGCACACTTGCCCGATCGGGCAACCAGGTAGCAGTCTTCACTTGCCCCACCATTTTTTTTTTACTTGCCCCGGGCAAGCGGGCAAGTGTTAGTGTCAAGCTCTGTCTGCCTGTGACAGTCAGCGGTGCTCATATTTCCTCCATTGCTGGTTAGTAGCCTATGCTAGAGACAGAGAGAGCAGTAGCACAACAGTAGTACGACTGAAGAGGGACTACTTTGGAATTACTTTTCCGCATGCAACGGTAAGTAGTTCAATCTAACCATGACTGGTTCATGAAATAATTATTTGTGTCATTTGAACATATTGGCAACATTTCATTTCTCAGTTCAACTTAAAACATGCTCCCCAACACACCACCCACAGCCGACCCGTTGTAACTATGATGAACTGCAGACTGGCCACGACATGTTTGACTAAAAGTTCCTGTTCAATACTAACACAATTAAATGCTAAAAGGATCGAACCCAAGACAGGATGACGGGCTACTGTTAGTTACGTTCAGCATTGTTGTCGTTTACTTGGTTTATTTATTATGAAAAAAGGAAACTAAACCCTTCTCCTCGTCAAAGACTCTGTCAGAATGTAGAGGTGCATCAACTCTGTTTACTCCATGGGGCCAGCTCAATGGAGGCTCTTCTACATAGTCTTCTATTGAGAATAGGGACAAAATAGGACAGCTGGAAGTTATGAAATGCATTGGAGTCTATGGGATCGCGCAATCCCTCTTTTCTGACCCATCAATGTCGCAAGTATTTTAGAAGAATAGCTACATAGTGTGTGTGTGTGTGTGTGTGTGTGTGTGTGTGTGTGTGTGTGTGTGTGTGTGTGTGTGTGTGTGTGTGTGTGTGTGTGTGTCCTCCGCCATACTACTACTCAAATCTCTGCCTAGCCTACCTTGAGTCAAGACGAGAAAGAAACTTAGAGAGGGACAGTTCTCCTACTTGCGTGGTCAGTCACTGGGCAGTTTTCATTACGACACGAGTCACTAGCCGCTTCGACCTCTATCCATGGATTGAATAGAGCATAATCACGAGTAATCACACGATCGAATACAACGAGTAGACGCAGATAACAGATACCCGCCGGGCAAGTAGATATTTTGTATTCATTGCATCGGTGGATCACGGCCACTACTAGTAGGGCGGTGCGAAGCATAGTTTTACTGAAGTTATGTTTAGGGTTAGTAACCGCATAAAGCACCGTCTAACCCTAACCCTAGCCTAATCCTAAACCCTAAACATAACCTCAGTAAAACTAGGCTATGCCTACACCTAACCCCAACCCTAAACTTAACCTCAGTAAACTTATGCCTAAACCTAACCCTAACCATAACCTCAGTAAAACTTCCTTCGCCCCGCCCTACTAGTAGTAGCCGTGATCCACCGATGCAATGAATACAAAATATCTACTTGCCCGGCGGGTATCTGTTATCTGCGTCTACTCGTTGTATTCGATCGTGTGATTACTCGTGATTATGCTCTATTCAATCCATGGATAGAGGTCGAAGCGGGTGGAGTCACACGACCCACCCATACAGATGCAAATACAGTGGCTTAGTGTTCCAAGCAGAGCCTACATTTACATTCATTCAATTCATTCATTCATACATTCATTCATTTTGAACTAGCCTACTTGCATTGTTCTCTTTATCATGTTATTGCATTACTGGTATTTATGTAAGTAGCTAGTTAGCCAACATTGACATTGTGACAAACAGAAGGAGAAAGGAGGAGGAAGAAAGATCATTTAAAATATAGTGTGGTGTTAATGAGGGTTATAAATTAGCCAACTCAATCTGTAATTGCAGCATGCAGTTATGTCACATTGCATTGCTTTATAGATAATATAGATGTTTCTTTTCTATTTCTAACGAACTTCTATTTATAACGAACTGTCAATTATTTGTCCCTTCAGAACAATTCATGCAAAAATATATGATCACATTAAAAAAAGTTTGAATTGTTCTTTCGTATACATGATTAAATATATAAAAAAATCCTAATAAAATGTTTTTTTTTTTATCACACAGATGGCTGAAAAAAGGAGAAAGGAGAGTGTCGTGTGGAAATACTTCACAAAAGATAAAGAAAACAAAGATGTGGCTACCTGCAACATGAGCAGAGGTGGACAGACAAAGGAGGTCATTGACAGAGGTCATTGACAAAATAACAAAATGGGATGCGGGAGATCCAAGAGCAAAGAGGCTGGACAAAATGGTGATGGAGATGCTTGCCACAGATACACACGCATACAACATGGTGGAAGGTGTTGGTTTTAAGAGGCTTGTAGCTGCCATGGACTCGAGGTACACCCAGAAAACTGAGAAGTTCTTCCGCACTCAGAAGCTGCATGAAGTGTATGACAAAGTGGTGCTGCATAGTTGGACTGTTCGTGTCACTATTGACTCTACCTCTACTACTATTTGTTTTGTTCACTTTTGTTACAGACAGGTTGACTGAACAAGTATAAAAACAGGTCTTGAATAAAGACATTGGTTTAAGGCAGCACTTTGTCTACCATGTATTACTGTCAATGTGACTGTATCACTGCATAATCATATCGGCACCAAATCTTTGCACAATTCACAAAGAAAAAAAGTATATTCTCATCCCAGCTTAAGAAAAATTTATATTGGTCACAAATCGGTTATCGGTGGTTGTATTCTATATTGTATCGGCATATCGGATCGGCCCCAAATTTTTATATCGGTCAGGGTCTACTCTATAGTAGGTAGGATTAGTCCCCCAAAAGAAAGGGAAGACATTTTTCATAAAAGTGTAGCCTGGAGTATTTGTCAAAATGTGTTTTCTGACATGCCCACCAGTTCATGCTGTACAATTAAAGGACTTAAAGGGGTATTCCACTTTCAAAAAAAAAACTTTTGGTCATTTTATGGTCTACTCAGACTCATAGTTTATAAGTTACTCCTTTCAGTATTTAGATATTTGATGTTCATTTTAGCGCCTCCAGCTCCTTCCTATACAAACCCATTGTAACTTAAAACTACATTTTAACCATGACAGATTATTCGAAAACAAACCCATATTTTTTTCTGGTGACCGATATTGTCCTCCTAATACGTGAGAGGGCAGTGGAATATAAATACTGAATGGAGTAACTTATAAACTGTCTGGCGTGTTCAAATGAGACTGAGTAGACCATAACATGACCAAAAGCTTTTTTGAAAGTGGAATACCCCTTTAACTCCAGGAAGAATTCCTATACAAAGGGTGTGGTGACATGTTGCACATGTCACCACACAAAAAGGTGTCTGGGAGGTCCTGTTGCCTCGTAAACACATGAAAAACTGAGGGGAAAAATACACAAGTCATGGCACTTAATCTTTAAAGTTACAAGCTTCCACCGTACGTTGAACCAAGTCCAACACAATGTTCAAAACATAACTTCTTCTGGCCACAACAGATACGTAAAAGTGTTCTCTACTGCACAGTGTAGTTAGGAATGTTTTATTGCAAGACATAAAGGTTTGCAGTTTTTCATTTATATAAAAAAAGAAAGTAAAAAACCCTTCATTATGGTTTTAATTAAGTTGGCCGTTTAATGGAAACAGGCATATGTGATTTATGCACTTTGAGAAAGGTGATGACAGTCATTAAATCCAGGATCCTTCGGTGGTAAAGACATTCTTTCATTATGCAGCTAAAAATGTTGGCTCTTGGTGAAGGTAAGGATGGGGCGAGGTTACCCTGTAGTCTATAGTTAAAATATACAGCAATGCATTGATGTTAGGAGTGGCAGCAGACGTATTCTGGCAATTACACTTTAACTTCTTTTAACCTCATCCAAACCTTCAAAAAGAAATAACATGTGTAAAGTAGATAAGTTATTAATAGTATAGGCCTATTATACACAATATATATTCTCTTTTGTATGCATGTGAAAGTTGGGAAATAGTAGCCTAGGTATAGTATGTGATTTCATTTAATTCAAATACTGTCATTTACTTCTTTTTTTGGCTAAACCTCCCTACGATAGAGTGTGGTGACCATAATTAATAGGAGTTCCTCTCTGTCCCCAGTGAGCCCTGCCTGGGGTCATAAAACAAGTTTCAGTTTGGGGCTTTGGGAGAAAAGCCTTTCGTCCAATCAGGATCGAGTGGGGGTGGGCCTTGGTGTATGTACGGCTTGGTCTATGTATGGCTTGTTGCACTTCCCTTCAATGTAGAGTATGTGCATGTGCACATCTTACTGGGGGGACAAGAATAGGGATGCCTCGATGACACTTTTCCCAATGCGATTCGATTTCGATAAATCAGTGCCAAAATCGATTCGATTTCGATTAATTTCGATTTCGATTTAATTTCGATTCCGATCTAGCACATACAGTATTTAATTCTCTATGATGTCGTATATCTGGCAACCAGAGCAATTGGAAGCCTAATCAGGCATTGAATCACCTGCGAGGTTCTAAACATGACTGGTTCAGGACTATGAATTAACCCTGGTAGGACGACGAACGCTCAGGAGCGTCCGCCGACCTACGTCACTTTGACACGACGTCGCGTGACGATGACGTCACTGTCGGACTTCTGGGTGGTCTCATTTTAATCCGGAGCAGTTGTAGATTTCAACTAAAGTTGGTTTGAAGAGAATCGACCACTTTTTCACATAAATATAACCCTTTGAAGTTGACATAAATATGTACACGTGTCCAAATGCGTAAAATCTGTGCGCATGTGTTTGTTTGTCCATGTGTTTGTTTATTCTCTTCTCCGATGTGTTCTGTGTCGTCGGTTCCATTGCTTTTCGAAACAAGGTTTTTACACCAAGGATGAGTCAAAAAGCTAGTTAGCTAGCCAGCATTTGGCTAGTGGGAGGCAGTTACCACGTCGTAGACGTGTAGGGATGTGACGTAGCCGAATCCTCCTTCAGAATCTCCACCGTCCATCCGCCGTATATACACTCTATCATGGCCATCTAGTAGAAGAGTTGCGACATTGAGGGTGCAGGGACACAGCCCATAGACTCCAATGCATTCCGTGACTTCCGGTTGTCCCCATTGTCAATAGAAACTCTATGTTGAAGAGCTTGGACTGGCCCCATGAAGTCAAAGCACCTAACGTAAGTAACGGTTACGTGCGTCAAGTGAAACGTAACTCTGTTTCCGGTCTGCCACAACATAGAGCCAAAACACACACGAACAACACACGATGCAACATTTATTTTTATATAATACACACATGTGAGGGTGTGTGTGCGCGCATCTGCCCGTGCGTTATGCGCAAAACAAAGACAGATCGATCGATAGTGTGTGAGGGAGGGAGAGTGTGTTAGGTCAGTGTGTTAGTGTTAGTTCTTTGTTTGTTTTTTATCGTCGTGTTGTTATCACAATGGGTGGACTAGTAGCATCCGTATCGGAAACAGGAGCAATCAGACATCTCGACAGAAGACGTTGCCAATATATTACGTGGCAAAGTCGCCTTGGACCTGATGGCTGAATATGGATACATTCTTGAGTAAGTGATTTCCCTTCTCTCTTCTCCGTCTCTTTCTCTCTCTCTCTCTGTGTGTGTGTGTGTGTGTGTGTGTGTGTGTGTGTGTGTGTGTGTGTGTGTGTGTGTGTGTGTGTGTGTGTGTGTGTGTGTGTCTTTGTGAGTGAGCAGACACATATTGAAACATTGTACACATTATGGTCCTGACTCCTGGAGGAAGCAAAACTGTTACAATATGTTTCCATATTATATAGGCAGCAGGAGGAGGAAGAGGAGCAGCTGGCTGGGCAGTTTCATACTGTGGCCAGATACTAGCTGTTATAGTTTCTGAGCCTGAGAAGTGAGTAACAATTCACTTTTATACACTATTACCAGTAATAATAATCTATTACGTGCACAGACTGGCCACGGAGCACCAGATGGTTTTGCATTGTTTTTTTTATTGGTGCTTCATGTAATATGATGGTGACAGAATCCCTTTTGTGAATCATGTAATACTGTTTTTACATTTTTTCCAGTGACGGTGACGGAACCTATTTTGTAAACCATGTACTAATGTTTTTACATTTCTGCAGTGATGGTGACACTTCACCTGTGGCGGTGACACAAGAGAAAGAGGCCATGGCAGCGGGGGCATGCAGAGGTTAGTGTATTTATTGTAATGTTGAATTCAACCGTTAGATATGCATGTCACGTGTGGAGCTAATCACATGAATTTACTTATTGATTGGCGTGATTATCTGCAATTCTAGGCCAAGAGCTCAGTCAGCTCCACCCCTCAGCTTGGGAGACTGATGGCGAGAAGGACAGCGGCCCTGTGAAGCAGTTCAAATGTCCAGGAGTACTGGAGGAAGAAGCATGTCTGCTCAGTGCTATACCCTGGTCTGGCCATGGCAAGAGATTGTTTCAGGGCATAAATATGAAGATCTGTAAAAAACGCCTAACATAACCTAATACCAGCTCAAAATAAGTAATGACTTTATTTTACTTGAATTCCATCATTCTGTATTCATAGACAATATATCTTGACCTTTTCAACAGACAATATGATCAGATAAGCATGTTTGTGATCTTTACAAGTCCATAAACCTTATTTTTCAAATCCGTTTTAGTCTATTTTGTCTCTTTCTGGGTCAAATGCATTGATATTAGGTCAAATTGAAACAAATAATTGTTGAGGCATATGGGTTAGGTTGTGCTGAACAAAAATATACCAAATATAGCTATGAAATACTTCCTAGTGTGGAATATAAGGACTAATATAAGATCTGTAAAAAAAAACGCCTGGCATAGATATACCTAATAACAGCTCAAAATAAGCAATTATGGCTTTATTTCTCTTGAATCTCATCATTTTACATTCTTATAGACCACATATCCTGACTTTCTCAACAGCCAAAATTCTTTGATAATCATATTTGTGATTTTTACAAGTCCATAAACCTGAAAAACAAGGTCCGATTTTTGTTTTTGCATGTAGTTTTTGGTTCAAATTACCTTTATAGTATGTAAAAGTGAATTAATTATGGTTTATTATTGTAGCTGAGGTTGTCCTGAAAAAAAGGGTACCAAACATTAGTGGCTGGACACTTTATGAATGTGTTTTATAAAGGAAAATGCAAAACATCACAAAACGGAAAATGCTCAACAGTGTCCTTACAGGGTTAATATATTCTTTATTCCGTTTACGCATTATGACACATGATGGCAAACTGTCATCTTAGCATGCCCACGCACGTGTGTATGCCGCTGCACCAATGAAAGTGTTGGTATGTGTATGTGTGTGTGCGCGCGCGTGAACAAGGATCCATCATGACACCAGGAGCCTCCGTGCAATTACCCAGCAGCTTCCCCCCTTATCACCCCAGCCTGCAGCGTCTCGGCCCAAGGGCGATTTATGGGCGGCCGCCCCGGTGGCAGGGGGCACTTGGAGGTAAAGTGTCAGCATTCGCTAACAGCTGCAGCCGTATTTATTCAGCGGTGGCGATTTATGTTTGTGTGTGTGTGTGTGTGTGTGTGTGTGTGTGTGTGTGTGTGTGTGTGTGTGTGTGTGCGTGCGTGTGTGCAGATGTGACCCTAGGGGAAATGGCCTCCACCGCGGGGCAGACGATGAGAGGGGGACGCATGGACGGTGTGGAGGAATGGCGGGCCGATGCAGATGGCATTAGTGGTCAAGGTGCTTTATGATGGGGAGAGGAAGGGGATGATTCTATCGCGTGGTGTGTCAGTAATGCATCACTGGTGTGACGGACTGGACGACGGCCTCGTGAGATGGAAGCATCACAAGTCTCTTTACTCTCCGTGGCCCTCTGTCACTCATTGTCTCACTCACACACACACACACACACACACACACACACACACACACACACACACACACACACACACACACACACACACACACACACACACACACACACACACACACACACACACACACACACACACACACACACACACACACACACACACACACACACACACAGACAAAGAGAAGGATGTATTGGAATGGCCAACATCTAACGCACCTGTACTGTGTAAAAGTGAAAAGTCAAAATCTCTGGTAAGTGTATGGAGGGAGAGACAACAGACACATCCCGGGAGAAATGCACTAAAATGTATTCACGACTTCCTCTGTGTCACCAGGTTTGCAAGAGAAACAAGTGACCAGGTCTATGAAGGCCAGCACAAATGAAAATAGCTGATGTACAAGCTACAATGCTATTGTGCATTTGTAATTTAAAAACGTATTTGAAAAACCTTTTATAAATAATTGAAATTAAAAAACGATTATAAATCGAGTAAATGGTTGCTTACAATAAGCAGACATGGAGGGAGGTGACTGTGTGAAGTTAGAGAGAGAGAGAGAGAGAGAGAGAGAGAGAGAGAGAGAGAGAGAGAGAAGAGAGAGAGAGAAAGAGAGAGAGAAAGAGAGAGAGAAAGAGAGAGAGAAAGAGAGAGAAGAGAGAGAAGAGAGAAAGAGAGAAAGAGAAAGAAAGAAAGAAAGAAAGAAAGAAAGAAAGAAAGAAAGAAAGAAAGAAAGAAAGAAAGAAAGAAAGAAAGAAAGAAAGAAAGAAAGAAAGAAAGAAAGAAAGAAAGAAAGAGCTAGAAGTGGGTAAGGGACCAGGGTGGTAAACGAATGTGAACGGCATGAAGGCAAGAACAAAAGGCAGAAATGCAGCCAAAGAGGCAGCCAGGCAATTCTTTGCGAAAAGGTGGAGGCGAGATGGAATGCAGGTCCTCTCCATGGCAATGAGCTTCCAGCGGTGAGTGTGAGAGGCAGAAAGGCCAGCATTCCTGACAGAGCTTTATCTCATCTTCAGCCTGGAATAAAACCCAATTTTCCAGCCACCGAGACAATAAAGCACAAGGTTACAAAACCTGGTACCCGTGACACCCCTATTTAGAGTAAGGCCTCGACCCAGCATGAAAATGCATAGCCGTGGTGCTATGACACGTGTGATATGATGTGGGGGTGCCACGTGCGCCCATGTGCGCATTCGTGTACCGGTGCACTGTATGGCTACACACAAAATGTAAACGCTGTGTGCAGGACACTGCAGCACGTGCTGGACGGTTTGGGGGGAATAAAACACTGTATATGGGCTGAGAGTAAAAATAATACATGGTCCAAATGAGGCCAAGAATTTTTCTCTATTATAGTTTTTAATCCATTTCAGACTGAGGCCGAATCTAATAAAAATGTCTTCTAATGTCTGGGTTTTCTGAAAATCCTGTTTATGCCAGTGGTTCGCAGCCACTTTCATGTCAAGGACCCCCAGATTTATTACGTATGTTTGTTGTTCCAGGGAAGGGACCTCCCAGAAGGAAAGATTTGAGTTAAAAACGTTCCTCAAAGAATATTTATTCACAATCTCATAGAAAAGAATGCATGTGGCCTTAAAATCATCAAGTACGATGCAAAAGGATGGTGGCCCTCTACGTAAAGTGATGAAAAACCAGGCCTGTGTTCCCTACTACTAATATGTACTAGATTAACCCATTTGTTATAATAAAAATATTGTATTGGATTTCTATATGCACTTGAGGGTGCAATTTAACTTTCATCCACTTCTAGTACTGGGACAAAGTTTCATGCAGTACAACTGTGTGTGTGCGCGTTCATTAGTGATGTCAAACCATCGATTTAGCATGCACAATGCTGCATCGATGCAGCAACATGACATAATTGATTCAACATAATCATCATCATCGTTAAAGTGCCCTCGGGATCTGCGACACAAGCTGCTTCCACTGGTCTCTGTTGCTCAGAGCCATAGCAAGTTCATTCAAACCGTGTCCCTCCCAGAACATCTGGAAATATGACTGGTATTTGTTCCTCTCTAGGGCAATGGTTTTCAAACTTTTTGACCATTAATCTTCTACATTCTTTAGTTGTGTAGACTTGGGCAAACAATCACAATGACGCAATAACATGTTTACAGTAGTTGTGACCATAGGATGCATATACTATGAGAGTCTGCAACTCTGTATTAGTCACGCCTCCATGTGTCCGTGACACATCATATGCTACCTGTATGACCATTTCCGTGTATGAAGGTCATGACAGTGACTGACATCATCCAACTGGGCTGTCACCTGGATCTGCATCTATGGATCCAGCAAGCAAATCTGACCTCAAACCTCAAACCCTTAGATGTCCATTTAGGTGATCTTAAATTGAGAAATAAACGTGGGTGTCTCAAGAGACGCTTCTGAGCTTAAACTGAGAAGCATTTTCTTCCTCTGGGAACTGAAAAGCAACACGGCAGACAAAGACAAATTAAATTGTGATTGGCAGTCCCCCAACGCGCACACCTCTAGCACAAGTGTGAGCGCCCATGTTCACACCTGAATGTGAATGAACACATTTTATTGCTTTGCGCGCCACCACCACACCCCCGTTGCCAGGCCTGGTTTTCTGTAAGCAAGCCCATGTCAGTGTCAGTGACAGTCTGACAAGTGGTCTCTCATCAGCCTAAGTGGATCAGACTGTGTGATAGGCCCATCGCCTGTAGGAAGAAATGATATGCGAGTCATATAATACCATGCTGCTGTATAAGTGTGGGTGACAAGTGTTTCCTCAACGTCCGCCCACCATCCATCCATCCATCCATCCCTCCCTCCATCCATCCCTCCATCCGTTGGCAGGCAGCCACCCCAAGTATCACCCCCAGGAGACGTTGAGCCGAAGAGATAAGAGGACGGCGGGAGCAGGAGACGATTGAGGGGGGAATAGGGGGAATGACGAAGTCGAGAGATGCCATTTTGCATACAGTATTAAGATCAGAGACGGAGTGCGCTTCTGGTCTCTTTACTTCACAAACACTTGGCAGAATGAGAGAGGAAAGGGGCTTTCAGATAGAGGACTGCATGGGGAAGTTGAGCCAGACTAGCGGTTGATGCAAACGGAGGATGGCTTGGGCTAATGTTAGCTCTGAGCTATTTCTTTGAGTGAACTTTTAATCTCTCATTACAGGCACTCCGCAGACACACAGCAGGCAGACACTCACTCACACACACCACACACGCAAAGAAAAGGAAAACAAGACTGCTGTATTTCCCGTAGCCATGCTAATTAGGTATCCAATCAATGTTTGGCAACAGGAAGCAGTTGGAGAATGCCTACCAGTTCGTATGACGTTTGTGTCAAAGTAATAACTCGTCGGCAGCAAAACTCCGCATAGACGCTGCCAATTTGGCCCCATGATCTGGGATTAGCTCAAGGCTCCTCCTGTGGCCCCTCCTGACCCATCATAGAGAGAGAGGCGTGCACGTAAAACTGGCCCATGACCAGCTATACTGGTTGATTGGGGGCAAGCATTCCCTGGCTTGGTCTGTTAAATGAGATAGCAGCGAGCGTTCAGTTATAGTATGGCATTCACAGACTCTCTTTAATAGCCTGAGACACTATAAAGAGAGCTATTTGTCGAGAAAGTCCGTTTATCTAATCTCTGACGAACTAGTACGCTCTGGAAATGCTGCCTGGGAAAAGCCAAACAATTAGCACCCTTGGTAAGACAACAGATGGATCTTGGGCGAAGCACATTTTAGGAGAATGAAGTCATTTGAGGATGGTATGGAAATGAGGGAGCTTGGCACTGAATTGCTGATGATGTTGAGATTTGTCCCAGTAGTGTATTGGTATAGTTCCCAATTACATTGCAGTTAAGGAAGAATATCTGATTCTTAAAATGTCTACTTATGTCCTTAGCTGTATTGAATCCCATTATGGGAGCTTGTGATGCATACGCACACGCACACTAAATAAAACTCCAAACCCTATAGGACAGGGGCTTTCAACAGGTAGTCCGGGGACCACCAGTGGTCCCTGAGAGGATTCCAGGTGGTCCCCAGGCTAAATTATGGAAAGTTGGTTAACCAGATGTAACTCTTTGAGAGCGTAAACATGAAACCAAATGGACCCTTGCGGGTCCATTTGGTTTCATGTTTACGCTCTCAAGAGTTAAAATATCCATCATGGTCATTTCATGGTCAATCTATCCTGTTACTGTGGACACAAGCAAAATCTAAATCTTTTGTTTTGGGGTCTGTGGGGCTAAAATGTCCTCAAACGGTGGCCCGTGGCTCAAATTCTGAAAAAATAGCGGACCCTCGTATGAAAAAAGTTGAAAACCACTGCTATAGGAGGCCTGGAATTTTTGCCCTGATAGTCTCTAAGCACAATAAACCATAACCCAAGAGCAACATGTCACATCCACTTGACTCTGACCCTCACAACTCCAGGGCAGCCGCTGTTGGTCAGTGGTCACAGCACAGGCCTTGTCCAAACGGATCCTTTCATACACTATCAATTAGATCTCCGGCTGCATGGGCAGGCGGCTACCAGCTATAGGCTAATGGACCGACACTGATGTTAGCTTGCACAAGGCAGCTGAGCCGAGGAGGCTGTCAGTGTCTCAGAGCAATAGCCTCAACACTTCAACATTTAGCTTGTAGCTTAGCAGGGGGGAATTTCTGGGAGTGAAAAATATCCGTAGCTACTCTGAGTGTTATTTGACAATGATGAGAACTGAGCTTCACATTTTCCTTCTGGTGTTTTGAGGCCGTTGTTAGAGGGGGAAAAAAAGTATAGGAAGGGAAATTAACTCATCTATTTTTCTGGGCATTAGTAACGCTGGCCAAGTTTGAATTTTATACATGAAGGCCTTTATACGCACACACACACACACACACACACACACACACACACACACACACACACACACACACACACACACACACACACACACACACACACACACACACACACACACACACACACACACACACACACACACACACACACACACACACACACACACACACACACACACACACACACACACACACACCCACCCCTATTTGCTGGCAAGTACACAGATAAGTCTATGTACTTGCCAGCAAATAGTTTGTATTTACAATTTAGGCATTTAGCAGATGTCCTTGATCCAGAGTGATTTAAATTAAGCAATGAACAAAAATAAGCATGACAATACATCATGTACATGCAAAGTAATTAACTTAATGTGAATCATGCATAAGCTAAGAACATAACTTAATTATAGAAAATACTGCATATGTTAATTAAACTGTGTATACATACCGGTATACTGTAAAGTGATATGTTTACATGAGTCTACATACACTGCTATGTTTTCATGTCAATGCTAGGGCAAGTGCTGCAGTAAGTGCTATATGGGCTAAGATGTCTGAAGAGGTGCGTTTTCAGATTGCGGTAGAAAATGGGAGAGAATCTGTACTCCTGATTGCAATGTTAAACGGGAAGTCCATCCATTTTCAACATTCTAATATGTCATTAGTATAGAGGTGCTGGGTGGACATGATAAAAAAAAAGTTCCCCCATTTTGTGTTCCCAAGAAATGGAGGTCTGAAGAAAACCACTAACATGGTGTTAGGGTTCATTTGGTTGCATTTGTACACTCTCAGAAACAATGCTGAAAATGGGTGGAATTCCCCTTTAACTGCATTCCATAGCTTTGTGGCCAGAAGGGAGAAGAGTTTTGCGTGTTTAGAGCGTTGTCCAGACATTTTTTAGCGAGGCTACTTAATATCAAAACAATTCATCTTGTTAATTATTTAGTAGTATTCCAAATCAGTGATGCTTGATCACATTGTAATATTCACCTTTTGGATGAATATAGGTAGATTTCTACTAGTTTGTAATTATCAAAACACGTACCAATAACTTCTTCTCAAAAATAAACCTACCACTAATACTAACTTTGACTAAAATGTCAAAAAAATAAAAATATAAGATAAGATACTGTATATTTTCAGGTAAATTACTCGCCAAGTTGCTATAAGTGCCTAAAATAAAATAAAATAAATCACCATCCTTTAAATGTTTGATGTCCTCACAACAAGTACAGTAAAACGTGAGTGTGTGTGTGTGTGTGTGTGTGTGTGTGTGTGTGTGTGTGTGTGTGTGTGTGTGTGTGTGTGTGTGTGTGTGTGTGTGTGTGTGTGTGCGGTGGGGGCTTTATCTGATGCTGGCAGAGTGGGCCGGCCGGGGTAGGATCGATAGGGCTTTGGACTGAAACAGCAAGACAGTACCTGGACCTAAGCCTGCCTCCATCTTGGCTCACATTGATCTTCATTACCTCCACAAGCAGCCAGCCACAGCGGCCGCGCGCACGCACACGCACACACACTCACTCTCTCTCTGAGGCACACAACCTTTAACACACATACACACAAAATACAGGATACATAATGCATAAAACAGGCCAGAAACCCACCCACCTTTCAGCATGCCAAATGGAGAGGAAATGATTATTCTACAGTGACTACCACCCACCTCGTTATAATCCTGTCTTTTCTCCCCAATCTGTACATATTTTTGCCATTTTTTTGGGTAATTCAAACTATTGCTATGTTTCATGTCATGTTTTCATGATTATGAACCCCCAGAAAGTGAATGGAAACCAGACCACAAGGACTTTTCTTTTTGATTATGATTGTTGGTTTTGTGTTTGACTGTAGCCTGTATTGATTTAATTTATGTCAACTGTACCCTGCACGGTTTACATTACTGCCAATAAACTATTCAATCAATCAATGCAACACTTAAAGTGCACACACATACACACACACACAGAGGACAGGGAAGGATGGCTCCCGAGGCTGGGAGGTCTTCAGCCACCTCTGGTGGAGGCTTAAAGAAAAACAACACAATGTCTGAAACAGCCATTACACACACACACACACACACACACACACACACACACACACACACACACACACACACACACACACACACACACACACACACACACACACACACACACACACACACACACACACACACACACACACACACACACACACACACACACACACACACACACACAACACAGGCAAGATAGCTTGATAGATCAGTATAGCATACCATACTGTATACCTTGGGCACTATAAGCCATATATTCAAACCTGGAGCTAACAGAGAGTAGAATCTTGTTCTCTCTGGGAGTAACAAGGCTGGATAGGATCAGGAAGGAGTACATCAGCGGGACAGCGCGTGTCAGATGCTTTGGAGATAAAACCAGAGAGGACAGGCTCATGAGATGGTTTGGACACGTCCAGAGGAGGGATAGGGAGTAAATCGGTATAAGGATGTTGAGGTTGAGAACAGCCAGGCAGGAGGCCTAGAGGAATACCAAAGAGAGAAGATTTATTGATGTAGAGAAAGAAGACATGAAGTTAAAGTTTGTGTGAGAGAAAGAGGAGGCAGAGGACAGGGTGAGATGGAGGCCGGTGCTTCACCGTGGAGACCCCTGAAGGGAAAAGCCGATAGTAGAAGGGATCCTTTGGTGAACAAAAAGAAGAAAACATAGAATATGTTTTGATGTTAGGGTTAAAGCAACAATATTTCATGCACAAATAATTCACCCATGAAGACTGTATAAGTGGCATGGTGCCGTTCCCCCTATAATACGACTACATAATAGGACTAAGTTGTATACTACTCTGCCGATGAATCAGCTAAGCAAGATTTTTGCTTGTCAAAGCAGAGCAACTAGTATTCGATCATAGGGAGATGAGAGATGGAATATTCCAGTGTCTAAAAAGTTGGCCCAAAATGCTGTGCCATTGGACGACATTGAGGGGCCAGAACACCACGCTAGCACACTGTTGATGCAGCCCTGCTCTGTGACGAACTCTGTCTATACTCTAAAAATCCAGCCGACCTCTGAGCCGATGGTTTGGGTACCGGCTATCTGATTGGCTGATCTGGTCTCTCGGCAGCGCGTGCAACTTCTGATTGGATACGGCACAGCCTTGCAACAAATGAAAAAAACAGACTTGCAAGCGAAAAAACAGTCGCTACACACGGAAAATAAAACACTCACAAAGCAACGTGAACGACATGACAACACGCATCAATTCCATGCTAAGGTAACACTTTGTAGTGTGGAATTGAACTATATTCACACTACACTGAACCTATCACAGCAGACGCCATATAAGTGATGTAGCAATTTTACTTGTTTTTTTACTGACAGACTAAAACTTTGATTGGAATAATGCACAAAAGGTTCTTTGTTGTTGTTGTTGGTCTGTTTACTTTTCAATTCACTGTCATTAAACATTCAACAATGACAAACCTGCCGATGCCACCGGTGAGGTCCAGCAGGGAGTTTGTAAAGCCTTTGTTTATTCTATTGTTAGCGTCTCTGTTCACCTTGTCTCTTAGAAGCCGGGGCTGTTTAATGCACACCAGGGATAGTGAGTTAAGAGGACGAAAGTAGACAGGGAGGGAGTGAATGAAAGGTGCTTTATTGAATGACAAAAAGCTCAGGTGTCATTCTCCCCCTGTGACTAAAAGCTAATTCAATTCTTTCCCTACTGTCTAACCGGCGGACGGACGGCAGCATAGCCTAGCCCCGGAAAACAACCAATGATTGTAACTCAATTGTTGCAAAACCACCATTGATTGTCTGCCGGTAAAGGAGTTGGAAGAGAAACGCGCGGCACTCATTTTCTCCATCCTGTCTCTCCCGTGGTAATCACTTTTGGGGTAAAGTGGCTGCATACAGAATGTGTGCTCGGACCCGCCAGTCTGAAGGAAGAGTCCGATTTTCTTTTGCTCTTGCATTGTATATTGAATATATTACATATGTAAAACCAAAATGGGAAAACAACCATTTTTACAAAATTGAAGGCTACTGAATTGAACGAAAGCAGCAAATTAACCTACTGACTCCCTTAAAGGGGAAGTCCACCCATTTTCAACATTTTAATGTCATTAGATTAGTATACCCTCGAGGTGCTGGGTGGACATGATAAAAAAGTTCCCCCAATTCTGTATTCCCAAGAAATGGAGGTCTGAAGAAAACCATTAACATGATGACATCAAGATGTATTTTCACCATGTTAATGTATTTCTTTAGACGCTTCTTGTTGAAAATGGGTTGAATTCCCCTTTAAGCTGTAGTTTAAAAAACACATATACAGGTAGACTGTATATAAATTTAAAAACATCTGCCAGGCAGGTGCACAAATGTCTGTATCCCACCTGAACGCTTTGTAGAGAAACCCAGGATGTTAATGTAAGTCGGATTTACAGGTCCATTTGTACACTCTCAAGGCCCTATCTTCCCCCACGGCGCAAAGCGGTGTTGGCTGGGCCAGCTTTGTGCTGGGCAGATACAGTATGTCAGCTCAGAGTGGAGCTGTGAAGCAGATAAAAGATGTGAGGTAATAATTAGAAACTGGCGCTCCATCAACCTCCAGCTTTTCCTCAATCAATTCATGGGCAATATGCTGTGTTGGGTGCACTGCTTTCTACAGAGATCTCCCGCAGATCTCTTGTCAGACTTTATACAACTCTGCACCGGATAAACAAAGTGAGCAGACAAAATTTGGTCGGAACACTACAAAATTGAAGCTGATAAATGGGTACTCTTTCCTGATTGGATGAAATTGGCAACCCGTCTTGACATGACAGCAGCGCCTCCAAATGGATATTAATTCCGCCACCCGTACAACAAGGCGCCACGGGATTTGCTTGGTTCTATTCATGACTCAGAGGACTTGTCTACATTATCTACAAGCCAAATGCCTTCATAACAGGTAGATGAAACCTAGCAGCTACAGTACTACCACTTAGTCTACAATAAGAGACAACTTTGGATGGATTCACCTAGATGAAGGAATCCATGATCGCACGCGCCACGGTGCACATTTTCATTCCATGAGGGTATACTTTGATGCAAAATCTGCTCTCACTGACAGCATATTAAGGCTGAACGATTAATCGTTTTTAAACCGAAACCGCGATTTGAAAAAATGCGATTTGTGAATCGCAAGGGCCGCGATTTTTTGATTTTTAATATTGCTATTAGAGATCAGCAGATGAGCTTTTTCCCATCCGAAATCCGCACACGCACATTGTTGATCCGTCCGCATCCTTCCGCATTATTTAATCGCCTTGCAACGCTGCAACGAGCTGTGAACGCCACTATTTATTTACGAGTACGTTCATCACTCACCCCTATCCAGTGACAGCGTCCACGTGCAGCCTTGGTTGTATGTGTATATTCCGTTGCCATAGAAAGCCGTACCGTATACGTCCATTGAATCACATTCTCGCATCGCAACGAGCGAACGTCTTTTCTTGCAATGCATCCAGCGCTCACTGATACCATGCAGTTGCATACCGAGTCCCATGACACACGTTTATTCATCTCCTCTGTTTTAGCTGGTTTTATTTAAGTTTCTTTCAGCTTTCAAACTTTACTAGCGCTAAAGGCTGCGGGAGCGACATTATGAACCCCACCGCAGTTTTAGGAACGCTCCCACGCTGTGATTGCCAGTAATGGCTAACAACTGCGGTGGTATTCATAACAACACAACATGATGTGGGGTCCTTTCCACTATAGGCGCCCGTTTATGGTGCCTGTCCATAAATGGGCGAATCCAAGCATCTAGAAATACTTTTATTATACTGATGTTGATGTCTGGCAAGCTAAATAGTTTTTCAGAAAACAGTTTAAAGACACTTAAAGAATCGGCCTCAGGTCTTATTGAGTTTAGAAGATCTGCAGTATCTACCTGGCTATTCTGATATTTCTTGATAAATTTCAAAATATTTTGTTCAGTAAGAAAAGAAGTTGTACTTCCACAGGTTGTTCAGAAACAGAACATGCACCTGTTGGTTTCCAATTCCAGACAGTGTGTTGTGAAGAATGTACTTGGAAAATAAATATGATGCCTGTTGGAAGCAATTCATATCTTTTATCCTTATTCAGAGAAGTAAATGACTGTCTTTTGGTATTGGTAATGTTAAAATACGTTTTTAATGGACATGGTAAAGATTTAAACCGAAACTGGACTCTTTAAAAAAAAAATCGCAAATTAATCGCAATCGCAATATTGCTCAAAATAATCGCAATTAGATTTTTTCCCAAAACCGCTCTCACTGACAGCATATGCAGTAATACTTTGTTTCCCCATATATAAATTGATCCCCATCCAGTGTAATCATCATAGGGACTTCATGCTTTTCTCTACCATTCAGCTTTGAGCACAGGGTTTCTTGGATATACCTAGATATTAGACATATTCATAAACGGACCAGAGTTCCAAAAATAATATGAACATGGATCAGGACCCATTCGGTTCTCTCGTGTCCTCTTAGGTATTTTGGGAATCATAGAATCTACCAGTCGGCAATGGACTCTGAACTGCACTTGCATACTGGGGGCGGTTGCTTCAAGTCAACTATGAAAAAGTGCCATCTGTTAGACAGCATTAAAGTAACTTGCATACAGAACATAATTTTAATGCCTGTGTTTTTTAAAGGATTATTAAAGACCCTCTTGTCTCACATCACTACGTTTCAGGCTCAATCCTGGCATGTGTCTAAAATAAATTGAGGTTGAGAAGTTGCACAGTAAGAATTTTGAGTGGGAAATTATTATGTCTACTAATACAAATTTTAATTTCACAAAGCGTAAATACCGTAAAACACAATCCCCAACAAATATCTCCAAATCAGTGCTGACAGTAGACGGTCTAGATAGAACATCATCCATAACAATGTAAAAGCACAGAGCCACAACATCAAAGAGTCTGTAACCATTTGAATAATTAGGGAGCTCACTTCAAAAGACTATGTATTGTCGGATGGTGGGGGTGGAGATCTTTATATTCTCTTTGTTTCTCTCACTCAATAGAATTTGAGGAGGTCAGAACAGTATGAATGTACACGTGTCATCAACACGTGAAGAACATCGCATCGCAGTAGACTATGCAGTGAGGGATCTTTATTGAATGAAAAGAAAAAAAAATGTACAGGTAGATCAGTCATTACGGCGCCATTAGCTTCACAGCCTGGATCTCTTGAGAAAACCTTGGAACATGTCAAAACTTACTTAGTTTCATACAGGGCTTGACACTAACACTTGCCCGCTTGCCCGGGGCAAGTAAAAAAAAATGGTGGGGCAAGTGAAGACTGCTACCTGGTTGCCCGATCGGGCAAGTGTGCAACATAGTGCACTATAACACAACACAAGATAAATTTGTCTTGAAGGCAGTCATTGTGCTCTGCCTCTGTGTCTTTCCCTGCTTTCTAGATATCCACAATTTCAGGCTGGATTTGAGAAACAAAACAGGCAAATTAACATGGTGAGGCTAATTAAGATGATGAATTTTAACTCTTGAGAGTGTAAAAATGAAACCAAATGGACCCGCAAGGGTCCATTTGGTTTCATTTTTACGTTCTCAAGAGTTACATCTGGTTAACCAGCTTAACTGGGGACCACCTGGAACCCTCTCAGGGACCACTGGTGGTCCCCGGATCACCTGTTGAAATTTACAATATATTTTTGGGGGGCAAGTGACCATGACCTGAGGGCAAGTAGAACCTGACTTGCACTTGCCCGATGGGCAAGTGCCTCGGAGACCTTAGTGTCAACCCCTGTTCATAAATACCTGCAGACAACACCTCGTCCTATTTCTGTGCATGAGCGTGTGTGAATGCACCTGTGTGCATATGTAATGGGAATGTATGTGAATGAATGAGCTACTGTATGTATTGCAGAGGGGGTTTGTTCATATGTGCAAACAGTTCATTTGTCATATAAAACAGAAGCCTTGCTTCATGACCATGTGTATTATGAACCACATTGATGCAATTCTAGAATACAGATCACAAGTTGAAACTTCTATACCAAGGTAAAGCAGATTTCATAGCCATGGCAATGCTATATCTTTTACCAAGGTCAAATGTAATGGTCGGAATAAAAGCATGGAACAAGCTGAGGGAAATGCTTTGATGTACACAGTCAATTGTTAATATGGTAATATACTGTATATCGTATCCAACACATTGTGTTTAATGTGCAAGTGGGCCTTGAAATAACACCATTGGTGCATCCACCTGCTTCCTCTGAATGCCCAGCCATTTGTATTAAGACTAGGTCACTGTGTCATATGAATACAGTGTGACACAGTGACAGACCATCATCCACAAAAACATTAACACACATGCTATTGAAGTACCGTAAACCTTCAGCATACACAACCACATGTAGGCAATGGTTCATGCACACACACAGGACACTAAAGTCTACTATCAGTGTAACATCACAAACAACCATATTTTAAACCCCACTCTTGTATCCTGAGGATATTTGGTGTTGTTTTGTTGAGCCAACATTATGTAGTGCTGCATCATTGTGTGATTCACACTGGACTGGTCAGGTTTATGGGTAATGCAGATAATAAAACTGTAGGCCAACTCAGAAATCTCTCTGGTATTCTTTATTATTGGGGTAAAGTACACCTCCCACGGGCTTAAAAGTAAGCACAGTTATATTGCATTTATGCCACATAAAATATACAGGTTGAATTTCCTTTGTTTTTATGTTCCATGTAAAAAAACAGCTTTTATTTCCCTACCGAGAAAGTTTCTAATGATGTTACCAAGGTAACAGAACAGATAATGTAAATTTGCAATTTGCTAATAATACACTTTAGTCTATTATATATCTATATTCCTGGAGATAAAGGTCCATTCTATCCACTGGAGAAATGTCTAATTGGTCCAAAAGCTTGACCTATGATTAATCAGAAGTGATTTTGCAATATAAATAGTCCATCTGGGCCTGTGCAGTAATGTTTAAGTTACAAACCTATGTAATTGCAACCACATGTTGCATTTACTATAAAATCGTGCTTTACCGGCCCTGCCTGGACCCTCATCAAACCCTGTACACTCAAGACACTGCCCCCACTTCCACCCTTAGATCACATGGAGCGGACCTATTCTGGCATGCCATGTTGATATGACATCATCAAACCCTGTGCACTCAAGACATGCACCATATATGGCCAGTACAGAATTCATTCCATGCCATATGTAGATCTGACCTCCAATGCCAAAGCGCCAGCACTCGCCGCCTGGCTGTCAGTCATCCAAGCATGCATACAACCTTGTTCTCACCCTCAGACATTTTAGCAGCTGTGCGTACTTTTCACTGTTTGTGTGTCCATATAGTATAGTTCATGTATTTCCAGTAGCATCATCTGACCAACCAACATCAAAGTCATTGTGCGCATAGCAACAAAGTCAGTCGTATAGTCGGCTGTCCAGCATCACTCGATGCAACAGGGGTTTTCAACCTTTTTGATGCCAGGGCCCACCATTTATTCAGAATTTGAGCCATGGACCACCACTTGACAAGTTGACATTTTAGCCCCACAGACCCCAAAACTAAAGATGTCTTTTGCTTTTGTCCATCTTCTAGTTGTGTAGACTTGGGGCTAATTCAGATGATGATTATTTTAACTCTTGAGAGTGTAAAAATGAAACCAAATGGACCCGCAAGGGTCCATTTGGTTTCATTTTTACGTTCTCAAGAGTTACATCTGGTTAACCAACTTAGCTGAGGACCACCTAGAATCCTCTCAGGGACCACTGGTGGTCCCCGGACCACCTGTTGAAAACCCCTGATATACAAGAACTGGATCTTCTACACATACATAGAGATCCTGTTGTCCAGAACAGCTAATCCAAGCCAAGTATGGCCTGATCGACGTATCATAGAGGACTTGAGGGCATAATTCACCTAAGTCCAGTCCAATGTGCCTAACCTTTTTTGACCCAAGGACAAGGTCTACTTTTCAGTAGCCAACCCCTTCAGGGTCTACCAGTCCAAAGACTCCACTATCAACATTGCAAACCAACACACATCGTTGCCAGCCTGCAGAAACCTCACAACAACACCACTTTGATTTACAACATTACTTTAAGTCCGCGAGCACACGCAGGCACACACACACACACACACACACACACACACACACACACACACACACACACACACACACACACACACACACACACACACACACACACACACACACACACACACACACACACACACACACACACACAACGAGCAATAATAGCCATAACTGACATTGACATTAATTGCCAGTTAATATGAACCAGACAGAATAGAATAGTCTTCCTACCTGTGGGCTGTGGGAGACGATGCACTGGCCAGGGTGGAGGCAGCTAGTAGGACACCTGGCACTGGGAGGGGGAGACGAGTTTTTCGTAGACAGGAGTGTAGGTATACTGATTGCAAGGCGTAGGCAGGCTGCAAGGTGGTCGTCAGTCATTGTTGATCGGTCGTTGTATTCCATGTGCGAGGAGGCAGACTCGCACAAATAAGTGGAACCAAAAAGAGTTGTCAGGTTTAAAGCACATCTTCGGAGATTGGGGCATTTCTCCTACAACAGTAGTTCCCAGAACTCCATCTTTATCTTTACCCTGCTGCAGGTTCAACACGTTGAGGGTGAAGTCGGTGAGGAAAGATCTAAAATCCACTGGTGGTCATCTAGCTTTTGATGGCAATCTGCATGTTTACAAAGCTTCCAGGAAGTCCTTGCTTTCGGGCAGCAGCTCCTTAAATATAGCAAAAAATAAAATAAAACTTCTCTCTGCTTGAGCACCTGACGTCCGTATGAAGCAGCAGCCCCGTGTGCTCAGCATCGCTTTCTTCCAGATGAGATGAGCTCGGAAAAGCCTTCTCTGGAGACTCCTGGCCCGAACTGAACACACAATCTTCATGGTTCATGCAGATATCCGTCACGTCTTTCATTTGTACAATCTCCCCGAATAGTGCTTGCTCGTGGATAATACAATGATAATTCAGAATGCACGGAAAAGACTCACTTTGTTTTGTTTGCACATTGCAGAGGTTTTTTTTCTCCTTGTAGGGCCTTGGCTACTTCCCGGCGTGCATCGTCTTGTAATGACGCTCGACATTAACTTTCTTTGCCAACCCCACCTTTACGTTGCAGATAAAACGAAAACGGGCGCTTTCTTATAATGAACAAAAAATGAACGTCCTCCCATTCAGAGTAAAAATGGTAGGTCTTTCTTGGGTCGTTTCGGTTTGCCCGCGTCCTCCGCCACGTTAACCTGTTGCTGTTGCTAGTGCCAGAGCCCTCTAGAGGGAGAGTTGCGACATTGAAGGGGTACGCAGTCACGTGGTTTTAGTCACGTGCTCAGTGGTCGCCGAGAACATAACAGTGACAAACCATGGAGTCTGAAAGACGAGAGTGGCGCAAATAAGAGCTATTTTACATATGTATGCAAAATGACAGTCGATTTAAATTATTTCACAGTAACAACTATAGTGTCTGCAATTTGTATGATGTGCCATTATTAAAAAGAAACGAAAATAAAGGGATTTAAAGTCATTAAAGAGGGGCTGTTGTCTGAGTCCAATGCATCTCTGCCTATTTCCCAATAGAACAGAGTAACAGTCTCGCGGGAATACCACGAGAGTGACGTTTACGGAAGTGTCACTTTGTGAATGAGGTGCGAATTCTCATGCCAATAAAGCTAATTTGAAGTGAATTGTTATTGGGAAAACTACTATTCTGCTTTTTAAGACATCAATATAAAGCAAACAAAGTATACAAAAATATCCTGCGACATGTCCTATCTCATTTGTATGCACTGATTATTTTCTACAAAGGTATAGTCATTAATACAATAATAAAAAAATCTTTGTTCATGCCGTTTTTATGACAACGTTCTGAGAGTGTCACTATTCCCCTACCCAGCAGCACTAGCGGCCGCCATTGGATTGGCCCCATGAAGTGAACGGAGTTGTCAGAACTCTGTCTCTAGATGGCGCTGTCTAGTGCTACTGTCAATTTCCCATCATGCACATGTCACAGGTAGGCCTACCAGACGCGCGCGCGCGCACGCACAAAACACACACTGTCACACACGCCACCCACCCACACACACAGAGCGTGGTGCGGTTGTGATTTCTTTCTTTCTTTCTTTCTTTCTTTCTTTCTTTCTTTCTTTCTTTCTTTCTTTCTTTCTTTCTTTCTTTCTTTCTTTCTTTCTTTCTTTCCCACCTACACCTCCAGTCGACTGCTTGGGCACTACTAGCCTGGTCTAGCCCTCAATGATTTTGGCCTTGGGGGGCGGGGGTGTCGTGGGATCCACACGGCGGAAGTGCTGCGCTCTGATTTGATCTCACTAACGTGTCGTCATCTCCGCCCCTCCCACGCCCGTCCACTGCTGTTCTACGTCACATCATTTAGAGCGACGCCCACCCCAGAAGGTTGACACTCCCCTCAAGGCCACTTTCCAACGCGCGTTTGTCCAGGCTTTCCGTTTTCGCGCAAGGCGGACGAAAATGAAAGCCTGGGTGTCGAGGCTAGGGCACTACTGACCTAGTCGGTTGGTACTTACATAAAAAAAAACAGTTCATAATATAGCACAATACAACTTCCATGTCGGCTTTATTGGCATGAGAAAACATACGTTTACATTGCCAAAGCAAGAACATAGCCTATAGCAGCAAGAAATGCAATATTACAAGAAAACACTCTTTCTTGGGTCGTTTCGGTTTGCCCGCGTCCTCCGCCACGTTAACCTGTTGCTGTTGCTAGTGCTACTGTCAGCAGTCAATTTCCCATCATGCACATGTCACAGGTAGGCCTACCAGACGCGCGCGCACGCACGCACAAAACACACACTGTCACACACGCCACCCACCCACACACACAGAGCGTGGTGCGGTTGTGATTTCTTTCTTTCTTTCTTTCTTTCTTTCTTTCTTTCTTTCTTTCTTTCTTTCTTTCTTTCTTTCTTTCTTTCTTTCTTTCTTTCTTTCTTTCTTTCTTTCTTTCCCACCTACACCTCCAGTCGACTGCTTGGGCACTACTGAGCTATAGTCGGTTGGTACTTGGTACATAAAAAAACAGTTCATAATACAGCACAATACAACTTCCATGTCGGCTTTATTGGCATGAGAAAACATACGTTTACATTGCCAAAGCAAGAACATATAGCAGCAAGAAATGCAATATTAGCCTACAAGAAAACACAATATAACAGAGGCAGGGAAGAGTAATACAGCAGTACAACAATGTATCAATACAAAGGTTAAGTTAAAAATATGGAGGTCATAGTCTTCGAAAACAAATTTCTATATGCTTCGATCAATCGATGTAGGGTGTAAGAGTAGCCTACGATACAATGTTTATTCTTCAGGGTGGTTGTGTTCCATTTGATATCCTTCTTTTATTGCAGCACATCAAGAATCTTGCTTCAGTCCATTATCCTCAGATCATGCATGTATCAAATCACATTAGACCATGATGCTACATACAGATACTGTTAATGTTCAGAAGTGTGTACATACTGTAGGTGCAACACTCCCACTGAGCAAAGTTTTTTAGGCGTCTATTAAATATCTAATCAACGTCTAAAAAACTTTCACTTTTAGATCTTTTTTAGACATTTTTTTAGATCTGTGCTCAGTGGGCTACTACAACTGAAACACTCATAACAAAAAGGAACACAAAGACAACAAATGTAGGTCTCTTGTTGAAACAATTACGTTCTATGGTAACCTCACGTACAGTCACCTATGAGCTCCAGAGCTTTTCCACTATACTGTAACTTGTCGCTTCAGAATACAGACAAAAACAAAAACCTAACTTGAAACTAACTGGAAGGATCATGGTGAGTCTCACTTCAATTTCAATATTTCACTGCTTGTTTCGAGTGACAAATAACCCCTTTTGACTGATTCTAACAAATAAAAGTGAGAGATATAACTTTCCATGTAAGGATGTTTATTATAATACCTGTAGGCCGCTTCACCATGCAGCAGCCATCATGGCACTGAAAAAACACTATAACACTTCTGATCAGACGCACACAGGGACAACACAACATCGTTAATGAGGCAGCAACCAGTTTGGCTTTGACACAGCTTCCTCATCAGACAGCAAGACAAAAACATTCAGTTCATGATGCACCTCAGCTTCACAAGACTTAAATCTTGGCAGATTGGACTCTAATAGGGCTTAAGAAAAAAAAGAGAGAAAATAGTGGATGTTTGTGTAGTGGCGTTGAAGTGTCATTATTTTATTGTCATTAAGTGTTTCTCAAATAATGGATGGTTGAAAAATCTACAACAAAATATTTGTTTTCTACCCTAAGCCAGAGGATTTTTTCTCGAACTAAAAGCATTTAATATCCGGATGGTGAGTATTAGCATGCCAAAAACCGACTCTACATGAATGCCATCTGCGTTATAAATTACCTCAGTGCCACTCAACCTGCCCATATGGAAAATGTACATAAGATGTTATATATATAAGAACTCACAAATCTATATAAGAGTATAAGGTTAATATAAGGTCTGTAGTATTTTTGTAAAGTGAAACATATATAATTTTGTATATATATGTTTTTGTAAAGTGGCTTGTATGAAAGGTGCCACTTTCAAGAGTTCGCATATACAGTATATGACACTTATGTGCATTCGGAAATACCACACCGGAGTGCAAACGTGCCCCATATAAAATTTTCCATACAATTTTCCTGCTTAGTGCATCTGCGTTACCAATAAGAATAAAATGTGTAATTTCTGTTGTTTTTAATAGGATTGTATACTGTACATCTCTTGTTTGCTCCAAGAGAAATTGAGTGATACTGTATATATATATATATATATATATATATATATATATATATATATATATATATATATATATATATATATATATATATATATATATATATATATATATATATATATATATATATATATGAAAATGTGACTTTTTACTGTGTTTCTTTGATTTTTAGACTAGACGTGTACAGTTTCATTACAATAAAATTGTAATTAAACTGATGTTTATAGCTTAATTGCTGCCCCTGGACATTTTGAATTTTGCGGAATAACTCTGCAGTGCAGACACATGCAAAAATCTTTTTTTACTCTCCATCTGAGGGTCATTAAGAGTCACTTGTGTTGTCTCTACATTTTGACAGCTTGTTGGCTTAATGTTAAGTCTGTCTTATCTCGTTATGGAGGTGCTAACACATCTTGCCTTCCTTTCATTTGACACTTACACAACACTAACCAAATGAAAATCCCCTGGGATATGGGAACAATTGTGTTTTCAGCCCTATAGGGAGTCTCTTATCACCAGCCATGTTCAATGGGCCAATGTGGGGCTTAACTGGTCCACAAGGAATTGTCCCTGTGCTCCAGATGGCAAGTTCTCCTCCGAGTTCACATGATTGCACAACTCATGCTTTTATCTGTGCAAACAATATGCAGAGGCTTACACGCGAACAACGGCCACATGCTGAAACCGTGACTTGACGCTACTACCTGTGGGAGGACGGCGCATAGATCCGTACAATTAGTAGAAAAGTACAATTAGTCCAAGCACATTTAGGTTGGCCTACATGTGCTGCTCCTATGCTTGCGGTTTTGTTTAGTGTTAGTGTGATGTGGTCCAGAGACCACATCACACCAGTCCTCCGTGACCTCCACTGGCTCCCCATCAATCAACGAATTGAATTCAAAATACTACTCACCACATACAAGTCACTCCATAACCTGGCTCCCCCCTACCTCTCTGCTCTCCTCACGCCACACTAGGGCATTCACTTGTCGACTAGTTGCCTGTCGACTAGTCGTTAATGTAGCAGGTATTAAAATAATTATATTAAAAAAGAAAAAAAGTGGGGGCGGGAAAGGGGGAAGCCTTGCCCCTGACCTCCTGGGCTCCCGGCACTTGATTTAAGCCAGGGGCAGACCCTACTCGAAGCGAAGCACCTTTCTGTGGCAGAGGCGATTATAATGTTTATTATTGTAAAAGGAAAACTACACTGGTGACTATAATCCAGCTGAGATTTATGTTGTAACACTAAAACAATATTAATAATAAAAATAATAATACCTCAGTTTTTATTAATTTCTTATCGACTAGTCAACTAGTAACAACGAGGTCGACTAGTGGTTTTACTTATTGACAATCGACTAGTCGACTAGTTGGTTAATGCCCTACGCCACACGCCCCTTCTCGCTCCCTCAGATCCAGTGACGCAGGCCTCCTTGTGATCCCCAAGAAGGAATGCCCTCCTCAAACAAATCCGCGACGCCCCCACACTCTCATCTTTCAAATCCGTGCTGAAGACCCACCTGTTCAGGAAGGCATTTTTGAGCTGATGTGTAGTTGGCTTGTTTCACTCACTGTGTTTTATTGTCTTTTAATGCTCTTTTATTTGTCTCTTTCTAATAAAGTTGTCTCTTGTACCCCCCACCCCTACCAGCCCCACTCCACCCCACCAGCCCCAAACATGTAAAGCGTCTTTGGGTATCATGAAAAGCGCTCTATAAATCCCAGTTATTATTATTATTATTATTATTATTATTATTATTATTATTATTTAGGGAACTAATGACATGTTACGCTCTTGCGGTTAAGCTGCTGAATATGCATAGTTAGTTCTGGGATTTGTATTAAATAAACCCTAGTTTTCAGTCGATCAATGTGGGTCAGGACAGTTCTACTGAGGTTATGAATTCACAAAACGTGGAAAAAAAAGATCTAAATATATCTGAAAGATATTCAGATATGCCTACTGGCATTACACAACATTTGGCAGACATAGATACACACATAACAATCTCCCCCTTGCCTTCATACTGGCAGAGATAACATAATACTGTGAGAGTGAGAATGCTTTCATTTACTTTATTTTATTGTATTCATTTAATACATGCTGTATTTGTTACACACGTACAAATTGCAATGAAATTGCCAACTATAGCAACAGTAAAGTAGCTTGGCCATTTTTTAAAATGAATGAATGCCTACTAGAATGTTATGTCTAAGCATATTGGCATGCACACAACAGCATAAATTAATGAATTAGTTGATGGAAGGGATTGTCTTTCCACTTGCTGCTTTCATGATTATTGATGTGTGTGGGTTTTTATTGTCTCTTAATGTCCTGACACTTTGATACACAGATCAAGTAACCATCCCCTGCACTGGTTGGTTGGGGGGGGGGGTCAGAGACAGAGAGACAGAGAGAGAGAGAGAGAGAGAGAGAGAGAGAGAGAGAGAGAGAGAGAGAGAGAGAGAGAGAGAGAGAGAGAGAGAGAGAGAGAGAGAGAGAGAGAGAGAGAGAGAGGCCAATACCCGGCCCTTGTGCCCGTCTGTTTGCTGTTTTGTTGCATTTTTACTGACTTGTTCCGCTAAGACTCAAGTTGTTTCGAGCAATGCATCTCCTGGACGCCTCCCAGTTTCTGCAGATTAACTCAAGTTTGCTTTCAGTTTTTCATCAAGCTTGTTATTCTCAGAATCCCTTTATTGTGCAGTGTGAGGTTCGTAGAAGCACTGTTTAGCATCTGGTGCTTGCTTTTGACAAACAAAACAATTAAGCCTTATTTTATGCTTAATCGTACGACTGTGTTGCACGCTGTTTAGGCCTTTCACTATCATGGACCACACCAACAAGGAGGACATTTAAACAGATTTTATTGAGAAGAATAAGATAATGCATTAAACCAGGGGTTTTCAACCTTTTTGATGCCAGGGCCCACCATTTATTCAGAATTTGAGCCACGGACCACCACTTGAGGACATTTTAGCCCAACAGACCCCAAAACTAAAGATTTGTTTTGCTTTTGTCCACAAAACCAGGCTGGATTTGGGAAACAAAACAGTCTAACATACAGATGAAAATGACCATTAATCTTCTACATTCTCTAGTTGTGTAGACTTAAGATGGTGAACATTTTAACTCTTGAGAGTGTGAAAATGAAACCAAATGGACCCGCCAGGGTCCATTTGGTTTCATTTTTACCTTCTCAAGAGTTACATCTGGTTAATCAACTTAGCTGGGGACCACCTGGAACCCTCTCAGGGACACTGGTGGTCCCCGGACCACCTGTTGAAAACCCCTGCATTAAACGATTAACAAAACAAATAATGTACAGATTTTATTCACAAAAGAAGAAAGCTTTACATGATTAACAAGATGGATAATGAACAGAAATGAAGACGACCCTTGGCGGGTCATCTGGACATCCAGCTGGTCACCACAATGATTTAAGCCCAGGTGGGGAGGCTTCAGGGATCCCCCCTAAAGGACTGTAACAGATCACTCACAGCGAAGGATCATACTTTTCATGAATATAGGCCTACAGGACTCACTGTAGTAGGACATTGCAGGACATCCAATCAAAAAAATAGACTGCAACTTGGAACTACAAGAAACTACTCAATTGCAATGCGAGTATGTGAAGCCAAATTGTCCAAAATAAGACACTATTTGTGGCCAACCATAGTGGCATAATTTCAAAAATAGTGTGTCAAGATATTGCCATTTTAGGCTCAATAAATGGCAGAAATGCCTGCAATAACTGCTGTATTTTCCATTTACCTCTGCCATTTCCTTTCTCACTGATGATATGGCTGCTTTATTCTGGTAACAGAGATGAGATGTGCTGATTCTCTGTCCACTCAACATTTATCCTCTTCTCTCTCCCAACCACCAGAGGGGGGGTGTATTGAACAAAACGATGGAACATGAGCACCCTCTCATGGACAGCACCCTGCATAGCACTCACAATGACATTTCTCCCCTTGACAATGTTGGGGAGTAATGTTATTTGTATCCAATGTAGAACAACTTTTTTTTTGTTATTTTATTTTTTATTTTTTTCATTTAGTCTGCAACAAAAGGAGATGTTGGAGACGCATAGGGCAAACATTCACAAGGAAGTGTGGAAGTGAAGCAGAGGTACAGAAGTCAAGTGGAAGTGCAAAATGCACACTGCATCCCTGCCACTCAAGTGTCTGGCCAATCACAGGGCATCTTTTCCGGGACTTATCAATTCAAACCAAGGGATTGATTGGGATGCTTCATTGGCAATGGGAAAACAAATATGCCTCTGATTGACCTGCTGAACATCATGCGCTCATGCTTCTACTACGCTTCACAAGGAATCTCGGGAAAGCCTGCCTAGAGTTCCTGAGAAGCACACGCCCCATAGCCGAAAGAGGCGTCTACCTTTTTATGTGTGTATGTATGTGGAAACCGGCCTGTATCCGGCAGCTATTGGCAGAATCTTGGCAAGACCGGATGTGAAGGCATCTAAAAGCTCCTGTTGCAATTGAATTTTCTTAGAGCACTGAAATGTGCGTGCGTGTGTGCGTGCTTGCTTTTCCTTTGGGGTGTGCCTGTGTGGGCTGGTGTTTCAAATTGTTGTTAAGCTCAACTGTACATCACTGTATCACCACGGAAACTGCTAAAGAAAACACTTGAGGTGGGTTAGGCTCATCTCATCTCTGGCTCATTCCTCCCACCTGAGGAATGTGTGGGACTGTTTGCCACAAAAGACATTAGACAACTGTACTGTGAAGGATTAACAAACTGATCCCGATTCAGTGTGGTGGACTTCCATTACAAATCTTTATAAATGCCAGAAATTCATTTTTTGAGATGAGACGTGTATTACCAAGGACATTTGTAGGCTAATATTGCACACATTATACAATTTCATGACAATGACATAACAATCTTCAGTTTCACCTTGTACTTGTATTGTATTTTCAGAACATTTCATTGTCATTTTCATGTTAACAAAACAACTGTCTAGACATTGCATAGAATATTATTAAAGTTGTCCCTTATCATTGTGTTGCCGTACTTATCGGCTGCCAGTGTTATATCAGTGTCATATTTACATTCTACTTGCATTCGCGTGCATGTGTGTGTGCAAGCGTGCACACGTGCGTGTGTGTATGAAGTTTTGCAGAGAATTGTGCATACTTGCTGGTTCAAAGGTGTGGACTTCTTGTGACCTCACATCATAACGGCTTGAGCAAACAATTGTTGGCCTGTGACACATAGCCAGCTGATGAAGCAAATATGTTGTAAGTGGGATGTATTGGTTAGACATACACATACAGGCCCTTTAGTGGCTCAATTGTACTGATTATGTTTTTTGTCACACTCTCACGGTAAGATTGCACTGGCTGCACCTGACACCAACATGGAACATGGTTGTGTTCCATGTGGGCCCTCCGCCTTTGTAAACTCAATTCAAATGTGCTGATTTGCATGAATTTCACACATTTTCATACGCGTCCTTTTACATGCAAATCTACTGTACGTATCATGAGCATTGAAATCTGTTCCTGTGCCCGCCTGCCTGCGTTTTGTCTGCTTAATTATCATTCTGACTGTGTGTCTGTGTCCATCTGTTTGCTTGACCATCTACCCATTTACTCCTGTCTCTCTCTCTTTCTTATCTCTTGCATCTCTTTGCCTTCTCCCCAGATGCCTCAGGGCGTGCTTGTTCTTGTCCAAAGGAAGGTTGCTAAACAGGTCCAGAATAGAATATAGCTATGCGTGTTGTTTGCATATGCGTGTAGTTAAGTCTATGAAGCTCCACCTCTAGGCCCACTCAAACATCTGTAGAGAGCTGCACCCTACAACCACACCCCTCTCTCCCCTCCCTCAAACCAGGTGAAGTCAAGTCAGTCTCTCCAGGAAACAAACCAGACAGAAAATCTCACCTGTCTCTCTTTCGGTTCCTAAAGTGAGGACACATCTCTACTCTGCTCTGTCCACGGTAAGGCACCGTATTACCCTATTGTACTGATTATGTTTTTTGAGAATATGAAAATATCATGAAAAACAGGCTCATATTACAATCAGGGAGTAGACTATTTGCCTTGTAAAATGGCGGTCTTATCATCTACATATCAGAGTTGTCTTACTGTATATTCCATGCAATATAGGTAATTGAATATTATTTCTAAATGTTTCCCCAACTAATATTTAAGTATAAGACTACAGGTGAATAAAAGAATGGATCACTGGGGGACCATTGGACAATGATGCTACAATGATGCTATAGTCTGTGGGAAAAAGGAAGATCCGTAAGGACGTGACTAATAGTAGCTGGTAATAGGGGTCTTGTTTACATGTCAAAGAGCATAGACAGCTGAGCCCACATGCGCATGGAGCAAAGAGAAGCAAAGGCAGATTATGTAACTGGTTTGCAATATCATCAAAACATGTCATACAGTATTGTATTTGCTTGACGTGTAGGATTTTCATACTTCTTTACCATCCCGGAAAAAGATGTATCAAACTATATGACAGCCACATGAGAACTAAAGTCAGTGAAACGGAATATACAGTATGTACCAATGAAATAAGATATACAGTCAGTTGTACTAAAGACTACTGGGGAGGTTCATTGTTGCTGAGAAGTTGGAGGGCAAACTGACACATAAAGACACCAAGCTTAGTGGTTAAGGAGGTATGTAAGCTAGATCAACCTGTAGATCCAGTCACAGTCAGTCATGGATCTATTGTATCACACTGTCAAATGAGCTGAACTGTTACAGTAGTGAGACGAAAGAGCTTTAAGAACTAATGTTTTCAAGCAGTGATCCTAGTCATGTGTGATTTATAATTAATTATTCATGACATCTATTGACGTTGCATTTAGACTGATGTATATTATTGGCTTCAGATAGGCCATAGGGATAGGGTTATAAGAAATGCATGATGGCAAAGATTACACATTTTTTCTCGTACATCATGGATCCAACCATTGCGCTGTCTTTTATTGCATGGAAATATTGCTCTTTTTGGTCTTTTATAAGTAAATGAGGACTGATCCATTCTGAACTCAAGGGCCTTAGCATTTCTGTCAAAGCAAGGATATGCCTGGCTTACGGCGATGCTTCACATCTCAGCTGCATAAACCATAAAGCACTGCTAAGGAACAGCAAAGACCCGGGGATATGCATCGAGATGCACCGCAAGATCAATACCACTGATCGCATTATCCAGTTAGACTCATACATGGGCCGTGGGTGACATTTATGTTCTGCGTCACTTGAGTATGTTTAGCAAATAAGACGGCTTTTTCTTTACAAGTGCTGAAAGAATTCTATAGTGCGACTGACTCATTTAACAGGCATGCCCACAGTAACACTGACATGTTGAAGAAGAACATTTGAATTCAAGTGCCCATTATATAGTGCAGGTGGACTTGAAGTGTAGAGCCTGTACTCATAGTCTGATAGTCTATTCATCATAGCATCTTGGTTGTATGAAGACATGAGATGGGTTTGGTTCAGGTTTGGAATCGTAACAGGCAACCCCATAGGAATTATCTGGAATTAACTTTTAACAGACCTAAGGCCTTTTCTCAAAAATACCTTCTTACAGTTCTTACAGTTTTTAGATGTCAGAGAATTAGGCACACACGCACATCATCCACACATAAACATTCACTGATCCAGACACTGTGAACATCCAACTCCCATCACGAAAGAAAAAGTAAAAGGCTATACAGACAGAAACAGAAACAACAAATGAGCATTGTTGTTTGCCTGACACTCGCTGTTCAAATAAGCGTACTGGATTGCCTTGATAGTGAAAAGGTAGTATTGGGCAATGACTCATTCATTGATGGGTAACAACTCCGTATTGGAAAGGTAGCACTGCATAAATACTAATCAGAAAAAGCCTTAAGGGAGAAAGCGCAGAGTATGTTTAAATGATGAATGGCCGCTGCACAGTCCCACAGGCAATCTTCGTCTCAAGGATAAAAGTGGCTCTTTGTTTTGTTTGTTTATTTGTTTGTTTTGTTTCCCAGGGGAGAATTACTATAATTTTCATTGTTTCTACCTACAGTATTATAATAATATGGGCCCAAAAATTGGATGTGTCCTCTTCAAAATGACAAAATGTGTGTGTGTGTGTGTGTGTGTGTGTGTGTGTGTGTGTGTGTGTGTGTGTGTGTGTGTGTGTGTGTGTGTGTGTGTGTGTGTGTGTGTGTGTGTGTGTGTGTGTGTGTGTGTGTGTGTGTGCCAAACAGCATTGACCATGCACGCCTCTCCTAACTCCTATTCCATACATTGTGGCACCTTCACTTAATGCAGTCCGCACGTTACAGAATGATGTTGATTTTGTTATAATTCCAATTGGACTACTGAAGATCTGGGGGTCACATGTAGTCCTTCCCCCTGCACTTAATGCGGCCCACAGGTTAACATTGGAATACTACTATACTATATTATACTAGTCTGGAGGCCACAAGCCCTTTGGACTGAGTGTGAAATACAGTGGCCCCATAGTGTCCCATAGGGCCTCAAAATACCGGGTTCAATCCCTGGCCGGGTCATAACAAAGACCATAAAAATAAGATCCAATGCCTCCCTGCTTGACACCCAGTATCAAGGGTTAGATAGGGAGTAACAACATATAATGTAGCGTCATGTACAGGGAGTGTACATCAAGCTGCCTCACGCTACAGAAACAGGAGATGTAAAGTAATACGCTAGAACTGCGTACAGTACATAAAATTAGTCTATATCATTCATGCTCAAGCTAACAACATATTTGTTGATGTGTTTCTTCACTGGCAGACCACCGGCCACCAACCATCCCCCACCTGCCCCCCCTGTCCTGGGACTGACCTGCCCCCTCTGCGTTCTCCCCAACCTCCCGCCTCGCGCAAGCAGCAGCCATGAACTGGTCTGCGCTGGAGGCCCTGCTGAGCGGGGTCAACAAGTACTCCACCGTGTTCGGCCGCGTCTGGCTCTCCATGGTCTTCGTCTTCCGCGTCATGGTGTTCGTGGTGGCCGCCCAGCGGGTGTGGGGTGACGAGAGCAAGGACTTTGTGTGCAACACGGCGCAGCCGGGCTGCGTCAATGTCTGCTACGACAGCATCTTCCCCATCTCCCACATCCGCCTGTGGGCCCTGCAGCTCATCTTCGTCACCTGCCCCTCGCTGATGGTGGTGGGGCACGTCAAGTACCGCGAGAAGAAGGACATGCAGTACACCACCACGCACAGCGGCAAACACATGTACGCCAACCCCGGGAAGAAACGGGGAGGGCTCTGGTGGACATATCTGGTGAGTATCGATCTGTATAGAACAGAGATGTTTCATATCAAACGTGCAAGTCGTGCATGGGGTTTTGTCTAATCCCTTGCTGCTAGACCTGGTGCAGGGGCAATATCAGTCTGCCCATCTATCCACCACTTTGGGGCCGAACAAAGTTCTAAAATGTAGTGTGGCCAAACTCATGCTCCCCAAAGCGTTGTCCGTACTGATTTTGATGAACTAAAGGTCTTTGCTCTAGCACCACTCTCATGTCAAAATGTCCAATTGAACACACTAATGAACCCAAACTATTTGGGTTTCTCTGTGACCTTTCCTGTAGTGGCAACTACTGTCACACCCCAGTGAACTTTCGGTTGGGGATGTTTGTAAAGAGCCTTCACAACATGAGGGGTCCTTGTAACACTGTATAACAGGAAAACAAACAATATCTCCTCTCCAATGGGTTGTACTGTTATGTACAGCATTTTGGGAAAAGAAATCCACACAACATGTAACTTGTTCTTAAGAAAGAATGTCTGACAAATGTCTAAACTGTATATTGCGCTCACCACAGGTGAGTTTGATCTTCAAGGCAGGTTTCGACGCCGGCTTCCTCTACATCCTGCACGAGGTCTACAAGGGATTCGACATGCCCCGCCTGTCCAAGTGCTCCCTGGAGCCCTGTCCCAACACGGTGGACTGCTACATCTCCCGTCCCACGGAGAAGAGGATCTTCACCCTGTTCATGGTGGTGTCGTCAGCCGTCTGCATTCTCATGTGCATCTGCGAGATGATATACCTCGTCTGCAAGAAGCTGCAGAAGCTGCACAGGAAGAGGAAGGAGGCAAACAGGAGGCTGTTCGTAGAGACCCACGAGATGAGGCCCTTGTCCCGGCCCAGGCCCGAGTTCATGTCCAAGTCGTCGGTCCGAGTGGACCCCACCAACACAGCCTCCATCCAGAACCTCAGCAACGTCAAGACAGAGGCAGGACCCTCTGAGAAGACATAGGACTTTGTGTGACTGACTGGCTGAGTGGAGAGACTGAGTGGGATTTGGAACTACAAAATGCCACTGTCTTTTCTATTTTTCATTTTGTGAGCTTTCAGAAGACTACTTTTTGAAGAACTTCCGCCCAAAGACAGAACATGTTGAAATGTCTTGTGAACAAGAAGAAAATATATAATATAAGTGACAAGTCTATATATAATTTTTATCACGATAATTACCATTCATTGTTATTGTTTATTTTAGCCTTTTTTGACTTTGTATTTTGTGAAGAACACAATTGTACACAGAAGGAAGTATGGAATTGCATAGAATGTACCACATGTTGAATGCCGTTTTCTTGTTTTTAAAATTAATTATAATTAGAACACAGCCTCACACATGCACGCACACGCACACGCACACGCACGCACACACACACACACACACACACACACACACACACACACACACACACACACACACACACACACACACACACACACACACACACACACACACACACACACACACACACACACACACACACACACACACACACACACACTTTAAAAAACAGTTGAGATATGATAGAGCCCCTGCAATAGCACAAGTAGCCTGATTATCAGAGATGAGAGTGACCATTGTAAAAAGAACTGAACATTCCACGCAGATTGTAATTTTGAAGTAAGATTAAAGTTTGTAAGTTTGTCTATACATATATTTATTTATTACTGTGACTCATAAAGCTATTTCTCTCTGAAAATGACCCGACATAGTCCTTCTTTTACTTTATGCTTTGACATTCCATGTAATCTGGCTTGCTTTGAATGAAGCGTATGTGTTCTCTCCTCTGATCTACTCTGGCCAACAGAGCTATCAAAAGTTAAATATTTGTTCAGTCCGGAGTCAATGTGAGGACATCAATTTTGATCAGAGCGAGAGAATATGTGAATGATAATGAATGGGAGATAAAGAGAATGGGTGAGGGTGACAGTTGAGCTGAGAGACAGCACAGACGTACTGCCAGTGTTAGAGAGGCAGGCAGGGGCTGAAATACCATAAGAGGGCACTTTTGGGCGAAAGTAGATCTAGTTCTGTACTGTAGTTCAGTTGTTTTCGGGTGCAAATCCAGCACTCTTTAGCAAAATGCTGTTGTTTCCAAGTTCAGGAGACTTCCAGCATGGCAATTACAATTTACAATTTAGGCATTAGCTCTTAATCTAGCCTTTGGGGCGGGGTTTAGAATTAGTCACTGTCCAACGCCAATCCAAATACTTTAACTGTTGCTATGCAGGTCAAGCTTTCCTGGTCAAGCTTTCCTTTTATTTCTCCTATTGGACAAGGAGGGCTTGGGGAGGGACTTAGTGAAGGGCTAATTGTGTTCATACTATCCTGGCCTAACCTGAAATGATTTTGGCCTGGGGGGCGGGGTGCCATGAGATTTAGACGGCAGATGAGCTGATTTGATTTGATCTCACTAACGTGTAGTCATGCCTGGTCCCTCCTCTGCCGGTCCACTGCTGTGCTACATCACGATACGATACGATACGATACGATACGACTTTATTGTCAGTTTGCACTGAAATTTGTCCTGCCTCCATGGCGACACCGTTCACAAATAAGACAACATACAGGTGCAACATACAATACAGAAAACCAAAACAAAAACGGAAACAAAACAAAGAGCAGGACATGACGAACAAGACCTTGGATTTAACGATTCTGGTTTAGAAGTAGGACAGACTGATGTACAAAAGAGTTCTTTAGTCTGTTTTTCCTAAATTTAGGAACTCTGAACCGCCTCATGGATGGCAACAGCTGGTATTCTTCATTCAGGACATGTGAGGGGTCAGAAGAAATACTATTTGCCAGTCTGAGCATGCTCTTATTGTGGGCTCCTTTGAATGAGTGTAGCACGGCCTCGACCGGCCTGCCAGTAATTTTAGCACAGATCTTAATTTGGCTATACAATTTGTTTCTGAATGTTATTGACAGGCTGTTAAACCAGGCCGTGCTACAATACAACAACACAGTTTGGACAACAGATGTGTAAAATAGAGACAGGATCTGACTGTTGGCACCAAAAGAGTCTGCGTAACGAGTATATACGTTACTGTATCCTCTTACAGATATACTCAATATGTGAGGACCATGATAGGTTGGCATCTATCATCACCCCCAAATATTTGTATGACATGACTTGTTTAATATCAGTACCATGAATAGTTACAGGTGGTGTCAAGACCTCTGGAGCGGTACCAAATATAATTTCTTCAGTCTTATCGGTGTTGATGATAAGGTGACTTTTATCACACCACTCCACCAACCGATCAACACTACGCTGGTATTGTTTTGGGTCATCACTGACAGACATCAGGGAAATCAAAGTAGAATCGTCTGAATATTTCAGAAGGATCTGATTTGACTCACAGGTGTTACAGTCAGTTGTGTAAAGAGTAAACAGAACTGGTGAGCTGATGCATCCCTGGGGTGCACCGACTTTAGTCCTGATGGGAGATGAGAGTGTCTTGTTTATCTTTACATACTGGGTTCTGTCAGTGAGAAATGTATGATAAAACCGGGTGACATAAGGATTTATTTGTAACTGAATCATTTTAGTGAGAAGCAGGTCCGGTCTTATTGTGTTGAAGGCAGATGAAAAATCTATGAAGAGACCCCTGGCGTATGAGTTTGGATTGTCAAGATGTTTAGAGATGAGGTGTACCAGCGTGACTACTGCATCCTCTGTACTGCGACCTTGTTTGTAAGCAAATTGAAAAGGATCCTGTGAGTTGCATATGGCATTATTGAGATGATGAACCATGAACCATGACATCACACATTTGGAGCGACGCCCACCCCAGAAGTAGGACTTGGCAAATGCTACAAAACCATCACATGGATACGCACACAGTCATGCAAGACATATTAGAGGTCTGACCTTGAAGCCATGAGCAATGTCCAGCTTTCCATCAAAACATTAACAGGGCACTGAGCGCAGGAGAGGAAAGGTCTTCTTAGTTTGTCACAACCTGAAAAAATAATAACATTAACATTGCTAACCTACTCCTGTCCTATGTTAACCAGAGGTCACTCACTCAAGACAATAATATGTTCAATATGAATGGGCAAAAATGTCCATCAGTGGATACACAGGGTCCTACAACCCATAAGTCTTTGCGTTTGTGTGTGCAGAAGTTCCTGTTAGCTTTGGATTTGTTGCCAGATTTGCTAGAGAAACAAGTGACCAGGTTATGAAATAGCTGATCTACAAGCTCACAGCAACACATTGCGAGGTTGTGCATGTGTCATTTTATAACCCCATTTAATACATTGAAATATTGGAATACTTTTTAAACATTTGAACAGAAGGCACAAAACATTTTCAGTTGGATGAGTGTGGACAATCACATGTGAATCTGGGGTTCCTTGATGTGAAAAAATGTGGGGTACACTGGTTTAAACAACAAAGAAGTAGTCCCAAATAAGTTCTACATGTACACTTTAGAAACAATTAAAAAAAACATCAGCCAGAAAATATTTGCAAGTGAGTGAAATGTTGCTCATAATAAGTAGCATGGCAACACTGCCCAGACGGAAGGTAAGCACACACACAAGCAGCCACGCATGAGTTCAATTCTGTTGCTCTCTCAACCTCCCCCGACCCCCATATGGCCACTAGGTTGGTGGAGAGTATGTGTATATCCCAGGATCACGATAACTGTCACAGGGGTCAATGGGTTACTACAATTAAACATTGTGGGATAAAAACATATTTTTTGGTGATAGTGATATGCACACTGGCTCATTCCCTCTTTAATTCTCTGTAAGTCCCTCACAGTGAAACTTGCTGTGGCAATGTACAAAAGTAAAAGTTTGTTTTGATTTCTCATGTCAATAAAGCTTATTTGGATTGAATTGTGCAACGTAATTGGAAATGTGGTTTGGGCTAGATTTACTGTTGGTAGAATATAGATGCTGCACATTTCTATTCGCTACTTCAGGGATAGCTAGAAAGCGAAATCCATTTGCGACTATGACTTATTTTGGAAAAAATGAATTCTCCTGAATGCTGCCTTCCAGCATAGCATGGAAAGGAGTGACAAATGCATTTCTTTTACCATAGTAAAAATGCTGCATTTGCATTTGTGTTCTGGAGAGGGAAGTTGTTTTACAGACTGTTTTCCTGGAAAACTGGTTCGCTATCAAACGGGGACCGGAGATCTTGGCCGTCCCCTCATTTTCTCTTTATACACTAAGGGCTCCATTTTCGTCGTTGCATGTTAAACCCCTTATCCCAAACCCTCTTTTTTTTTTTTTTTTTTTTTACTATTTTGAAAAACTTTTTGGAATAGTTCAACGTGCCAATCTATTGACATGCTGTGACCTTGCAGTCTGGCCATTTAAACTATTGAAAATGTTTTTTTAATAGTTTAAAAGGGCAAAGAAGTTAAGGGATAAGGGGTTTAGCGGTGACGAATATCTAGGCCTAAATCTTTTGCCAATATGCGAATCGGAATAATAGACTAGGTACTACAAACAAACCCTAACCATAAACATAATCACGAAACACTGCACGTTCGCTGACCTTAAAGTGAACCCTGTATGATACGACTAGTATGCCTTAAACAGTATACTTACCCTCTACAACTAAAACGGAACATTTAAGAGACATATGATGTACTACTTTGTCTAAAAATCGTTATTTATCTAATCCCATGGGGGGCGCCATTGGGTTAAACTGCGCGAAGCGGCGCACTCTTATGACGTCGTCAAGCACCACTCCGTTCCAGAGCCTTCTAGTCCCAAAGCGGAATTACTCCTCATTTGTTGTTGTTGACAAAATGCCGCCAGGCTGTGCTGCTCTTGGTTGCAAATACAAATCATCAGACTTCAAAGAGAATTGCGTGAGTCTTCATGGCCTTCCCAAAGACGATAAGAAGAGAAAGAAATGGCAAAATGCGTGTGGCAGAAAACTTCCCAAATATGCTCGTATTTGTTCGAGACATTTTGCTCCAGACGCGTTCGAGACGTCGGTTGGTCGACTACAGCTGGTTAAAGACCTCACTGGTACTACTGGTGGTTATAGGACAACACTAAAAGCAGATGCCGTGCCTACTATTTTTCCTCACAAGGAATTAAAACGTCCCCGACCCCGGACAGCGAGCGAGAACCGCGCTAAACAGCGTCAAAGGCGAGAGACACTTGATTTGCTACTTGGAGATATTACTAATACTTTTCAACCAGCGGCCGCTACTGCATCTGCAGCCTCGGTAAGCAAACAATTGGATGATGCACCCACTATGGATGAAATTGACAGCCCCCCGATCAGTCATTTAAAGATTGTGTGAGCGTTCAATGTTGCCCCGTCATGGCCAATGCAGAAACTCAGACGGACAGTGTTTACATGTCGAATGCTGCATTGCAGTTTCCATCAGATGTTCAATATCCAGTGTCTAAGGACCATGCTTACGCAAGTAAACGTACAACTGTGTTAAAAAAACAACAGAAGGACAGTCAGTCTCAGGATCTCTTCCTCTCAGATGATGAAATCAGCGACGAGACTCAGCCACAATCTGGTTCAGATTCAGACTATATTATAAATTCATCTGAGTACTCTCAAAGCACACAGGAGGGATCACAAGCTTCATCTGCCTCCCACAACGAGGATAGGATTTTTCTGGTTTTTGAGAATCAGTTAAAACTATTGCTTCAGCGTTGTCCAAAATGTGGCTCTTTGATTGACATCAACCATGACATGAAAGAGATACAAAATGAAGGCTCACAGCTGACATTGGAGCTCACTTGTGCCAACAGCTGTACTTACATTTGGCGTTCTCAGCCTTCCCTGAGTGTGAGTAAAGGGGCAGGGAACCTGCTTTTGGCTTCATCTGTTTTTTTCAGTGGCATCCACTTTTCAAAGTTTGAACGCTTCTGTAGTAACATGAACCTCAAAACTATAAGTGAAGACACTTACACAAGACTGAGGAAGAAGTATGTGTTTCCTGTCATTGAAAAAACATGGCTGAAAGAGCAGAGTGCAGTAATGACCACATTGAAGTCAGAACAAGCAGAAGTTGAGCTCTGTGGTGATGGCCGGTGTGACTCTCCAGGCCACTCGGCCAAATACTGCACCTACACATTTTTAGATGTGAACAGTCAAAAAGTGGTAGCGTTCAACGTCATAAGCCGCACAGAAGTGTCCAGCTCGAACACAATGGAGATAAAAGGCTTTAGGGATGCTCTCAAAACCATTGAAGACCATGGAGTGGCTGTCTCTACCATCTCCACTGACAGACATCCGCAAATTGTGAAGGAAATGAGGGTGTTCAATCCAGGGAAACACCACGAGTTTGATCCCTGGCATGTGATAAAGGGCGTGTCAAAGAAACTGTCTGCTGCAGCTAAACGCAAGGAATGTGAAGGCCTAACAGAGTGGATTTCATCCATTGTCAATCATTTTTGGTGGAGTGCACAAACATGTGAGGGTGATGCTGTACTCTTGAAAGAGAAGTGGACATCAGTAATACACCATGTAACCAATCGTCATGACTGGCCAGGGAACAGGCACTACCACCAATGTGCTCATGATCCCCTCGACGAGATGACCCAGAGAAAAAAGCTATGGTTAAGCCCAGGATGTGAAGCCCACAAAGTTCTTGTGAAGATTGTGACAGACAAACGGCTTTTGAAAGACCTGGATCATGTGACACAGTGCATTCACACAACAGCACTGGAGGTATGTTTATATACCTCTATATACATCAAGTGTTACATCAAATAATGTCAGCAATTGTTAATGTCAGGTTACTACTCAAATGTTTAATATTGTTTTTTTTGTTTGTTTGTTTAAATATAATTCAGGTGTACCACTCCATGTATCTGAAATACCTTCCGAAGCGGACCCATTTTGGATATGACGCGATGGTCTACGCCTCCATGCTTGCTGCCCTGGACCATAACAACAATGTAAACAGGGAACAGGTGGGTGAAATATAATTTGATATATTTTTGTGTGACCACTGCGCTCTGATGTAGAGTGTTATCTGTTCATTGCAAATCATATAAATGCCATGAGTCACACTCTACTGCATTTTAAAAGTTGGAGACATAAGTTTCAGTGTCCTCCTGTTGCATGAATACAGGCAAATTAACTTTTAAAATGCAGTCTTAGTGTGTGCACGTGGAGACCCAATATGTTATTTATATGATTTGAAATATAATATGTACATTAAACATTATTATTGTAGAAAGCTGTTTTCCCATGCACCACCAGGGAGGTTTTTCTGGGCTTCTTCTGTAACTCAAGGTACAGCCGGGCAGATAAAAAAAAAAAACACATTGATTCTAGACTAGTCCATAGCTCCACGGCTATGATTCTGCCTTACAGTGGAGCTATGATTCTGCCTTACAGTGGAGCTCTGTGAAAGACAACATAATCTCTGGACTACAAGGGTTGGTTTGTAACTTGCAAGCATATTTTAGATATTCATATTTTAATACAGAAATAGCCTTCTCAGACATATTTTGTACCGATCATCTTTGAGAGTTCAATGATTTTTCAATAGAGTAGTCTTCAATAGAAACAATAGCAAACATTTAAAAATAATCATGGATTATTTCAGGCCACAGTACTGCCTATACAGTAGGTGAAACTGCAGCACAGTTGCTTTTTCGCAGAAACAAACAAACAAAATCAACTTCTACATTGCATTTGATTGTCACACAAATGCAATGCAACCAAACTGTTATTGGTAACTTGGATCTATTTGTGTTGTTGTTTTCCCACTTTTCTGTTTTGAATAGGCTGTTTATCAAGATGGGGAGAGTGTTGGTGAGCCCCGGGTCAAAATTGCATGGAGCAAAGTCCACCAGAATTTCAGAGCAAGACCAGTGCTTGTTGACAAGGACTACAGCTACATGGAGGCCATGGTTGCAGATGTTCTCTCCTCTCTTCCTGTGGCAGATGCAGACCAGGGCAGGAGTGTGTCACAAACACATGTCATGGCTCCACGAGAAAGACAATCAAGATCACAGATAATTTCTGATACCATGCAGTACTCTCGTTTCAAGCACTAGTGGAGTTAAACATAAACTGAATTGGTTAACCACCACTGCTATAGCATGTGTTGCTGAAACCTTTTCATGTCAACAAACCTCAAAATATATATTTGTATATGCATTTATTTAGAGACACTCAGAATAGATTTAAATGAGTTAAATGTAAAAACCTTAAGTGAAAACACAGATATAGTGCAGCACAATTAATTGAAAAGATAGCAGTCTATATTCAGACACCTGCAAAAAATGGTTTAGCACTAGTTGGCCATCCAATTCAATTAGTTAGTTAGCCTACTCTTTATGTTTTGGCTACGAGAGATTTTACGAGAAGCACATCAATGTTCTCTGTTTAAAGTCACAATAGTTGGCTTTATCCCATGATCTTAGTTCTGGTCATAAGATAATTACACACAAAGTGATTTTTAAAAAAATGAATTTTATTTAAGCCAAGCACGAGTTGCCGAACATGCTTTATATGCGCATAGATGCCGACATGTAACTCAATGCAATAAAATGTAAAATGGATGGTTTAAACATAAAAATCTCTCCATGCGTCATCCATTTCTGAATAATCAATATCCACATCTTGATATCCTTTATAATTTCCACTTGCTTCAGGAAAAGTTGATCTGATTTTGTTCACAGCACACGATGGAATAGTTCTGCGGATTCTTTTCCCGAGCCAGCCATGCATCCACCATGTGAATTGACGATATGAGGCATATCGATAAGACCTGAAACCAGAAGAATGGAAAAAGAGTGGTTACATTCTGAGTGTAAAGTTGTTGATTTCAATTACTGATGTGAATATGAAATGTCAGTAATCTAGAAGCAATACGGTTGTTGTTCTAGGTATAGGGGTGCCCAAAAGGTACATAGATGGTGATCGACCAGTTTATCACACAAGCTGTGCAGGTAGATCACACGACAGTCCCCTAAAATATATGCAGTAACTGTCAAGTCAAACCCTAAATAATTTGTAATGTCAATAGTAGTACCTTGATTTTTCATTGTATGTGTGTTTTTCTTAAACATTGTATAACACCATCATGGCTATAAGCTCACTTTCTAGAAATGGATTTTTAACTCATTCTGTACAGGAACCCATTTTGATGTATTAAGAATTGGCTAGCATTTGCTTTACCTATTGAAAAATATATCTATACTAAATAGATCTACCAGCTCATAGTACACCACTTGGTGGCCCGCTATGAGCTTGTAGATTTGCTGTTCTAATTGTGAAAGCACTACAGTGCAAATCTTTAAATATTATGTTCTTTCACAGTAAATGTTATTAACTCAAATCTTTGCTTCTAGGAGGTCCCTGGCACTGCATATTTTCAGAAGGGGGTCCACAGCCAAACAGATAATCCTAGGTGTCCTTGGCATCAAATATTAGCATCGCTGACAAAGATGCATAGTCAGTGTTTTTATTAACTACTGTAAGTTCAGAGCAATGCAAACGTGATCATCCACATTTTTGATGTATAGATCTTGTGGAGCCAGTGACTTTGAAAGAAGCTCAAGTAAAAAAAAAGTGTGGGCACCCTGTTCTAGAAAAAACACATAATTGTACTGTAGATATTGTGCAAAATATAGCAAGGCCGCTTATTTGTCAGTGTTATCAATGGCAGCGTTATCTTATTGGTCAAAAATTAATCAACAGTACAAATTTAATACACAATTTCATACATGATACACTATACAGGATAGATACCTTTATCTATTTTTAAATTCACCTTGGTGCTAGTGTGTGGACAATTGAAACAGTGTACACATTGTTGTGAGCTGATGTTTTGACTTGCCTGTTGGTAACCTCAGTCCTAGGAGGTAGACCTGTGCTCTGCCTATCATGCAGGCTGACCAGGGCTGACCACAGCACACCTCTATTGAGACAAACTGCCTCAAAATCCTCATGTGCTGTGATGCACATGATGCCTACAAAATGATACTAACTATAAGGATTGTATTTTGAGTATTGTCAATGTATTAATTTGCTAGTCATGACTATCAATGAATCTTATTAACTGTGGCATCAGATATGCAAATGTATGGCCTAAAAGTATAAAGAAAAATCAACATTCACATTCTCAAGAGTTACATCTGGTTAACCAACTTTCCATCATTTAGCCTGGGGACCACCTGGAACCCTCTCAGGGACCACTGGTGGTCCCCGGACCACCTGTTGAAAACCCCTGGTCTATGGAGATTCAAGGTCCACTGCTTGCAGTGGAGCTATGGACCAGGGCTAATAGAAAACATTATGCAATAATTAAATTGATTATAAAACGAGTTTGTTACTTATTAGCTTACCTTGAACATTTCCAGAGAGAAAGTTGATCTCTTGGCAACAAACACTTTCCTTCTCTGTCGCCATTGAAACACATTTGGTGCAAAGACACCATCGATTGTTCCCAACTCTCGCCTCCTCCCCCCTTTGATCATCACCTTCATTTACAGTTTGAATCAAATGTTCAACGTTGTCCTCATCACTAACGTCACGCTCAGGTTCAAATTGAAAAGGCTGGACAGACATGCTATGGCGTTGCAGTGACTTTATTTGACCAGCGGGTGTCACTTTGTGACACTTCAGTCTACAACCTATGGTCTACTCTACAATGTTTACCTTGTTTGACGCTTTCATTCCACACGTGACGTCATACCCGCGACCGGGCACTAAACAATGGCGCCCCCCATGGGATTGGATAAATAACGATTTTTAGACAAAGTAGTACATCATATGTCTCTTAAATGTTCCATTTTAGTTGTAGAGGGTAAGTATACTGTTTAAGGCATACTAGTCTTATCATACAGGGATCCTTTTAATGCTGACCTTAAGCTAACTACTGTATTCCATAGAAAATAGTCCTGGGCAGTCGGCTCCTGTTCATAGCAGACAACATTGCAGCCATCACTTGATCCTGTAGGACAGGTTTTCACTCCATAATATTAGATGAATTAGACTTTTATTCACCACAACAGCCCAACAGCCCAACAGCCCAACAGCCCAACAGCCCAGCTCCTTATACAGACATCAGTCAGCATGTCATTGCTGTCGATTTGTGCCCCTTTTCACTTTAATCCGTTCCTGGCTGGCTGGCTGGCTCTCTTAAGAGCTTCGCCTAAATTGTTAATTAAAATGGGGCAGGGGCTCAAGCCCCCTTTGACGTCTATGTGTGCATGTCCCTGATAGAGAGGGGAGAGAGAGAGAGAGAGATAGAGAGAGAGAGAGAGAGAGAGAGAGAGAGAGAGAGAGAGAGAGAGAGAGAGAGAGAGAGAGAGCATTGTTCTGTTATATAATTAGCGGCCGCAGAGGAGGAGAATAGGCGTGTTGACTTTGCGGGTTCATTTGGTTTCGGGTCTTTCTTCAACACAAGCGACAGAGTGAGTGACTCATGTTCACTCATCATATCTTTTCCATGTCGTCATGCGGTCCGGAGGAGGCGGGGCTTGTGGGTGCGGCTTTGTGACGGACACGTGAATGCACCAAACAGGCGGAGCTCCACCAGCCCTGCCTTACGGATGGATGCGTCGTTGTAGGAAGTAAATAATAAAGAAAATGAGCTTTCACTACGGACACGGTCAGGTAATAAACCGCATTTCATCTATTTATGACTATTATTCGTTATTATTTAATCACAGCTCAGACTGGGATAACCGATTTGATGTTTGGCTGTAGCCTATCCCTTCTAAACATCTGGACTGTAGGGAAAAGTTGTGTCACTGACGAAGGCATGGTGTTAGCTATTACATGATTATTATAGCACATACTTCAAATACCTATGATCTTATTATACTGTTAACTTTGTATCAACTCTCTATCGTCTCGTGTTTCACATGTCCATCTATAAAGCTGTCTACTTGTAGCAAAATGTAACTATATAGTTTAACAAAAAGTACTTTAGCTACACAAAAGATACATTTCTCTCGCAATGAGTTGGCTATCAGTATAGCCTACATGGTAGTCTATGTGGCTGTATAGGCTGCTGCTGAGGACTTATGACAATGAAGTGATTTGTTGAATGTGTTGAAGGTACAAATGGAGGGTTATGGAGAATCTCTGTGATCTGGACAAAATGGCAGTTAGTGATTAGGCACATACTTCCCACAGATCACAATCACCCACACTGAGATTTTGAAAACATGACAATAAATGACCCAAAATTCGCATACATTAGGCTGGATCTGCTGGGTGAACAGCAGCAAGATTTGTGATAGGATATCAAGCGGAACACAACCACCCTAAAGTCTAATCATTGTGTGTATTCTTGTAAGTTGGTACATAGAAATTGAATTATTCTGACTTTCAAATGTGCGTACTCGTTTCTTGATTGTATTGTTGTGCTGTTGTATTGTGCTAAAGCAAAAAGCTTTAGCAATATAAACATGTTTTCTTGCCAATAGAGCCCTTTGAATTGAAATTGATAGACAAATTGGCAGCCAGTGGCCATGTAGCCAAATGTATGTTGACTACAAGCAGCTGAAAATGTAGTGAGTCAAGCTTAGTGTGAAATCTTAAGCTTCTAAGTAGATCATTCTTGTAGGAGCAGGAGGGAGACCCGCACAATGCCACTTTGCTGGCACAACAGCTTTTATTTATAGCAGTGGTTCACAACCAGTAGATCACAAACCTGGACCTTGAGGGCGTTCCAGGTGGTCCCTAGCTAAATTACTGTACCCGACCCCCTACTGTACCCTACGGTTCCATTTGGTTCCATTTGTTTTCATTTTACGCTCTCCAGAGTTATATTATTGTTAAACATCTGCATTATTTCATTTACGAGAAGTCTACACTATTAGACAATGTAGAAGAATTGTTACTTTGATAAACATTTGCCAAAAGAATCATGGAATTGTAGATGAAATTGTATCCAACAACCGTGGCTCAAAAGACAAATACATAATGGGCCTTAAAATGAAACGGGTTAAAAAAAAACATTGCTTTACAGTCCCAAGTGCAGAATTTCAGTCTTGCAAAACTTCCTTATGAATGAGGAAGGTTTCAAGAACGAAACGTTACACTTTGCCTATGAAAAACAGCAAGGAACACCCTGAACCACCCATATTGAAGTACTTATGCCACTTAAATTACTCAGAATACAGTCTGTATTGTCTCATCATAATATATGTGTCCCAATGAACTTTGCTCTCTCTCTCTCTCTCTCTCTCTCTCACTGCAGGGCTATCCAGGGGGGTCCAACCTACCACCTGGCGCTCCATACAGTGGTCCAAGTGGTCCATACGGGCATCCCCAATCCGCACCGTACGGAGGTGCTCCAGGTCCAAACGGAGGGCACTATGGGGGCTACGGTGCTCCGCCACGACAAGGGGGACCCTATGGGCCTGGACCAGGGGGTGCCCCCCCTAACGCACCTTATGGTGGTTATGGTGGACAGCAACATCACCAGGGAGCCTATGGACACCAGGCTCCTCCCGCAGGTAACTAAGTGCACAGGATTAAGTTGTAAAACGAGCTGTAAAATTCTGCAAACGTTGCAACGTTCAGCGACATTGAAGTGGCCCCGCCCAGAGGTCTCGGGTGTCCACTGTACCTACAGTATATCCGTTTGGCCTTCCGTCCCGCATTGTTTACACTAAGGAAGGACGTTTAGAGGAAACCTGACGTATCAAGACACGGTCGATAAATGTGACGTTGAAGCCCCGTCGATCCAGCGCTGTCCACCACTCCTCACGCAGAAGCCTGTCATTCTCATTCCCGCTTGGCTTTTTTGGTTGGATGATGGATAGTTAGTGACTGGGGCTCTCGCTCCATGGCTCACAGAGTCATGTAGAGAGACAGTGCTCAGTTTGTGCCCCTCAGCAGGATTACGCTGCTGGAGAGATGACTCTGGTAATACTGACTGAGGGTTTATTGTGTGTGTGTGTGTGTGTGTGTGTGTGTGTGTGTGTGTGTGTGTGTGTGTGTGTGTGTGTGTGTGTGTGTGTGTGTGTGTGTGTGTACTGACTCACAGAAGCAAGCCCTTATCTTTCCCAGCAGTGACAGCGGCAGCACCTAACAGGGCCAGGGCCTTCGAGTGACACTTATCCCTTGCTCCCTCTTGGTTTTTCTGACCGTTGGCCAACTCACCCCACCACCCCCATTCTCCTCGCTTCGTCTTGCATTGAGCCTTCCGGCACTCACACTCTCCTCTGACCTTAATTCAGCATAGAGCCGCCCGGCTGACCGCTGATATAGAATAATATTTATTTACAGGCCTATAGCGTGGCACACAGTGCTTGACGTGAAATATTGTGAGAACCACTGACAGAAAAAGAAGACATTTGTCCCGGTCCTAAATGGGTTAAAATGCAGCCTCTGCTAAAAGTCCCTGTCAATCTCTAGCATGATTATACTGGATGAATTGTGTATTATATAAAGTAAAATGTGGAAAAGTGTTTTTCAGTGTAGATGTTTCTACGCCTTGATGTGATCAGCCATTAGTTGAAGCTTTGTGTTATGTGCTTGTATTGTTAACATTTTGCATAACACCACGACAATACTTTTTCTCAATTTAAAATAATGATGCATTATAAACTGAAAGCTGTTTTCCGCAACACATTTTGGCAACTGCTTTCTGCACTCTGTATTATGTGTTTTTCAGTTTTATCAACTTTTTTGCCATGTAAGAAAAAAACAATTCTTGTCAACATCTTGAGAAACTTTGCAGTGGTCGGTTTCGGCTGTCTGTAATATTAGATTGATTATTTTTGCAAACAAACAAGATAGACATGGCTTTTGTTTCAAATCAATAGTCCAAATACCAGTGTAAGAATCCATGTAAACTTTATGGCCTTTTATCTTTTATTGTTTGTTGTTTTTCCCTGCATATAACATTAGAACTAACAGGACGGGACATAACAAACACAACACAAAGTCAACATGTAATACGTGACACAAAGGAGTAAAGAGTGACAAAAGTTTACTTGTAGAACCTCACCCCCACGTCTGTCTCCATCCTTGTCCTGTTCTAGGTAACATCCCCCCGGGTGTCAACCCAGAGGCGTACCAGTGGTTCCAGACTGTGGATACAGATCACAGTGGCTTCATCACCCTGAGGGAGCTGAAACAGGCACTGGTGAACTCCAACTATTCGGCATTCAACGATGAGACCTGCGTTATGATGATCAGTGAGTGAAGCCTAGTGATGTTTACCAAAAAAGAAATGCATAAACCATCATTACATGTGGTAATAGTAGACATAAATACTAGTTGTTGAAGGTGGGAATTTCCAGTATCAAACTCTAGCATTTTTTGTCACATTTTCCATCCGTAACTTCCACGGTCAAAAACTGCATAGCATACCTCCTGCCCATCTGGTTTGATGTGTTCCCATGGTGGAATTGTGAAACAGCGTAAGACAATACAGGAGTTCAGCAACATAGTTTGAGTGCTTTTCACAGCTCAGTCAAAAGGGCAAAGGAGAAACCGCTCAAACAAAGGTTTTTTATCAATGTCATCGATTAAGAACAGGAAATAAGACATCAAATTGTTAACAGCACAGAAATACATGATGTTATCAGGGGGCATCAGAGACTTGCGTGGATAGACAGCTTTTCAGGGTTTTAATGACTAGTGGGTGAGACTAGTTGAGGACAAATCAATTACTCCAACATTGCCAAGTCTTTTCTGCATGTCCTGCATTCTGCAATGATACGATCATGATAAGGAAGAAAATGTGACTACTGAATCACCTTTTGATTAAGCATACAGAGACTCTGCCCTGAACAAACTATTGTATAATTAAGGTTAAAACTCTTTAAAGACAATAGTAATCATGGTGTTGGTATAAATTAAGGTGTCATTTGCCATTACATGTTTTGAAAAATAGAAGGGGGAGGGGGAGTACTGTCAAAAGCTTTTTGTGTCTGAATGTGTGATTGGATGTGTTTTCTTAATCTTTACAGACATGTTTGACAAGACGCGGTCAGGGCGCATGGATCTGTTTGGATTCTCAGCCCTGTGGGGCTTCATGCAGCAGTGGAGAGTTCTGTTCCAGCAGTATGACAGAGACCGCTCTGGCACTATCAGCGGCTCAGAACTGCACCAAGGTACCTTGCATGCATTTGTGTGTGATTGTAGGAATGTTCAATTATGGACACATCCATTCATTTGTGCATGCATGTTGCATGTGAGCCTCAAAAACAATGGCATCACATTTTGACAAATTACCATGTTTATACCCACCAACCTAATTTATGGCGCTAACGTTTGTGGAAGGCATTACAATTTAGATATTTGGCAGACGTTTAGTGCCTTTTTGACATTTTAGCAAAACATAAAAAAATCTAAGCTGTCACTAAGCTTACAGAGGAAGGAAACCATATGTGTATGTACACTATAGAATACTAGGTCTACAGAAAGTGCTATTTAAATTACAGACATGTAAGCAAAGGTCAGGCCCAGGGCAAGTACTATGGCAAGTGCTGTGGGCTAAGATGGAGTCTGCAGAGGTGTGTTTTCAGACTGTGGCAGAATCGTTTTCAGTGCCCTCTGCATTGTTTTCTCCCCTCAGCCCTCTCCCAGATGGGATACAACTTAAGTCCCCAGTTCACCGAGACCCTGGTGGGCCGCTTCGGTGTGCGCGGTGGGCGTCCAGGCATACAGCTGGATCGATTCATCCAGGTGTGCACGCAGCTCCAGAGCATGACCGAGGCTTTCAGGGAGAAGGACACGGGCATGACTGGCAATGTCCGCATGAGCTATGAGGATTTCCTCTGTAGCGCAGTGTCCAGGCTCATGTGAGCCTTGGTTTATCGTCCAGCTGCACTGTGTGGACAGTATATAACTGAAATGTTCATGTGTCATACAGAATCCTCCCTTGTGGCTCCCGCAAGGAACCCCAGCTGTATATTTTAGCACCAGTGCACATTGTTGCAGGGATCAACAGATGCTGTCTATCTATACCCAGGACCACATGAAGTTGCTTCAAATTCAATATGTACTAGTCATCAAGGAGGGCAGCTGGATGGCATGAGTTTTCACTGTGGGTCAGTATTACTAGAGCCAAAAGGGTGATTGGACTGGCATTACTAACAATGATCTACATGCACATAAGTGTACTTCTCAAGACTGACAGGTTAAAAATAATTACCAATTGCATTTACAGTATATCCAGGATATCTAGACTTGAGTTACAGTCAGAGTGGCTTCTATACATTGTTTTAACTATTAAGATGGCTGTATCAGTGCAATCACTAGTGATAATCAAGTGTTATTTCAAACCTCTGTCAGTTATTTTAAGAAAAACAATTAGCACAACAACTAACAGACATGGATCTTATCTAATGGACGAAGAACATACAAAGACCAGTACCAGACCTTTTTTTAATACTCATGCCATCTTGAAACCTCTGTACAATTAATAGTAGCTATACATTATACTATATTCATATCAGTGCAAAGATGAAGGAACTAAAGTTGTTTTATTTCCTAAAGTAGTTCCATAATAATTACAATCGACTGACTGTGCGTTGTTGTGCCGCAAACCTGCTCACATACAGCCTTATTTTCATGTGCCATTGAAGCCTCCTATATATTACAGGTGCTTAGTACTTGGTATTTCCATTGCATACTGTGTAGTGCACACTATATTAAGGTGCACAGCTTGTGATTTAGCAGTATGAAGTTCTAGCACCAGCTAAACTTTGATTCTGCATATGTGGCAGATTCTGACAATGCTGTTTAAATTAATGTAGTACCATGTTTTGTTTTTGCCTAAATTGTAGTTGCACTGGGAGCAGAGTGGTGGTTTGTTGCCATTTGTTGATTTCCGTGGAAAAAGTTAACACTCCATCTGCTATTGAAAAGCATGGGTGATATCCGCTGCATAGGCAGAATTAAAGTCTGGTGTGACAACACCCCAACTGTGATGCTCCACCACACCACAAGTTGTATTTCAAACTGGCACCTAATTGATTCTATGGCCATATTTATTATGGTGATTTTTCTCACCCGGAGCAGTATATAAAAAGTGGCATATAGGCATTTTGTCTAAAGAACCAAAGAGCCAGTTTACCCATTTCATTCCAGTGATATGGGATCTTCCATAACCAAGGGGCCAATGTTTTGCCTATATTTAGCAGTTAATGCACTTTAATGCATTTTGAAAATGTTGACAAGATGTATATTTGTGCCAGAAACTAATAAATGCTTTTATATCACATCTAAGACGTATTTTCATCATTCTTTTAAAAGGTTTCATCAAACATTCCAAGAACAAACTCATCACTTGTCCACCAACCAGAAATGCCACCAACTAGAAATGCATGATATTTAGATATTTTATATGTTCTGTTTTGAATGCATTAGTATAACCTAGGTATACCCTAGGGCTAATTGTAAATTGCTTGAATAACATTTACCCACACTGGCTTCTGAGGACAGACCTACTATACCTGTATGATCCTCCCGTAACCACTAGGGCCCGCTAAAACAAAGGAAATCTTTGAAGGAGCTGTGAGTGTGTGTGTTTTGGCGAGTGCACAGAAATGACTTTACTGTAGGTCTGGTCAGTGGCTGGTTGTCAAACCTTTTCATGTCAAGGACCCCAAAAACGTACACTAATTAGGTGGATCCCCGTTAGATATTTTAGGGACCCCGTCCCCTACTGAGCTGCCATCGTACAGAAGTGTATTCATAACTGGTGGTTTGTCCATTCACAGCTATCAGTTTGTTTTCAATCAATCAAAAAAAAAAAAAAAAAACACACACACACAACCAAAACCAAGTAGCCTACCCCAGTGGTTTTCAACCTGTTTGATCCCAGGGCCCATTTGAGCCACAGACCACCATTTGATTACATTTTCGCCACCTAGACCCCAAAACTAAAGATTTATTTTGCTTTTGTCCACAATACCAGGCTGGATTTGGGAAACAAAACAGTCAAACATACTGATCAAAATGGCCATTAATCTTCTACATTCTCTAGCTGTGTAGACTTGGGCTAATTCAGAATGAATATTGTAACTCTTGAGAGCGTAAACATGAAACCAAATGGACATTTGGTTTCATTTTTTTCACCAACTGTCCATCAATTATCTGGGGACCACCTGGAACCCTCAGTCAGGACGCGATAGAGAACACGTGACAACAACACGGTCACGTGTCGCGGAAGTTGCGTTCAATCCTTTCTACAGCACGAATCAGCCACAGGAATCAGCTCGTGGTAAAGTTAAAGGTGAGTGAATGTCAATCATGTCATGCAGGCGTCATTACATTACAACAAAGCATACTGGTTTAGGCACGATTGCCGTGCACTCTGAACGGTGTTCTTCATTGACGTTATCATAGCGTTAATGCCACCATGACGAGTTTACTACTGTCCCACAACACTGACTGACTGCAGTCCTCTCTGTAGTTGGGCTTAGCTAACATTACCTCAGAGCCATCTAGTTGAAGAGTTGCGATATTGAGGGGGGCAGAAAACCACCTGGTCACGTGGTTCATATACTTGCGCGAGCCCATAGACCCCAATGCATTCCGTAACTTCCGTTTGTCCCTGTTTTGTCCCCATTCTCAAAATAAGTCTACGTAGCAGAGCCACCATTGGACTGGCCCCATGAAGTGAACGAAGTTTGCGTAACTCTCTATGTCCATGCCTCCGGTCTGTTTACGTAGACCGTTCAAGCAACCTATCATTCTAGCAAAGAAATGCAGACCAACAACAAGCACAGTCTTAAAAGTTTTAAATTACTAGTATTTAAATCCTCGCGAGTCAGTTTACTTTCCATTACTGTAGTGTCACAGAATTAGGCATATTAGATCGACTTGACATGTTTATGTCTACGATATGTACAAATGAATGATAGTGTGAGATAGCTCTGATGCAAGGTAGTCTGAGGATAACAATGGTTCACATGACACTGACTAACTGTCATGTCTCTTGCATTGATATTTCAATATGTTTTCTTACAAGGAGCTTAAAGGAGAATTCCACCCATTTCAACATTTTACTGTACTATATCTATACCTCAGAGTTGTTGTGTGGACAAAAAGAAAGTCCCCCATTATTGTGTTTCCTAGAAATGCAGGTCTGAAAAAATCACTAACATGGTGAAACAGCTCAAATGTTGAATTTTATAGGCATATTTATTGATTCTGTCAGAATCAATAATATGTCTATGACAGTTCAATATTTGAGCTAGGTGAAACACATCTTGACAACAATATGAATGTCGGCACAACCACCATTACTCATGACTCCTCCAGCTAATTTGAATGATTTGAGACACAGGTAGGCTGCAACAAGAGTACCTCCTCCTCAACAGAGGTAGCAGCATAGAGCTTGTTTATGATACATGTTGCAAATTGAAGTATGGGGTCTCAGGGGTCCTTGAGGGCGTTCCAGGGGGTCCCCATCTAAATGATAGAAATGGGGGGCCGTAGCCCTAATTCAGGTCAACCTGGGAAACTGCTGGAAATTAGTGCTAGCCAGGACCATAAAAACCTCTCTTATTGGTCTCTTGGCATATACTGTATTTTCTAATGGTAGTCCACTCCACAGGTTAATGAGTTCAATTTGAGGGTCCTTGAAACGAAAGTCTCTACCACAGACAGTGCTACGCGGTGCTAAACTGGTAAAGTATGTAGCAAAGCTGAAACTTCAAGACAGTTTAGAGCCACAATAAAGGAGCCAAATCCGCATAAGCACCTTGTTTGTGTGCTAGGGTGACATCACTGTTGCCATAAAAGGAAGAAGGCAGCTCAAAATATATAAGATAACCAACTGGATTATACTCACAATAAACTATACCGCACTGGTTGTTTAAGAGCTATAACCTCTGCTTTAATACGGTAATATTCTCTTATTTCTCCAGCGGTGCAACCGGCAGCCCGGCCAAGGTAGTGTGCAGCCATGTGGCCTGTATTATGGACAGCCATGCGGACCTACGCACCCTATGTCACCTTCCCCGTGGCCCTAGTGGTCGGAGCAGTGGGCTACCACCTGGAGTGGTACATCAGGGGGAGCCCTAAACCCACCCTGAGAGAGGAGAAGAGTATCCAGGAACTGAGGGAGGAGAGGAAGCTGCAGGAAAAGGCAGAGGTGCTTAGCCTTAAAGAGAAACTGGAGTTCACTCCTAGAGCTGCTCTGAACAGGAACCGACCTGAAGAAAGCTAACCCATCTTTGGGTGAGAGACTCAATTCTGTCTGTACATCACCGGAGTTGCACATCTAGCGTTTGAACAGGAGAGGGACAGAGCCAAAGCACCCGCATTTCCATGCACATTGCTCCAAACAGGCTTTGTGCAACCAAGACACTGGCATGCATGTGTGCACCCATCAGACATTACCCATTTAGACTTGAAGCCGATTCTAAACATGCCGCTTAAAGTATAACAACACATACTGTAGGTGTTTCAGGTCAAAATCGAATAACATCTGGAAGCTAGGAATGGTGGAACATTTAGAATGAAGGCTATTTAATTGAAGTGGAAGTTGTGGAAGCATCTTGGTAATACCGTAAGGACTCCCAGAACATTTCCACCCTGTTCAGTCAACACCTGCAAGTACGTACAAAGCTTTGAGACTGACTTTCCAACTAGCTGGCATGTTTGGTCAAGATCATGCGGTCCGTTTGTCCCCAGCTTCCGCCCGCCAGCGCTGTTTGTAATTGTATTGTCAATCACTTATTTGAATTTCATTCTTGATAAAAAGGGGATCATTTTAAATGTGATAAGAATAAATACTTGTGAGATGACATAAGGCAAATCAAATATATGGCTGTTTGCCTCTTGTATCTCATCAAATGCTGCCTTATTTCCTTTCTCCGTAGTGTGGTGTGATTAAAAATTGAGTTTGGAAGGGACGATGTGTTTATCTGTATTGGCATTTAAAGCCCAGTCATCTGTCTCATATTGGTATTTGTACCTTTCTGGTATGTTCTTTATGTATAGGATAGTCTGAATATTTACCAGAGAAAGGTCAACTACTGAATAGTAACAGTAGCTAGTAACTACGTTGTTGAAAGAATTGTATAATAAAGAATTTCTGTGGGAAGTCTGACATTTCCTTCTTCCTATCCTATCACTGTCACCTCGGTTGACCCAAAATGAAAGTAATAAACCCTTTTTGTGTGCAGTAAATTATCTTAGACTTCCATGAAAAACAATAGGACTTCTACTTGCAGGACTTCACATCAAAGTGGTAAGGAAGTGATGACTTGGCTCATACAGGTCCAAACGGGAAATTATTTTCTAGGGAAAACGGAAGACGGCATACAGGCGACTGCCTCCATTAATGGGGGGGTTAAACACCTCATTAATACATTATGCTGACAGCACATTGTGTTTCCAGATCAACAAGCATCTTATAAAAGAAAATGAGACACTCGGCTAGTCACTTCAAGAAGCTCTCATCTTCCAAGGACTTATTTTAAACAAGTCTGTTGATGATCTTTGATCGTCTCTGTGTGTCATATCTACGGTACAGGGTCTATAGTGTTGGTAACAGCACAACAATGGGGTTTCCATTTAAATACAGAATGAGAGCTAAAACTAAATCTGACTTTAATGGTTTTTCCTCTCAGGTCCCAAAGTAGTGAAATATAGAAAATGTGAAATGGCACAGTTTCGATGTCCTCACAGAAGAGCAACATTCCTCATAAAACTATCACTTATTAAGTAATGTCAGAGGGATGAACGTAACATAGCCTATAATGTTAATTTTAAACAAGCATGTCATGAGGTAAATGTGCAAATATACTCTAGCAATTAAGAGATGATGTACGATGATAAGAGCGCCCTTCACTTCACAAGGGTGTGATTTATTATTATGGTTGATGATGATTATTTAGCCTTTTATAAGAACCTTAAAAAGCTAGCGGTGATGTCATGTTGATGTCATTGTTTCACTGCCTATTTAACTCAGTTTCCCTTGGTTAATAACGAGTTGTGAGCTATAGTCCAGCCTGAGAAGTAGTTTGTTGCTATCACCATAATCTGGACTGCAGCCACAATGAACCTTAACACAGTTAAAACATTTGCTGAGTTTTCTAAAACTGTTAACACCGAGGGGAATAATGGCATGTCATGGTCATACCGTTGGCTCTGCAGATTTCTAGGGGTTATCGGAGGGATATCATGTGCCCTCTTGGGACTGTCGAACTTTGTAACTATAAACCCCTTAACCATGTTTGCTGGACTATCGATGTTGTTTAATGCCTTTGTGCTGTTCCTTTGCGAATCCCCATGCGGCTGTCCATTCCCGGTGTTTGCTGATACACTAGCAGACAAACTCCAACCTTTGCAAAAAGCCTTCTTGTACTGCGGAATGGCATTGTTTCCCATGTTTCTAAGCTTCTCGGTCACAACATTGGTGGGGAATGCTCTTGCCCTTGCTACAGGAGTCATGTACGGTGTGGCCGCTCTGGACCAAAAGGCAAGTGCAGCACACCAGATAGACGAAGAAAGGTTGGCTGGGACAAACACGGTAAATTGGGTTTTCCTGTGAACCATCTGTCTTTAACAGTTATTCACTCTTGAGCTGTCAGAGACGTAGAGTCATTTCCCCCAGCTGTGCACATAGGCTACCAAGGCCAAGGCAGTATACAGCCATGTGGCCATGTAGTATTGACTGCCCAGACAGACCTACACTCCAAACGCAAGCTTTGCTGTGGCTCTAGTGTTTTGAACGATGATGGGCTACCAGCTAAAAAGTGGTTCATCAAGGGGGAGATGATGTTTCTGGACCTGAGAGGAAAGGAGCTTAGGGAAAGAGAGGAGGGGAGCAAAGGAATACATTCCTGGAGGCCTAAGATCCTACTCGTTTTCTATCACAGTTTGAGAGTTTAGCCTAAATTCATCCTGTCCAAATTCTGCCAAAGTGGTTGAGAAAGGCCACTGGAAGTACAGTAGGTTGCAAAATATCTACTTTATCTGGAACATCTGGCCCACCGGCCACCAATGGAAAGGCTTAACACTAACCCTCTGTATCTGCCTGTCTGCAGTGTGTTGAGGTAGAGCAGTACAGTATGTGCTGTAAATGGAAGCTACACAAGCAAATGTACATTGCCTTCCCCCAATATTTACATGTCAGCTGAATGCTTAGTGTAGGACCCACACAATCAGTACTTGGAAGTATACAACGTCTGTCACCAAGGCGTCAGGATTGTGGCATCTCCAAGTTTGGGAAATGCCACAATACAGAGAGACGGAGATTCCTGGAATCTTTATAGATGGACAAATACCACATAAATGGCATTCGTGTAACACTAATTACACAATGTGTGTAAAACGGATGTAGCATGCACACAGAGGGATATGAATATGTCATGCAAAATGTATAAAAATAATAACAGCACCCTCCAAAAAGACACAGTGGGTGCCCCTCACTTCACATGACTGGGATTTTTCTTTACTGGGATTTTTCTTTGGACAAAAAGGACAAAAAGACAAAAGTGGAATGAAATATTTAACGAAATACTACCAAAATTTGGTTCAAATAGGCTATCCAGCCGTGCTGAAATAGGCATGATGGCACACCTAGCTGTTAAAAAAGGTATTGTTGACATAAAGGAGGTTTAGAACCTCAAAGGATACTTTAATTTTGCTTATAATGCAATTTAAATGTAGCCTGACCTCAGTCTGAATTGTCATTTTGTTTCACTTCATTATTCAGACTGAAGTCCCTTCTCTATCACAGCAGTTTATAGGATGGGCGTGATCAAAGCAGCAGTCTTCACTGTGTTCATATGAATCCATAAGAATATTGGCTAAAGCAGACGACGTTGGGAACGAAGTGAGTGACAGGGCTGTTGGCCAATCAGGTGCTGGGATTGGATTTCCAACCCACACAAACAGCCCCAAAGGCAGGGAAGCCAGTCCTTCAATCACAGGAAAAATAAGCTAGTATTTTTTGAGGTGCTGAATCAGGGCTGAGCCAGGCTAATTTAAATGTGATTTTTCTCATAATGCAATATGTTTCCAACTCAACTACAAATTGTGGTCTGTTGACACTAGGGCTGCAACTAACTTCATAATCGATTAATCAGCCAAAATTGGTCGAGTGCATTTGTGCGTTGTGCACAATTAGGCCTACTTGTGCGTGAGCGGAGTGGGCAAAACAAAATATCAGGTAATGATGCTATGGTGATTTACATCACCATTACATCATCACCTAAACCGGTCAATCGGAGTGCCCCGACGCCGACCGCCGACCACGCACCGTGCACCGACCGATTGCTTAACTTGTGCCCGCTCTGCTCTCGCAAGTAATGATAAAATACATAACCCGTCGACTTGCGCGTCTTCCGACATTGACGTCACGTCAGACTTCGGTACCCTATTGTTCATGTGGTTAAGAAGTTAGGACAATTACAACTGGTGAACTAGAATGCAATTTTGCAATTGCAAAGTGTGGTCGCCCCGATGAGCCTGTAATGGTGACATGGTGATGTAGTAAAAGAAAGTTTTACATCATCATACATCACATTCCTTGCTCAGCCAATCAAATCATTTCGATGTTCCCTGGTCAGCAAGTGTAACATCGAAATGATTCAATTGGTTGAGCAAGGAACGTGATGTATGATGAATGTCATCATTACAACATCAGTGATCATTAACCCTGACGTGGGTGACTTGCTTGACATGTTCCTTGCTCAGCCAATCGAATGATTTATATGTTACAGAGAAAAAAAGTGTCACAACAACAATGGTGCGGTTGCCCTTTAGGCAACCCCACGAACAATGATGCAGTCAGACTCAAGACAGGCATTAAAACAGCAGGGTGGTTGTAGTCATTGGCTCAGAATGAGAACATTTTACAAGGGCCATTAAATTAAACGCACATGGTCATACGCAAACAAATACGCAAAGGGCAACATCAAACAATTATCGCATTTACACTGTTGCTCCAGTCCCGTGGCGCTTCCTGAGATGAAGAAGAGAACCGAAAGGTCCATCTCCCCTCTGCCTCAGGACCAACCAAACTCAATGGATCGTGACATTTCCATTGTGTCAGTAGATGTCTGCACGCTCTGCAGCCTGTCAAACCCGTGCAATAGGAGGGCTTATGAATCCCAGATTTGTGCAGGCCACAGTGCATAAATTCTGCTATCAGCAACCATCAGTACCCCCCACCCCCCACTCCTGAACCCCCCACCACCCCGTCCGCTATCCCGTCACTAACCCTAGAAGATTTGCTATCGGTGGAACAGTCTGCTCCACTCCGGTAACCTGGCCCTTGCAAGTTAACAGTGTTAATTATTTCAAGCTGAGGAAAGTTTCCATTCAAAGCTAGTGCACAGAGCTACGCAGACATAGACATGCAGAGTCACAGAGTTGCAAGAATGTGAGTATGAGCCGCGAGTCTGCTTCAGAGGATCATTGTGAGGGATTACAAATATTATACATGTGCTTGTCAGAGAGAGAAAGGATAGAAATTCAATTCCAATCAACACAAATGTTTACTTTGCCCAAACAAGTACAATACAAAGTAGTTGAAAATGGGAAATGTACTGTATATACAGTTGGAGCTAGGGGGTACAGAGTTTTGTAAACAGAGTTGTGTCAGAGTGCTCACACAATCACTGGGCATAGAGCATTAAAGTGAGGATATCCACCCCACCACTTGTGTAGTCCAAAAGAAACACATTCTTAAGCACTCCATTGTTTACCTGGCTATAGCGAACAAGGGGCGGTGTGTCTAGGTGTATGCGAGGTGTAGTAGGAGTGTGTGGGCCAAAGACATCCCTGGAACCCCCTCTCCTCTCCGGGGAACAATCAAAGGACAGCTCTGCCCTCTGTTAACAATGGCCCGGCTGTTTGGGACAGGACAGTGCTGTGGGAACCGAGCCGCGCGGTCCATGGGAAAGGGGAGGATTTGGGGAGACGCTCCATTGTTTTCCCTGGGATGATGGAGGATAATGGGACTGGCGGGGTGATGCTGGCTGTTGTTTCACAGGCGGTCCTATCTAACATCCTGAGTGGGGAGGCCGGAGACGCTGTTCCTTCAGCCGGAGGAACAATGGAGCCGCCTGCCTGCCTGCCTGCGACTGGAAGGGTTCTGCATCCCAGAGAAACACACGCCCGCATGCATGCATGCACACGCACTAACATAAGCACTGTTGAAAACGTCTGCATGTATAAATAGCCCTAAACATCCGCACATATTCTGTCGAGGAAGCCAGAGGCCAAAGGGAAAAAAAGGTTTTATGTGACAGCTATGATGGGCATGTTATAGCCCTGCCTGAACACCTTAGTCCTGATAATATCTACCTTGGTTATTACTTGCGTGGGCAGAGGAGCAAGCGCAATTTAAGGGATTGGTTTGCACAACTAGGCCATGCAACACGCAAGTTTGCACTTGACTGGGTGCTGATCTAGTTGCACACATGTGCATGTGACACTAGGGCATTAACCAAATGAGTTTTTTGGTAGTCGAATAATTTTCAACTAGTCTAGTGATATTTGGTTTTAATCCAATAAAAACATGTGATTCTGGGCTTCTCATTGAAACAGTGCATACACTACTGTAAGAATGGCATCAAGCCTCTAATCAGCTCAAGATCTCTGTCAGTCCACGTCTCTTTTATGCCCATATTTGGGGGTCCTTGTACCAGGGCTTTTGTTTATAGTCATTAGTGGAGTGAAAGTCGTAGTCCGGTATTAATACACAGGTCAAGCACATACCAGTACTCAAGAAATGTACAGTATTTTATTAAACAGTCCACCAGAGCCTCCAGTTGACTGCTGCCACACAGCAAGTCTCTTGCCCATATCTCAACCAATCACGAGACTTTGACAGGCTGGCCATGACTTCAGGTCAGCAAGACACAGGGGAGCCACCCAAAACAGTCCAACAATGCCCACTGCAAGAGCCCCATTGTCAGGGTGAACAATCCCAACCCGCCAATCCCTTGGGGAAAGGAACAGCGGAACGGGAAAGAGATATGGACCCACTTCCTGCCCAAAGTTTAAATTTAGGAGCTGGTCAAAGCTTTTTTGCTTTGTTTTGTTGAGTAGGGAAGTGTGCCTGAATGAGGGAATGGGGCAAAAGAACACGATCCATAACAATAATATTGTTATAGATCGTTTATGGATACGGAGGCAGTCGTGTGTCGCAGCATTGACTACAGCAGAGACTATGCTCAGGAAGACACGTACTCACACACAGAGAGGGACTGCAGTCTGAATAATGAAGTGAAACGAAATGACAATTCAGACTGAGGTCAGGCTAGCATGTTGTTGCTGTCAGATGGAAAAATGATAAATAAATAAATAAATAAATAAATAAATAAATAAATAAATAAATAAATAAATAAATAAATAAATAAATAAATAAATAAATAAATAAATAAATAAATAAAAAAAAAAAAAAAATCAGGAAATGGGAATAAAATAAGCTCTATTCCAGTTGATCCAATGTAATTTACAATTTATAAAACAGATGGACTTAAGCATTAACTGACATCTCTATTTTGGGCAAGTCATTCATTATAGGCTAAATATTTGTAAATGTAAAAAGTGCAGGATAAAAGGGGTAACACACATCCTCCAATGGTGCTGAGCCAAATATAACAGTGAACATAGAAAAGAAAGTATGGGCTCGCAACTCACTTTAAAATGCTCCAAAATAACTTATTTTGCAACAGCAGGCAGAAATGTGCTACATTTCCATGTCGCAAGTGCAAAATCACCACATTTGAGAAAGTAAGCTGTGTTTGGTCATTGCATTTGTAAACGGACAAATTGTGATTGGCCAGTAGCCACTTTGAGTGGGAGCCAGCAACTGCTTTTATGGTTTACTATTTTCTGTGCCAACCAGGTTGCAACTCGAACATGGTTGGCAATATTTGACAAGGCAACTTGCGCAACTCACTTGAGATGGTCTAAAATGTCTAAAATGTTACTTCATCCACTACTACTAATAGGAGGGCGGTGTTACCATATACTAAAACGTGAAAAATATTATGGAATATGTACCGTAGATACAAGAATTCTGCCTCACAGAAAATGTAGAAATAAATTGCAACCTCCCCTGCAACCTTCCTCAAACACATCCAGATACAGATCAACCCAATCTTATCAACCCTTACATCCTGGTCTGCTATTTTAACCCCTGCATCCCCTTGTGCCTGTATTATCTGTGCAGAAGCACCATAGATAATACCTGTAGTTTTACTTTCATCGGTGAACAAAGCGAGTGAGTATAGACACTCAATCCTGGTCATTCTAATGGTGAACCTATGCATAGTGTGCCCAGGCAGTGATCTGCAGGGAACATGTTTCAGTGTGCATTTTCAGACATTTTAACCACTTAAACCCACAATATTGTGGCTCTGCACTTGGTCTACTCTTCTTCTATCTACACCAGTTTTAGTCTCAAAGTCGTAGTGTGCTTTAGAACAGCTATTTTCAGCCAGCGTGAGATGAAGATATGGGTTTCAAGAAGGGGTTCAAGAGGTTAATGTAAACAAAAAATAATATGTTTAAGCTTCAAGTGAACGCATGCACAGTATAGAAAAGGACACTCTGAGCGGAAATCTCTGCCAGGCCTGGTTGCTTACCCACGGCCTTTGTCAGTGCAGCCACAAGGACAAGGAACAAGGAAGATGAGGAGGGTCTGTATGACAGATGGTGTTCTTTCATGTTTGTGGGCAGAAATGAAAGCACTTTTGATGGTGAGCTATACAGAGACATTCAACATGCAGTTCCAATTTGGGGTTGATTGGATGTCACTCACTTTTATTATATATAGAAGCAGGCAACCTTTATGGAATATCGAAACCTTCTTTATGACCCCCATGTGGCTGATTTAAAAGAAAGCTGGCCTACCGGGAGTGTAGCCTACATGCAAAGTTTGACTTTGATCGTTCTATTAGTGTCGATGGCAATAATACAGTAGCTGCACACATGGACAGATGCACACATGCACGCCACACACAAACACATGCACGCACGCATGCACACACGTTGCAGAGGGCTTTCAGCAGTAGAGCTGACAGCAAACTCAATGTAGCAGCCTGGTCTTGTGTGGCATATACATTATTACATTATTACAACTGCACACAGCTCTGGAGGTGGAACCCAGGGCGGATGTAACATTTCCCAATTGGGGGGGGGGGGGGGGGCAGAAGAAAATGGTAAGGGGGCAGCTTCGCGCCACAGGTGATGAAGCCGCCCCTATACCATTTTCAGTAGTGTTTCAAATACTTAAATATAAGCACTGAAATATGCCATCATGTTTGGTGGGGCAGACTGGGCATTTAGGGGGGCATCCCCCCCATGCCTATGCCTAGATCCGCCCCTGGAGGAACCCCAGAGCCTAGTAGTAGACCCTGTCACGTATCTTAGAGGAGGGGTTGTTTACGGCCACAACAAACTGCCCTTAAGCCGACACAGTACTCACTGAATCCTTGCGGGGCTTTGAAGCACTGCATAATGCAAGAGTTACAGTACCAGGCTTTCCAAGTGGAAAGCCCGGGGATGTGAGGGGGGGGCAATGCCCCCCTAAATACCCAGTCTGACCCCCCAAACACGATGCCATGCAAAACAACCCAAGATATTTCAAATGAAAGTGCTTATATTTAAAATGATTTGAAACTACTACTGCTACTAACTACAATTTTGGCACCACTAAACCAACAGCATTTCATCATTGAAAACAGAAAACTCTCTGAGTCAGACCCTTAGCTTTATGCATGCTGCGTGTCTGTTGCAACTTCAACAACAACTGATGTTATTATTGATGCTTTACTTGACTAATAAAAGTCCTGTAACCGAAAATGGTATGGGTGCGGCTTCATCGCCCGTGGCGCGAAGCGACACAGGCGATGAAGCCGCCCCCATACCATTTTCTCCTGCCCCTCCAACATGTTCTCTTGCCACCCAAATGGGACATGTTACATCCGCCCCTGCGTGAGGTTAGGATACAGTTCAGTGCGTGTGTGTGTGTGTGTGTGTGTGTGTGTGTGTGTGTGTGTGTGTGTGTGTGTGTGTGTGTGAGAGAGAGTGCAAGTGCGTTGTTTAAAGTGCAAATAACATACATTCCTGAAATTGTGTTTAATACTTAATATCATATTGTATATTTCCCTTAAGCTTATTTCTAATGGTCTGAGCCCCAATTGCCACTGGTTATATTATTATATAACCAGTCTTGTCATTTCTTTATGGACTTTGAAAGCAGTTTAGCTGCATTACCACAATGTCCTGAGGTGGTGCGGGCGCTGATATGCAGATTAATTAATATTTGAGTATTATAATACTGATTCGAGAATAAAACTAGCCTCAACAATGGTGGACATTGAAGTGGAAATGAATTGGAACTGAAGACTGATGAAGAGGAGGAATTATGAGGCCAAAATCCGCCAAGGTGCTGCTTTTGAATTTCCATTCAAACCTGATCGTTCAGATTTGATTATTTGTGGGGATAGAGAACACACATGACCAAAACCAAAAACACAAAAAAAATTAAAAAGTTGAAATTCATGTTATTTCCCTTTAAACATTATGATATGTTCATAACAAAATAACAAAATGCACCCCACAAAAAGAGCAGGGGGGGGGGAAATGCATCAGCACAGTGTTCAACAATGTCAGGAAACGTCTAAATGTCTTAATGGCTGCTGATTCACAAAAGTCAAACATACTGTACCTTCAACTGTTTCATGACTCCCATTCATTGTACTAATTACTACTGTACAGTATGTGCTCAGGTTATGTCAGGTAATTGCAAATGAGAGGCAATATCTGCTTTGTCAAAGTTACGTTCGGCCTCATCATACTTTATTGTTAGAATGGAAAACCTATAGGAAAGGGAAATGGTCTAGACATGATTATTACAGCTAATCAAACTGATGAATGCGCTAATTCCCCCCATTGTGCGTTCAAGTGGAGAGGAGTTTTATTCAGTCTGGGCACACAGTGAAGACAGAACATCACTTTCATCTGCTTTCACTGCAGTGAGAATTAATGTGGTGTGGAGTAAAGGTATAATGCTTGCCTTGATCTGAGATGTAATAGTGTGGAGTAGAAGTAATGGGAATTGGAGTATGTACAAATACCTCAAAATTGTACTCAAGTACGGCATCACCTGAGTACATTTTTATGTTACTAACAGTCAAGGGCAGGAATTGACCTCTGACCAAAGGTACAGTAGTAAAACACCCACAGATCGGCAACATTCGCTCTTCCTGAAACATTTGTTGTTTGCCTATAATGACATGCCCAAAATAGTTTAATGTTGTGAAACCACAGCACATTTGTTATCAGAGTTGATTTAAAATGTCTCTTGTAATGACTGATACAGCCAGTTAAGAATTACATGTGTATTGTAGGCTACGTACAGGATCCCCTGTCCACTAATCCGCTGTTTTGTGTCAATTGTCAATATATTTAGTCTTAGTTTTTAGTTGTAGTCACCATAGCTTAGCTTTCATGGACGGTAGTTTCCATTTTGTTTTGGTAAGTGAAAAAGGTAGCCAACGAACATTTTTCGCCATACTGTGGTATTAGTAGACAAAATCAACACCACAGTGCATGCTCTACACAGGGGCCGTATGTAACATATGTCCCTTTTTTTGGGGGGGGGGGGGGCAAGAGAACATGTTGGAGGGGCAAAAGAAAATGTTATGGGGGCGGCCTCATCGCCCGTGTCGCTTCGCGCCACGGGCGATGAAGCCGCACCCATACCATTTTCGGTTACAGCACTTTTATTAGTCAAGTAAAGCATCAATAATAACATCAGTTGTTGTTGAAGTTGCAACAGACACGCAGCATGCATAAAGCTAAAGGTCTGACTCAGAGAGTTTTCTGTTTTCAATGATGAAATGCTGTTGGTTTAGTGGTGACACAGCTGTAGTTAGTTAGTAGCAGTAGTAGTGTTTCTAATCATTTTAAATATAAGCACTTTAATTTGAAATATCTTGGGTTGTTTTGCATGGCATCGTGTTTGGGGGGGGGGGGGGGGGGGCAGACTGGGTATTTAGGGGGGCATTGCCCCCCCATGCCCATGCCTAGATCCGCTCCTGGCTCTACACGGAATGGCAATGAGAGTTCATCCATGCAAGGTAAAAGGGAACGGACCGTGGGTAGTGATGGGACTTTATTGGTTCATGGGCTGTGAAGAAGACAGATGCATGATGGTCGCTGTGTGTGTTCCGTTGCTGGCTTTGGTTGGCAAAGTGAAGGGCTGATATAGCTGGCCCCCGACAATCTGTTCTGTGACCCCTCGGCTGCAAGCACGACACACAAAGCACAAAGCAGCATGCATGCACATGTAGTGTGCACGCGCACGCACGCACACACACACACACACACACACACACACACACACACACACACACACACACACACACACACACACACACACACACACACACACACACACACACACACACACACACACACCTGGACTGACATAACAGGCTGCAGGAGAAAGGCAGCCAAGTTACAGTATGGTGAACAGGGATTGGACTGGCAGGCTCAGCAGGCTCTGCTTTGGAAAATTCCCTCAACAACATACATACCTGCCAATGTGTCTTTTAAACAAGGACGCCCTGTTGTGAGATCGCGTCCGCAATAAAACATTCCATTTAGCAAGCAGAGTAAAGAATAGTTCTGTCTTTAATTGTAGCTGAACAGAAAATAAAACCTCTACAAATCTCTCTCTCACTCTCAGTCTCTCTCTATCTGTCTCTCTCATTTTTGTTTTTCTGGTTACCTTTTTGTTCTAGCAATTTATTTTACGAGAATTATAGTCCATTGCTAATAAGCCCCTCTGCCTGCCGTAGCCTACTGTAATGTCACCATGGGGTCTACTTACACACAAATACCACACACATGTGTGGCACACACATATTCTGGGCAAGCATCTGTCAGGTACTGTACATGTTCTGTCTTTTATCAATTGCACTCAGCCAAAGCATTGCAGACATGAATCACCATGGGAGGTGAAACAGAGGCCGTATGAAGTGATTTTCTACTAGAGATCGCACATATTTATGGGTACAATGTCGCCAATTGCTAGTGTTTGCTTCTATATTATGTCAAGAAACAACAGAAAGGATGTAACAATCTAAAGAATGTCAACATAATAGGCACATACACTGTATATGTATTGGGCAAACTGTAATAACTGTCTGTCTCTATTTTCCACCTTATATCAATTTTTCCCTTATTGCCCCCCTGAGCAGTATTAGAACCGAGAGCAGCCACTAAATCAAAGTTATTTCCCTTTCCTATTGTTCCTGAGGAGGCAAAATCTCAGAATACGTTGGTAGACTGGCCACTCCATACCATGTATTATTCTGTTATTCCCAGAGGTCAACCCGTTCAGTGATTCAGTGGTTTCACAATGACAGCATCTGGAGAACAAGAAACATTAGGATCTGTGATCTTTGCTGTGTATTAAATACAGATGAGCTTATGCGTAGTCCCCATTTTAGGAATGATGTTAGTTTGCTAATGTTCAACATTAGCAAACAGCTCACAACAGTCGCATCGTGATGAATTACAATGTCACAAAGTATGAGGAAACAGAGAGAGCTGCCGAAGCAGACAACCCGCAACACTCCATGTTATAAAAGTTCTTCGAGGTGCAAGGATCAAAAATGCAGAATGAAAAAAAGAGAAAAATGCCAGCACTCAATGAATGTCCTTTCTGTGTATCTTTATTTACCTCATCGTGCAGTCAACAACAAACACGTTTCGACGCAAACGCAACGCTGAGGAAGACTGTTTGCGTCGAAACGCGTTTGTTGTTGACTGCACGATGAGGTAAATAAAGATACACAGAAAGGACATTCATTGAGTGCTGGCATTTTTCTCTTTTTTCATCTCACGAAGTATAAAATTGAATTAATTCATTTATGGATCTAAAAAGAATATAAAATAAAATAAAATATGGCAATACAAGGTTTCAAATGAAAGTAAAATTAATACAACATGATCTGTTTACTAAGTGCTATGGTAGAGTAGCATGGGTCAGGTATTCTTACAACAGAAGCCATGCAGGTGGTGCACCCAGCCATGAGCCCTGCCAATCAGGCTCAGCCCTATTGGCACAACCCATTGCATGTTGGACTGGCAAGCGTGAGTCCACGGTTCAATCTCCGCTTTTGTGTATCACTATGATTTGGAGTGCGGGTATCCTTGCTGCTCCACATGAGGGTCTGTGGTATGAAGTGTGAAGTGCAAGGATGCGCTACCAAGAATGAGGGGGTGAGTGTAGCATTCAGCCATGACTGAGCCGTAACAACCAGTGAGCCTCAGCCCTATTGGCATGAGATTGCACGATGGACTGGTTAGTGGGAGTGCCTGAGGTCAATCCCCACTTCCGCGTATCACTACACAGGCAATACAAATCAAGTATTATTGAGAGTCTGAGTGCAGCAATGGGTGTTCAAGGAGAAAAAAAACAGACGATTTTTAAATTACATACCGACATTTATTGTCCACATACAATAAATACAAATAATACAAACATTACTGTTGTTCTACAAATAGTATACATTAAATACAGTCATGACAAATACAGCGATTTTTCCCAAGATTTTAAAAGCACTTTTCTTTCAGCAGTAGTACCGCATTCAGTCTATTGAGACTTGTGTTGACACATCTTAATTTAGTAACATTCCACAACGTTGTTGTGTACATTCTCACAAAAAAGAAATCACCATATTGAAGACTACTTTCATAATTAACATATCCATTGTGTTCTCTCTCTCAGCATACAGTTTGTCATCAGGTCCAGTCTTATTAAACTCCAAAGAGAGAAGACTGATCACAACCTAAGGCAGAGAGTGTATCACCAGAGGTGACAGGCCAGAACATCCATCAGATGTATATTTTTACAACCAATCACAACACTTGTTTCATTCACGGGGGAATATGAACTGATTTGTAAAACGGCAATGTGATTTACTTCTGTCAAAATCCCGCAAATTCAGTCCCCAAAAATGATACACTCAATCACTCATACGGTGTGGGTCTTGCCCAGTGCGCTCTCACCATCTTGCGACCTTTTAGTGTTACCGTCACTGTTAAACCTTGTATGTCTAAAACCGTTTAATTTCAGGAAATGGAAAAAGGATCTTGTGTTCCAATGGTGTAATTTTTTCCTTTTCTTTTTTTAGACACAGTTGTACATTACTACAAAATAGGGAATTTGTTTACAAAGAGAATACAACATCAAAAGAAGGTGGAGATACAAGTTTTCTTCCCAACAGCAATGATATTCAACCTATAAAATGCATCATTTGTTTACAGTCATCGTCTCTGCCTCTCATCCCTGTTTCCATGGTGACCCCAACATATACTGTAGGTTTTTACCCCTTCTACATTCAGAACTTGTGCGAACTTTGTAATAATTATTTGCTGCGTGTCGGTTAAAATGCCCAAGTCGCAATTACTGTCATTGATTGCGATTCACTGTTTGTCTGCATGCATGAGGGCGTGCATGTGCATGTGTATGTGCATTTCTGTGTTGCACACGACCCGCACCATTCCCTTGGGGACCTGAATGGGTCCCAGAATCCAGTACATTCCACAGTCCAAAGGAAAGCGAGGGTGGGGGGTTGTGTGTGTGTGTGTGTGTGTGTGTGTGTGTGCGTGTGTGTGTGTGTGTGTGAGAGAGAGAGAGAGCTCCAAGGGTCTACAGTATAATCCTCAGGGGAACACGCTTTAGAGAGACTATTTTAGCCTCCTGGTCCTTGCCGGACGGAGCCCCACCACCCGCCCTTCAGTGTTTTTCCACTGTTGCATTTCGCTCTATAATCCATTCCATGCAATCTAGACGAATTGTATTAGCATCGTATCCTCTCTCCATAGTCTCGGAGTCACGTTTCCTTAGATTACCATCTGTTAAAGCACCATTTGGAAGTCCCTCCGTCTGAAGCATTCTCTTCATAGTGCAATTGTTTGTTTGTCTTCATTTGAGCTCTCGCCGCACAGTGTCCCGGCTCGACAAATTCCTGATATTCGTCGTCGTATCGTAATCCCATCTGTTCCTGTCATACATAATGCTTCTGCTTTGAGTTTCCCTTGTAGGCAGCGCCCTTACTGTGTTTCTGACTATGTCTCCCATTGGTTTGGTGCGCGTGCTTCTTAACATGGTGGTTCCTGGGGGAATGTCCAGACCCCATGCCCCCCATGCAGGACAGGTAGCTGGGCAGCAGGTCGTTCCCTGCCCCTGCCGCCACCTCCCCAGACGGACCCCACGTCCTCTCGACCTCCAGATCCACATAGCTCTCTGCACAGTGCTTGGGGTAGCCTGCGTCGTCGCCCTCCGTGGGCAGGTGGAGGTGGCTCCTCTCTCGGAAAGACGGCGCAGACGCCCCCTCCTCCGTCAGCAGCCCAGAAGAGGCCTCCAGCTCCTGCCCGGACACCCATTTGACCCGAGCCCGGACGCCGTCCCGGCCACCGCCGCGGTAGCGCTTCTCCAGCCGCTGGGAGACGGCCAGCTGGAGGAGGTGCAGCAGCTCCACCAGGTTGAGCAGCAGGGAGACGGCGGCCACCACCTGCATGTAGATGGTGAAGATGGTCTTCTCGGTGGGGCGAGAGACGAAGCAGTCCACTGTGTGCGGGCAGGGGTCCCCGACGCACTTGAAGCGGGCCTCCACGGAGAAACCGCCGTAGAGGAGCCACAGCCCCGCGATGAAGGCCGACTCCAGGAGGACCTTGAGGAGGATGCTGAAGGCGTACGCGCACAGCAGCCGTCCCTTCAGCCTGGGAGTCTCAGAAACATCCCTAGTTGTCACGCCTTTCACCCCGTCGTCCTCCTCGCCTGCTTTCTCCGCATTGGCGTCCCTCGGGGTCGTCCTCCGCGTGCCTCCGTCGTTGCCACCATCCACCCCTCCGGCCTCATCCTGGCCCTCATCTTCTTCTTGTTTCTCCTCCTCTCCTCCCTCTTGTCTGCCGTCGCCCCCCTCACAGCCACATACCGAAGTAGAAGATGGTGGGCGTGGAGACAAAGATGACCTGGAAACAGTGTGGATTTGGAAAGCAAAATTGAGAGTTTTATTCAATGTTTAATCTTTAAGTATTTTAGTTTTTATTTAGTCTGAGTCACATTTCAGTCACATGAAATGTTTTAGGGTTAGTCTACTTTTGGTCGACAGTTGACTACAGTTGACTAAAAGGTATTGATGAAGTCCTAAGGGCTGATTTTGCACTTTGCACCAAACATTGTCTTTTAGTTCCACTGGAACTCTTCTCCACCAGTCCTACCCTTTGTATTTGTGGACAAAACTATCAATATATTTAGTCATAGGCCTACACTTTTGTAGTCATTATGGCCTACATTTTTATTCAGCTTCTATTCAGTTTTTCTCCTTGTAAAAGTGGTAGCCGACAAACATTTTTCAATAGTAAGTCGACGCCATCAGCCACCAGCACCGACCTGGAGGACGAAGTATCTGAAGTGTGAGATGGGGAAGGCGCGGTCGTAGCAGACGGCCGTGCAGCCGGGCTGCCGCGTGTTGCACACGAAGTCGGCCTGTTCGTCGTCCCAGGCCGACTCGGCGGCCGTGCCCAGCACCAGCATGCGGAACAGGAAGAGCACGGTGAGCCAGACGCGGCCCACGCCCGTAGAGTACTCCTGGCCCTCCTCCAGCAGGTGCTCAAGGAAGGACCAGTCAGCCCTGGACATCCTCTGGTCCTGAGATGGAGATGGACAGCATGAGATGGCATGACGAGCAAGGATGACTTTATCTCTCCTTTTCATGTACAACGTACCATATAAAGATAAACATGAAATGCCGGTTTTAATTTACAATTCAGGCATTTAGTAGACGCTTAATTTGGGGGAATTTACATCAAGGAAGGCACAAAAGAAAAACATGGCAATATCATATGGTGGGAACCCTACATAGGCTAAGAACAGCAGTAAAGAATCTAAACCACATGTGTCAAAGTCAAGGCCCGCGGGCCAGATCCGGCCCGCGAGATGATTTAATCCGGCCCCAGGCTTGTAGAGCAAAAATGCCTGAGTCTATTAAAAAAAGTAAGTCTCTAGCACGTTCCTATCAAAAGTTATGTCGTTTAAAGAAATGCTTTTGAGTTCTCTTCTGGACGGCATGTAATGCATGTTGTCCAGCAGGGGGAGTCGTTTTATCAGGCTAGGCTGATGGTGCTGCAAAGTGAGAACTATACTTCAGCATTACTAGGGTGTGTAACCAAGAGAACTATACTTCAGCAGTACAAGGGTGTGTAACCGAGAGAACTATACTTCAGCAGTACAAGGGTATATAACCGAGAACTATACTTCAGCAGTACAAGGGTATATAACCGAGAACTATACTTCAGCAGTACAAGGGTGTATAACCGAGAACTATACTTCAGCAGTACAAGGGTATATAACAGAGAACTATACTTAGTTAACTATACATACTTACTTAAATTTAGTATTTGAAATTTAAATGCTATTTTCATATGGTTTATTGATGCTCTGTAAATAAAAATAGCATCTTTCATAGCAAATGTCTTAATCTAGGCTACAAGTATAAAACCAATAATGAAAAGTCATTAATATATATTAATAGCTATTCTTAATAATAAATATGACTTGTGAGATATACTGTATAGAAGTAACGGCTGTGTATGTAAACATGCGTGTGCCGTGCATGCTTGCGGTCTGCGACTGGTTGCACCGCGGCGCTCCGGCCCCCATGAAGTCACATTAAGTCCAATGCGGCCCCCACCCAAAATGACTTTGACACCACTGATCTAAACAGTCTAAACTGTGTATACGGATGCTATCAAATGGTTATACGAGAGGCTATAAGTCTACCTACACTGCTGTCTACATCTACATAAAATGCTATTGGGAAGTGCATGCCATAGTTTTGGGGCCAGAAGGGAGAAGAGTTTGTGGCATGTGGAGTGCCATTTCCCCTCAGTCACTTTCAGCGCAACATAATAAAAAAAAATAAAAATCATAAAAACCAAAGGCCTAGTATAGACAAACATTTCAAAAGAGCCTCAGTACATCGCCCTTGTATGATGACATCTAGTTCATATAAAAAGTTAAAGACAGTTAACAATACAACACATACTGTATAGTGGAATAGGGAGGTGCCATGGAGCAAAAAAGCATTGCTGACACAGTTTTATAATGTGCTGTTGTACAAACGTACGTTTCAAAAGTGCAATTACAATCCTATCCTGTCTATAAGCTACACTGGACACTGTTCGCACACACATACGCGCGCACGCACACACAGTCCAAGAAATAGCCATTTAAAGACCGTAAAGTGTAAGCTCTACAATGCTCATTATACATGACTAATTGCTTACAGATATACAATAAACAGACTCGAAAGTAACATATAAACCGTTCAATCAGCGCAAATGTTTTTCCTCTATAAGACTGTTTTACTGACACATAATTAACACTTTGACGTATACACAAATGGATGACCTAAGTTTCCGAGCACCTTTGCGGTATAATGGTCTACTTTATTTTTCATTTGAGCGAGCGTGTAGCTGGCGTGTGTGTGATTAGCACAGAGCGCTTTATTATTTCTTCCATGAGCTCATGCTGAGACCCTACACATTATCACGGTGGGTTACAGGCACTACATCCCAATATGTTAATATAACAAGAATTGCGAGTGCTATAGAAGTGCCACTAATGGCAGACCTGGGAGGAAAAACAAAGTTGTTTCATTTATTTCTTATTATCACAGAGACAGCGGCACACACAATTAAAAGTAATTGCAGCCGAGTTGGCTATAGCAGGATCTTTAGACAACAGCTAAAACAACCAAAAGACAATTTATAATCAGTGTAAATGGTGCATTTACGGTATGTAGTGACTTTATCCAAGGTGCTTTACGTCAAAGTTATGCTTTGTATATTCACCCATTCCAGTACTGACTGTGGAAGGAACCGTGCAAGGAACTAACCAGCACATACTGTAGGCTCAGTGTCTTGCTCAAGGACACTTTGACACCAACTCTTGGGGAGCCCGGGATCAAACTGGCAACATTGTGGTTACCATCCAGTCACGTCTTCTCTTTCTCCATAATGTTTGTGGGTGTTTGAATCCCACTTCCCCATTACTTTAAGAGAGAAATCAAATTGACCGAAAGAAGCTGTCTTTCTGGTACTCAACCCTTTCAGCAAGGATAGAGCAGCCAGGTGGGAACCGTGATGGTTCCCAGTTTGATCCCCGACTCCCCCGAGTTATTGTCAAAGTGTCCTTCAGCAAGGCATGGTTTCCTCTGCCGTGTATGAATGGGTGAATGTAATGCACCATCTATGCAAAACAATTTGAATAAAAAGCACTATAGCTTATAAAAAAAACACAATTTAAATGTCTAACAGTGGTAAAACATGGATTTTAAGGGGGGAGGGGCTCTATATTGTGATATAATTCATGTGTGTGTGTGTGTGTGTGTGTGTGTGTGTGTGTGTGTGTGTGTGTGTGTGTGTGTGTGTGTGTGTGTCCTCACTTCCAATTTCAATTGTTTATCCAGTATCCAATTCTCTTTCTCTCTCTTTGTCTTTTCTTATCTGATTCAGAGAGTTGAATAGGAAAGGATGTTAGTAATGTTGTTAGTAATGTTATAATGTTTTTGGTTGCAGGACTATTTCCTCAGAGGTTTTGTCATACATCACTGATGATGCATAACCCTCAACCCTCCTCAGGATGTATTGTAAAGTCACACACGCTCACGCTCAAAGGGCCACAGATCATTTGTCATAATAGTCACATTGCACAGTAGACTGCGCACACACCTATGCGTCACAAACGTCACACGTGTCTCTCTCTCTCTCTCTCTCTCGCGCGCGCACACGCGCACACACACACACACACACACACGCACACACGCGCACACACGCACACACACACACACACACATACACGCACACACACACACACACACACAACACACACACACACACACACACACACACACACACACACACACACACACACACACACACACACACACACACAATGTGCATAAACATCCTGTGCGGGGGGTTCTGTATGTTTGAAGTATTTATGTCATGTTATTTCATCCCTTCTGAGAAGCCGCATACAATATGGCCTTTAACACTGACAACCACACTGCTGAGAAGTCACAACAAATTGATTCACCAACTGAGAGTTGACTATAGGCCTATAGTAAAAAAAGGCCTATAGTAAAAAATAGGCCTATAAAAAAAACTCATTAGAGAGGTCAGATTAGAGGTCAGATTAGAGAGTAATAAAGTCAGAATTAAATGTAAGTAACACTATTCTTAAAGTAGTTCTCTCTCTTCAATCACCACATTGAAGACAGACAGTCAGACAAATGAATGATTAGTCAGAAAAGAAGCTTCACCCAGAACTACAGTATAGGCCTGATGTTGAATCTATAAATGTTCTTATCAGACTCATCACATACCATGACCATATAGTATACTGTAGGCCAGTGTTTTTTCCACCAAGTGGTCTTTAGGGGAGCCCATGTGGTCCCTAGATGGAGTGTGTTGGTAATAAAAATGACCCTCTGATGTTTTTCTATCAGTAGGCTATGTGCCACACCAATAAACCATGGCACTGTGGACAAAATCTTATTCAAAGACAATCAAAAATATTCTTTAGTTTGGGTCTGAGGCTAATGCTGGTCTGTGCCTCAAACAACTACCAAATAAATAATGTCTCTTAAAGGGGAATTCCACCCATTTTCAAAATTTTCCTGAGATGATACAAATATGAACCGAATGGACCCTAGCGGGTCCATTTGGTTCCATTTGTACCCTCTCAGGAAAAGGGGTCTGAAAGAAAAATTATGGTGAAATACATCTTGATGGTGCCATTAGATGTATTTTAGACCTCCATTTTTAGGAAATACAGAATTGGGGGAACTTGTTTTTATCATGTAGCCTATACACACAACATCTCTAAGGTAGACCTATATTATAACATATTAAAATGTTGAAAATGGGTGGAGTTCCCCTTTAATGCGAAAAACACCGAAGGCTGATCAATGAAGAAACGGTCTGACTGGATCTAAAATTGGCTAAACTATAATTCTATCACATAATATGAGTTATGACAATTAATATTCCTGTATCATCTGGGTGGACATAGCCTACCTGTCTGTTGTAAAGTCAGGGTCGTCTCCTTGTTGTTGAAGGCTCTATACAGTGGTGCTGGTGGTCTCCTGCTTGTATCCAACTGCTTTGCCCTTTAAAGCTGTGCGCAAACGGAAAAATTGGGGAGAACTTTCCCATGGCTTTATTGGCCCTCCCTCAGGAACCGATCCAGCAGGAAACGGGCTGTGTGATCTCAAAATAGTCACTCATTCACCGACCGAGTTCCGTTATTAGGCTTCAGTGGTAGTAGAGCTAATAGGGAGCGACGCAAGCGACTGCAGTGGGCCTATTCCCGGAAAATGGCAGTTATGGTCACTTGTGTTTCAGGACACTAGAAATTAACAGGTTAACAACAAATTAACAACAAATTTTCTGAACAGGTCAACTGCCCCATTATAATACCCCCTCCCAAAAAAACATTAACATGGCGAATCACATCTCGATCACATTTTATAAAGATGTTAATGATGTTAATGAGGGGACAACAAAGAGCCCTCATTCATTTTTTTCCCCCCACACATTTTCATGTAAAATTGAAAATGTATAATACCATAGAGTGAGCCCTTTAGCCTACTGTAAGTTCAGGTGTGTTATTTTAATAATCGACACAGTTAAGGGTCCTCTAGCCTACTTCATTGTCAACAGGACTGGCGTTTTGTGTCACGGAGCCCACGCGTCCGTGTGTGATTTCAGACCACGATTCTGGACGCTCAGTCATCATTTGCCACAGTGGATTCTCCACGGTAATGCGGGCTTTTAAGCTTTTATCATTCCCCGGCTGTAAAGCCCGTGTTTATCCTAAAGTAAGCAGCCTACACAGTCCCATGCAATACCCCCTTACACCACGCAGTGGCGCCAGACTCCTAATTAATATTTTGGGGAAGCGTATGAAGTCAATTAATATTAACACAAAGCCATTAAGACTACCTAACCCTAAAAAAGTGGCCAATTTGAACAGTCTTTGAAGGGGGGAAAAGAGAAAGAAAAGGTAGGATGAGCCCGCTACACTAAACTAATAAGTTAGAACAACATAACACTTATGATAGCCTAGGCTACTAGCCTAGGCTACTACATGTATAGCATAAATCCACTCAAATAATAGTAGGCCTATAAAAACTGCAGTGTACAGAAGTATTGGCATAAAGAATAATAAATTAGGCCTATTAAAAGTAAAAGTACTCATATTGCAGAACGTCTGATTTCAAATACGCAAAATGTGTACAAAATATTTAGAGAGAGAGAGAGAGAGAGAGAGAGAGAGAGAGAGAGAGAGAGAGAGAGAGAGAGAGAGAGAGAGAGAGAGAGAGAGAGAGAGAGCACGCCAATATTCATCATAGTCTGAATTTACATAATGAAACACATATGAACTATATATTCTATATGCAAAGAGCCACCCATCAAAATCTTATAGACTACTGCATCTATATGTATTGTATGTTTGCAACTTTATGCACAATCAGTGAAGTCAACCCAATACTTGAAGCTCCTACTGGATTTACTTGTTGTGCATATTGGGGATTGTTCTTGATCCTCAGCCCCAAGCTATTGCATGCAGCATTTCCCTTGGTTGGATCAATTCTACGTACAGTATATACAGTACTGTTCTCCTTATGATGTTCCCACTTGTAGGCCTACACCATGTTTTAAAAAAGCACAATATCACTTATTTTTGTTTTTCTGATGACAAACAATTGTATTTACCAGCCACACTGACAGTAGCAGCAGCTCTATAACAATCTCCTTAATGGCCTGGAAGACGTCAAAAGCTGGATGGAAACCAAACACCCATGCGCTCGGCCCCCACCGGCATGCAAATTCCAACAGCACAGCACCCAATTTCAATAAACAAATTAGCAATGTTGTTAAGGCAATTTTTCCAGCTAGGAATTAGTGGCACAGTCAAACTGAAACACATTTTTACCACACACAGACCTAGTCACAGTAGCCCATGCATTCATTGTCTCCCATTTAGACTAATGCAACTCTCTATATCTTAAGGCTGATCCATAATCATTCCACCATCTTTTGTCTAGGGATGGTTCAAAATGCCACTGCTAGACTCATTACTGGGACAAAGAAACATGAACATAAGTGCTGTTCTGTACTGATGCAACTGCACTGGTTACTTTGCACTTTGTGTTCAAAGCTATCAATATATTTCCAATCTCTCATAACAGTGGCCTTTGCAATTAGGTCACTTATATTTTCCACTCAAAACCCTTTTTAGTCTGGCTTTTACAACAGTTATCCTATGTTCCTCTTATTTTTATGTTCTTTTATTGCATTTATGCTTTGCCTTTTACTATTACTCTGTGGATATACTGAGGTGTATTTGTTTTGGAAAGCACTTTGGGCCAGTTACTGTTGTTTTTAAATGTGGTATAGGCCTATATGAACTAAATTGACTTGACTGTCTTCTCCACAAAGCTCATGGACATATAGGACTCAACCCTGTGCAGCTGGATCCTGGACTTTGATGACTTATAGACTTAAATGTCCAAAAAGGGGGAATTCCATTCCATTCCATTTAACTGTATACTGGGGAGACAGGCTGCACACTGTAACACTAATACAACAGCAATAACAACAGAAAAGGCAATTCAGGCCTGTTCCACAAGAATTCCTGGTGTTTAGCCGAGCCAGTTATAGGGGTTTACATAGTTAGACATAGTGTTTAGGTATTGTTTTAGTGATGTAAAATATTATAGTGTAATCAATGCATTCAGAAAGTAGCCTACTCTTGTTTATAAATCATGTCCACAGTAAGATATTTTTCCGTTATGCATTTCTATGGTAAAGCCACACTGTAGTCTTCCCGGCTTTGGCTATTTAAAAGGTGCGCCTTATAATCCAGTGCGCCTTATAGTGCGGAAAATACGGTAATTGGTACGTTTATATAGCACTATTATCCAAAGCGCTTTACACAGATTGTGAACCACATTCACACACCAATCTGATTCCGGAGGAAACCATGCAGGGCACCAAAATTCCCATTAGGACAATTAGGGCAATTAGGCCGAAAACACATCGAAACTAACTCTGTAGTAGCCCGGGACTGAACTTGGAAACTCGCGGCTCCCATTCAGCTGTTCTACCAACCACTCCTACGCCTGAAGCACTGTGAATGAACAACCTGCCACTCAGTGTGAGAGAGGCTTGACTCCATGGCCATCAACTGGACTGCTCTCTGGAGAGAGAGAGAGAGAGAGAGAGAGAGAGAGAGAGAGAGAGAGAGAGAGAGAGAGAGAGAGAGAGAGAGAGAGAGAGAGAGAGAGAGAGAGAGATAGTAGCTTCAAGTTCCTGTGATGCATTCACATCACTGTGCACTGATGACGAGCACACACACCACCCAGGATGATGAGCTGGGAAATCCACAGTAACACCTCTTTCAGGTGTGAAGCAGAGGGGGAAGAAGTTCAGCATGGTGACAACCTGCTGACTCACAGCCGTTGTGTGCGCACACACTCACACGCACACACACACGCACACACACACACACACACACACACACACACACACACACACACACACACACACACACACACACACACACACACACACACACACACACACACACACACACACACACACACACACACACACACACACACACACACAGCCTGACTGCCTTGCCTGTCTGCCTGGTTGCCTTGCCTGTCTGCCTGCCTGCCTGCCTGCCTGCAGTAAAGCAGTATATGACACAGCTATATTCCAGAAACTGAGTACACTCTCCACCACACACCTGTAGAACAAAAGTGAGGGTCCTCTCCATCACACTGTTCACTGTCATCTCCTCTCTTTCTTCACATAAATAAATGTAGAGGTTGTTTACTTTTCACTAAGTCATTCAATCACTCCACCGCCTGCAGCCTGCCAGTACATGGATTCATCTCTGTGAGCGATGACTCCAACCACCACCACCGCTGCTGCTGTGTGAACTTCAACAACGTGACTGCTTGGCCGAGCATGATGGAGATTGTTTGGATGGACCGGCGCACACACACCCCCGGTCCTCCTATCACGCAGATACTGTATCCTGCTGAGTAATAGGCCAAGTTTCGCAACACTGACCCCGAGGGGACATCTGAAATTGGAGACATGCATGGCACACATTTTTCCCCCAGCGCTACAATCCTCCTCAGTCACAGTATGCCAACGCAGTCCACAAAAATGTGCACACGTGTGCCTTTTTTTTTGCATTGCGGTATTTGTAATGCCAGCCTGCCCTGAGGTAGTGTTTGGGCTCAAACGTTTTCCTTCCCTGTGTACACTGTGCTCTTCTTTACAGCCTGTGATGAGTTTTTATGCTCGATTTCAGACAGCCTGAAAGATCACAGCCACAGCACATTCACACACATACTGTAATATACTGATGACAGGCCGGCGGTGAATTGGCATCCTTAGATGGAGCTGGGTGCTTATATTATAGGCCTGCATTGCAGTTACTTATTTGTAATTCATTAGAACTAATAATAATTACTAATACCCCGGGGAGGATTATCCAACGGGCACATTGGGCCAAGGCCCAGGGTGAGTGGCTGCGTGACTGCAAAGACACTCAAGCTCCGGTCTCCCCCCAAAAGGGGGTAACAGTAATTAACAGTGATGCACAGTGTCCTTGTCACCAAATAACCCCAAAAGTCCTAAATTTTGCATTCATTTGTCTTAGTTTTCAGGGTTGTGTGTCTGTGTGTGTCTCTGCGTGTTTCCAAACGTATCCACTACTAACAAATGGATGATGACTGCATTCTGAAGTCCAACCTTCTGCAGGTGCGTACTAACATTGCGTCACCACTGACCACTTTCCACCTTGAAGGAAGCCTGTAATCTGCTTTGCTGCCATTTTGTTGGTATGGTAACCTCATGGTCAGACAGAAAAATGCCAGTAGCAGTAAGGGGACTAGAAAAATTGTGGGGGAAAAATTCGACTGTCTGACTCATACTGTATGACGAGCAGGGGCTAAAAAAAAAGCATTGTCGTCAATCGGAGCTGACAGCTCTCACCCGCTTATGCCGGGTGAGATATGAATTCCTGCCGTCCAGCCAATGCCTAAAGACCCCGGTAACAAAAAACAATAAGTACAAGTTCTATATCTGCTTCCATTCAGGCCTCAACAACGGAAGCAAGAGGAGGTAGATGAATGTTGTTTAGTCTCAGGTGGATGTTGAGGATAGAGGATAGATTTTGATTTAGTTACACTGGGTGCACTTTAAAGTAGCTACGCCATGAAGGAGGGAGATAATTATAATAATTATGGGAGATAATTATGAAAAATAATTATCTGAGTGGTTGTTTAGACTACAGAGTGTATAAAGAGGTATTAAAATGTAACATTTATATGATACATTTGATTTTAAATTTATGGTGGAGCCCCCCTTCAACTCTTCTTTATTATCTGCTGTAAAGCAAAGTGCCCAGCTCAGGACATACAGTATAAATAACCTTGAGTCGACTTGACTCGAAAGCCTGGTCTGTGTTACAAAACTGCAGTGTGATCCACTCGGGAGTGGATTATATTGTTACGTCATGTTGTAGTCATTGATCATCAGTTTTGTGTAGTCATCAAGGCGGAACGGTCGATCTGGAACTTCTTTTTCCTCAAACCAAAATTACATTAAAAGCATGTCTAGTTCTTTCGTGACCTGCAGCCATTATTGGGAAAACTCAAAGTGAGGGATGACTACAAAATTCATTGGGCTCCATTTTTGTCACTGCTATACCCCTTATCCCTTAACTTCTTTGCCTTTTTTTTTTATTTTTTTTTAAGAGCATTTAATAGTTTAAATGGCCAGTCTACAAGCTCACAATGTGTCAATAGATTGGCACGTTGAACTATTCCAAAAAGCTTTTCAAAAATGATCACATTGCCACGAAATGTATAATAGGGCTAAAGTGGTTAATGCACCGTACACTAATCAAAATTAAAATCTCCAAATAACTCCAATAACTTTATTTAGTTAACTTCAGTGGAGTAAAAGTACAAATTTTGCCTCTAAGACTTATTTCTGGAAATTGATGCCAAATAGGCCTACCTGAAATAGTGTACTTGTGTGTTGAGTAAAAGTCTGTTTGTTTACTTTGTGCCACTGGCAGTGTCAGGCTTTACATCAAACACATTCAGTAAAATTCCTCAGAAAATGTCTAAATTCAGTTCTGTTGCTTTCCACAGGCTGACAAAGAGTGTGTAAACCAAAGGATTACATGATATGATATCAGTGGTTTTCAACCATTTTGATCCCTCTACTAGGTCCCACTACTTATTCAGCATTTGAATCACGGACCACCATGGGGTATTGTCTCTAACTAGAGTTTCCACAATTCTATGAGATAACAGATCAAAATAACAATTCTTCTACATTTTAAACTAAGCAAGCTTCACATGTTTAACATGAGGGTTTGGTTTCATTTCATGCTCACAAGAGTTAAAGTTCTATAAAGGTCCAACGGTTACCAACTATTCATCATTCAGTTTGGGATCACAAACACAGAACTGTCTCAAATACCACTAGTTGAAATCCACTGCATTAGATAATCAACACTGGGTGGAACACCTGGGCTACAAAATCCTGGTGATAAAAATATAAACAAAAAAGAAAGATCTACCCCAGACAAGTATAAGACAGAAGTATATAAGCTGGCATGCTTTTCCAAATGCCCAGCATGCCATTGATGTCCACCATAGACGTTGGATTGTATATCTTGAGCCCTGTTTGTAACAATTAATTTAGCATTTGGATCCACGTAAAATGAGAAAGGTCATGCATACCACAAAGAATTAGGAATCTTCAAAACGGGAATTGTAGCAGTGATGGAAAGCACATAGGAGTACTAGATCACACATCATACCAGAAGTGCTCTTACACACACCAGTCCAATCATCCAATGACTGGCTTCAGTGTCTTACTTTACGGCATCACTATTCATCAGGGTGAGGCCGCTGGCAAGGAATCCATCTCTGCACAATCGTCCCTGATCAGTAATTTTAATCTCCTCGGTTGCTGCGGAGACCAGACCATGTATAACAAGCCTATTAATTTGACGGTGAATCATTCTGACAGTTGGGCGCACTTCCCTTTTCGTTGGTCATTACATGCACAAATGAATGGCGATGAAGGAAGTGCGAATGGCCTGACCGAGAATAATGGATCAGTCTCCATTTCCGATCAGAGAGATGCGCTGCTAAGGCCCCTCCCTCCCCATGTTCGAGATGAGCTTTACCCCGCGAGCGGAGTAAGATATTGACAAAACTAATTCACAGTCTCGCCCTTCAATCAATTCCTCCCTGTTTAATACATGGCGGCCGGTTTTTGTGACTGCGTAACTCTCAGTCAATACCAAACTTAAGTATTAGCCTGCAAAGGGGACGGGGGCACCAATACACAACTCCAGCACAGAAAATACAGAGGTGACATTGGTCATTTTTTTTTTTAAATAAACTTGTTATGCTGGATACAACATGCTCTCTCAGGCCATGGCCTGCAGGTCGCATTACTATTCTGCATGCACCAGAGCCAGTGTATATTTAATCGTGCTGGTGTTATTCACAAGGGCATTCCCCTCACATCCATGTGGCATGCAACGGTATGTTTGCCATCCCTGAAAGGGTTTGCTAGCTGGTTTCAATGCGGGTTGGTTTAGTGGATATATCAGAGCCACATGAGCTATGGCTTCCATAGCCTTGCACACAGTTTGATGAAATATGCATGATGCAGTGACGATGCTGTAGATCTGTTGAAGTGATGGATGCGTGTGTGCGTGTGCGTGTGTGCGTGTGCGCGCGTGTGTGCGTGTGTGTGTGTGTGTGTGTGTGTACACACACCATAAATGCATACACAATCTGCACATGCGTTCATACAACAGGCCTCAGTGTAATAGCATGATTTTGTTTCTGTCAATGCCCAGTACAAGATTATAGATCATCTGTCATATACACTATATTCTATTTTGTTACATCTTTATCCATTTATACCATATGTAACTATGTATAGTATCTGTTCTGTTTCATGTTCTTTTTATTGTATTCAATATACTCTGTCATTATGGTATGTGTTCATTTTGTCATCAGAATCTGGTACCACTCTGATGTGCACATCAACCCTCAGCACAGTAAAATGGCCCGCAAGGGATAAAAATGTTAACTATTTTTAAACTAAAGAACATACAGCATATGCATTTTAAATGTTCAATTCTAGTTATAGAGGACAAGTATAATGTATTCATATGAGGCTTATTAGCCTGGGATCCTTTTAAAGCATGTCTGGTGGTCGGCCCGCTGCAAACCCCCCCCCCCCCCCCCCCCCCCCCCTGGGTGCCCTGCAGGCAACTGCCTAGTCTGCCTAATGGCAAAACCGGCCCTGCTCTGTTCACTCTGCTCACCATGTGCCTCACGGCCTTCACGTTACCGCTCCCTGACAGCCACTATTGATCTCCACCAGCTTGGAAAGACGCCATGAAAGCGCACATTGGCAGCTGATGACAGCTTTATTAGAGAAGGACGACACAACAGATCAGCAAGTTTCCCCCTGCAATCCAAACCCCAAAGGGGGTGTGAGCCAATGGATGGAGCTCATCAGATCTGTATTGGGATCGATCGACTGGCCGGATTTAGATCAATTTGTTTTGTTCTAGGTGGGGAATACTGGGCTCTCAAACACACGTACACAAACATAAGCTGTTTTCCCATACTATCCTAGGTTTAAGATCCCTGTTGAGCATACTGTTAACAATCTACCAATTTCCATGTCAATGACAGGTTTTAATTTAATGCAAATGTTAGGCTACTTTTTACTGTGTGGTGTTGTAGGGGGCATCCGTCTCCAAGGGTTTGCTTTGTCTCTGTGTATGTGTTGGTAATCCCCACACAAGTACAGTAGAGCCATCAGAAAACAGAAAAGCCCACACTGCCAGATGTATACAGTGTATACCATGCATACAGATCAGTGGAAACTGTTAACACAGGACACATAATGAGCTTAATACGTAATGGCATGATTTACAATGTGGATAATGGATATGCGCAAGCATTATTGCTTCACGAGTACCTATCAATCCATCCATCCAAGCCTCTCGATGCCGTCGACCACAGACAGTGCTTTACGCTTCATTACCGGTGATAGCTTTTATGCTCATCATCATGTGTTTTATATGAGAAATATGGCCTTCGCTAACCACTCGTAGAGAATAACATTGTGTTTTATTTATTCCTAAAGGCCCTGCGTGGCAAGCTCCCGTTGTATTCATCCTTGCTTTTACATATCTGACACACTCACAGACTTATATTACACTTAAAACTCCACAAATGAACAGGGAACAAGGAAAAACTGCTTTCATCTTTTACACTATAGACAAATGGAAGAAAATCCAGGACTCCCCATAACTGGACAAAGCTATTTGTCTCTTTAGATTTAGGCAATACTTGAGGATGCATTACATAGGGGACTGTACTTTTTATAGCCTCAGTATATTAGTACTGTAATGTCCCTTTTAAAAAATGCTCATCTATATTTCACCTTAATACCTGTATACTGTATGTAGAATCTTTGTTGTTCTTTTGTATGTAAGTACTGTATGATCACATTGTAGGCCTACGCAGGGCATCCTTGAAAAAGAGAGCGTGCTCTCAATGTTCTTCCCTGATCGAATAAAGGTCAATAAAAAATTCTAATCCCATTTGCCTATGCCGTCCTTGCATCTTAATTGTGCTGAGAGTGTGTGCGTGAGACCACAAATGTTGTTTTATGTTTGTCAGGGATGGATTAAACCCCAAAAGAGACGCCATGCACAGCATGCACAGAATGTTTGGGATTTCTTTACTGAAATTTAACAAAATCAACATCCATTGGCGGTCCCCAGGAGCCCTCTTCAGGACCTCAAAACCAATACCACACAATCCAGTTTCTCCGAAGGGCCCCTTATGGCCAATATGGTCCTGCTGTCTGCATCTCCCTCAATTGCTACTCCTTTCTCTGTCTCGCCATCTACTGTATATTTGTCTGTCTGTCTGTCTCTATTTTGTGACTGGTAAACAATGTGCACCCTTGTGCACAAGCAACATACACTAATAGGTGCACTACAGTAAATGCCGCTGACCGTGGTGCTGAAAATAATGACTGCTAGGATCAAGCTGTCCTCTCCCTTGCACCAGCCTACTCTCAATTATGAGTCATTATGGAAAGACAAAACGTCTGTTTACTCGAAAAGCAGGCTAATTATACACCACTGAATAGTCAGCAGTGCCTCTGGCTGTCAGAGGTGAGTAGTGTAACTGGTTAAGGGAAAAGTAGACTCAAAAGTATAGACTCCCTTAGAAACTGCTAAACGGTATGTTTTTGCATGCTGTGGTGGAGCAAAAAAGATAAGTTATTCCATCATTATGTGCACTGGCATGTGGTATAGCCTTCAACGTCTCTGTGGGCTAGGTGGCGCTGAATTAATTTACGCAGCATTTGAGAAGTTTTGCGCATGGGAGCGTCACTTTCACATCAAAGGCGTCACACAGATTGTGACAATGAAAGACCGGAGGCTGTGTCCTGTGTGGAAGTGACAAACACGCAGAGAGAGCAGCTAATTTTAGTTTAAGGAATTCAGCCGTAGCCTGGCTCCAATTATGCCAGCGTTAAGGCAAGATAAAACAAGTGAACTGTTGTTCGGGTAATGTGTGCTGCTGCTGCTGCTGCTGCTGCTGCTGCTACAGTATAGTCTAAGCTTTTCAGTGTTGATTTAGGCCTAACTCTGAGTGTGTATAGACCAGGGGTGCCCACACATTTTTGACTTGAGTTACTTTCAAAATGACCGGCTCAACAAGATCTACACAAAAATGTGATTGTTCCATTACTGAAAATCCATTTCAAGGCCCCCTAGAAAGTTTGAGCTTTGAAATAGTTGGTGATGGTCTTACTTACTGTTAGTGTTTAAGAATAATGCACTTATAATGAATGAATTTGAGTTGACAGCTTGAGATGTTGAGTCTAGTTTCTTGCACCCAAAACTAAGAACTTACACGTTTTTGTCTACAATTGCGGAAGAGAACTGGCAAAACGTTGGTCAAAATAACAATTATTCTCCGTTTTCTAATTGTGTGGACTGTTGAAAATTACATAATTCAGATGTTTAAATATAATTTAACTCTTGAGAGTGTAAAATCATTTTAAAGCTTTCAAGAGTTACAGATCTATAAGGGTCCAAGTGCTGGGGCGACTGTCATGTGATCTACTTGCACAGCCTGGCCTGTGTGATCTACTGGTAGATCACAATCTACCTTTTGGGCACCCCTGGTATAGACCTACCGGTATACTACAAATTAACCCATAGCCTACATCTGCTTTATAGGATACGCAGTTTATACGGTTTGTATGGACAAGAACATGCAGGGGGTTAGTACAATACACGTTTAACTTTAGTTAACTTTAGGAATACCACGCTGTGTATTTCCGCTGTCTGTATGCCGGGGTCGAGTTTATGGAAAGGGATAAATCCAAGAAAGCCTATTGTCTTGTTTCCATTGGGGTCCTTGTATCCAATTAATTGAAAAGTGTGTTTTTTTCAGTTGTGTGGTGAAACAAACGAATGGCCTTCAAGCAAGACCAGATTGAAAATGATTCTATTTTAGGCCTATTTACACTGATGCCTGTCTGCCGCTCTCTCTCCCTCTATTTCTCACACACTCGCTTATTCGCTGGGCGTGCATGAGATTCCTTTTGTTCCACTATGACAGACTGACCCATTTTACAGTACCGCCAAGTTAATTGTTTTACGCGATGGCTGCTCGGGCTATTCATGAACTGTGCTAAGCTTAAAATAACATTCAAATAACATCAATATAGTCTACCAGGTTTGCACATAGAACATCTGGCATAATGATCCTGAGGTTGAGCTGATGAGCTACTTGTTTGGATACAAGATACTGGTAGCCTAGGAGGCTATATCCCACATTGCCACAGAAAATAAATGTGGTCTAAGAAGTCTAACTGTAAACAATCAATAAAGCAGACAGCATAAAAAGCGAGTCTGTCTATAAACTTCCCCTAGGCTGCCTAATTGTGTTATGAAGAAGAGAGAGCCAGTGTGGGTGCATTTCGTGTCCTTGATCCTATAAAAGGAGCGCTTGTCTGAACTGAAACCCTGCATTCTTTCAAAACATATGATGCAGGCCGGCTAGGGGCCTTTTCTGGCTAAAGTGGGAGACGTGTGCGCTGTGATAGTTAGATTTCAGAAACGGAAGCTCCAAGCGCCTGCACAGTGGAAGCTCAACAGCACGGAAATGGAACAGCATGTTGTGAACAGCTCTGTGTGATCAGGCGATCCTATCCTACTATTTTATTATTGGCCTAAAATACTGCCTGACTGGCTGTCAACTGGTAATGCATCATAGGATAAGCAAGGGGAACATGTAGCCACGACCCCGATCCACCTCAGAACCACGGAAACCGGAGCCTTAGTGTATAAACAGAGTTGTGCAAACTAGAATAGGGACCGGAAGCAGGGAATGCATTGGACTCAGGCAACAGCCCAGCTTTAATGATTATGAATCCCTTTATTATAGTTTAGTAGTAGTAGTAGTAGTAGTACAACAGCATAAACATTACAGAGACTAGTTAGTTGTCAGTGTGCAATACTAAAGCATGTTTATTTCCAACTCCACCCCTCAATGTCAAATCTCTTCTACTTTCCACCGGTCCGAGTTGGGTTGGACCAGAGCCTCTTCTGGTATTCATAAAGACATCTGTACTAAAATGCCAAAGCTCTGCTCTCTGCCACCAAAATCAGAGGCCTTCAATGGAAACGTGAAGAGAGCCCAATGTGCCATCTGGAGGACAGCTTTTCATGCAGCCAGCAAAATGCTGATCCTAAGGGTATGGGTAGCAATAAGGTTAGGTAAGGCAGAAAGCTCATGTAGTACTAATACCAAAGCATGTGGTTGTGCATAAGTCAGTCTGGCAAAAAAAAAAAAAAAATACATAAGAATTTGTCTGTGGTCTCCGAGGCCACATTTTGTTTTTTGCAACAATTATATTTCATACAGTATAGGTGTATGGATTATATTTCATCCATATTTATATAAAAGTTATAGAAAACTACATCTAAGATTTTTAACTACACCTACGTGTAAGATTTTTAATTTTGTAATTGATGAGATGAAGTAGACCTTTGAACTCACACATATAATGTGAATCCCAATACAGAGGTATATGATCAGATATAGGCCTAGTCTTCCACTGTACACCAATAAGTCAATAGGCTACTGAAAGCCAGTCTGCTGATGGTTCCTTGGGAGGCCCAAGCAGCAAAATGTTTATACGGTATCACAATGCATACAAAACGAAGTGGAAGCCGAACTACACTTCCTAACCACCGGCCTGTACCAAGACATCAGAGACTTAAGGATCAGTCATATACTCCACGGTGAAATGACTCGCGGTGAAAGAGTATGGGGAGTATGACTGAGCCTTAATACTTCCCATTATAGATAACAATCACCCATAGAATTTGCGAGAACTCTGCAGGGCGAAGTACAAAATGTGCAAACTACTGTGGTAAGAGAAGGATATCAAATGGAACACAACCACACTAAAGAATAACCCTTGTATGTACTCTTGCTTTTTGCTTATAAATTTATTGTAACGAGGGAACATCAACATTTACATTTGCCACCCTGTGCCCTGCGTCTATAATAATTATTGCAACCGCCTATAACGTGTGTACAGTGTGTTTACTAAGCCTGGTGTATTGTGTGCTCTGATTGGGTCTCAGTCTAGAAGGGATTCTGGGTAGGTTCTGTTCAGCCCGCCAGTTTCAGTCATTCGGTTGTGTGTATGGACGTCAGATTGATTCCTCCCCCGTCTCTGCCTGAGAACCAACCGCACTGAGTGACAACAACCACAAAGACTGTCAAACTAGTGAGTTTACCTACAGCATTATACGTATACCAATCAGGCTAATGTCTGTCTGTGAAGTTCTATACATTTCTGCCGACGTTCTGACACGCTACTGCTGCTAAACACGTTGTTGTGGCAAGCATCATTACCACCCGCCTCCACCACAGGCCCGGATATAACATATCCCAATTGGGGGGGGGGGGGCGCAATTATAGTCAGTAGCAGTAGTAGTGTTTCAAAACATTTTAATTGCAAGTAGGCCTACTTTAATTTGAAATATCTTTGAAATTTGGGTTGTTTGCCCATGTTTGGTGGTGCAGTCAGGGGCACTTGGGGGTCATTTACCCCCCCCCCATGCCGATGCCTAGATCCGGCCCTGCTCCACCACATAATTAGTCCACAACATGTCTTCTCCATGTCTTCTCCATGCCATTGCCAATGAAGCAATTTGAATTGAATTGAAATTGAATGTGGAATACAGTGGCCCTCCTCCTCGCTATGCTGCCCATCGTCAAGGTTGCCCATCCCATAACTAACTCAGGACCCTGCGTACATATGGTTCATTTGGCCCCTCCTTGGCAGTGATCGGAGGGACCCGCGAGGAGTCTGGTGAACCAATCGCTTGCCAGCGCTGTTGCCTATCGGTGGGGGAGCCATCCGTCCGTCCATCCATCCATCCATCCATCCATGCTTCCATCCTGCCCTGCTCTGCTCTGCTCTGCTCTGCTCTGCGCACACACTGCGAGCACTATAGCGGACAAATGAGCCAACCTCACTCGGTCGCTCCCGTTCTCCTATCCGAGCAAAGCGACCGGTCCGGTCCGAGCGAGCCACGTACCAGCGCTGCGGAATACGACGAGTCAAGAGGAGGACGCATGCAGCAGCGTGAGCATTAAAACCAGCAGCAGCAGCAGCAGCAGCAGCACCTCCACTTCGAGGTAAGAAAGAAGACTTGAGTGTTTTTTCGTGGTGGTGGTGGTGGTGGGGGTTGTGAAGGGGACCTACTGTGTAAGGATGTACAGATGGATGGATGCTTGTGCGCATATTATAGGCTGTTCGATCTCTTCGCTATCTTCTCCCTTAAGCCCAAACGGCAAACACACACTTTGATTTGTGTGAATGGTAACCGTTGTGGCTACTTTGAGTTCACGTTGTTTTTTTTAAATAGAAGGTTTCATTTAGATCAGATGTTGTGTTGCTAATAATGCCGTGCGCGTGGTAGGCAGGCTATACCCGCCGTATGTCTGAGGAGAGATAGAGAGACAGTGTTTGAAGCCTGCCTGCATGCTGCGGGCTGGTGTCACTCACACAGCTGTGTCAACTTGAAAGCAAAATGTGGAAGATCGACACGCCACGCATTGCGCACTAAATAAGGCACACTTCATTATGGCAAAAAACGGGAGAAAAAATAGCGAAAAAGCAGCAAGCACCCGGGAAAGCAATATATAGCCTGCATATACATTAAAAAATAATAATCTCATCCCCGAAACATCTGTTCACCAAAAAAAGTCCTCGAGAATCGAGAGATCTTGGGTTGGAAGGAGTTTCATTCAGTCGTGCGTAAAACGTGTTCGCTGACCGTGAAGTTCGTGCGTGCGTACGTGCTTGCGTTGTGCGTGCACGCCAGTGTGTGTGTGTGTGTCTGTCTTGGTGTGTGCCCCAGAGTCAAGCATAGAAGCAGCACCGGGTTTATATACCGCGCAAACAGTGTCACAACAAGCCAGGCATCATGAATCACACAGATCGAGATACAGAGAGAGCAGCCTGCCAGCCACGCACGCCGCGCATGGGGACACCTATGTGTGATGATTTTTCCATCTTCTCTATCTATCTTTTATCAATTCTAGACCACCGCGGAACGCGAACCGGAGATGCAAGAATCATCATACCGTCCGCGATACAAGCGGATGGATAGGCTACTTTTGGGAAGAACTGCCAGTGTTTATAGGCTTTTATCATTCTGTGTGTGTGTGTGTGTGTGTGTGTGTGTGTGTGTGTGTGTGTGTGTGTGTGTGTGTGTGTGTGTGTGTGCGTGTGCGTGCGTGTGTGTGTGTGTGTGCGTGTGTGTGTGCGGGCGCGTGCGTGCAGTTTAAGTGGCTGCATTTATAGCCAGGCTACTGCAGGCTAAACTGACTTACTGATTAATAATCAAAAAAGCTCCCCCATTATGTTTCCTAGAAATGTAGCTAAATGTATGGGGAAAAAATCATTAACATGGTGAAACGCATCTTGATGATGTCATCATTGAATGTCACAGTAAAATGGTATTCCTCTTTAATTAGGCCTATGGAACTACAGTTGGTTTAAAAGGAATTGTATTCATATCACGTAGACACACCAAAACATGTCTAACACCTAAGCCGCCTGTGCTTTAATTGTTGTGACATATCATCCTTGTTTTACTAAAAACACGTTATATTTTCTTCTTCCTGGTGAGTCAATGACATAATGAATCAGGGACAGTAGACAGCTTATAGCCGACAGCGCGGCTTATAGATTATGATTGGGTGAAACTGTGTGCTTTTGCACCATTGACCTTTTGCTATTATTGATTACAGAATGGATCTGAGCCGCTGCTGCGTCTCTAGCTATACTCTCTCTGGATGATGGGGGGAGCACATGCATGCAACATCTGTGCCTCCGTTTTTGAAGGACGATATATAAATGTTGGTTATAGTGCCATGTTGGCGTGTTTCCGTAGTAACAGTGTATAGGCTACAGCCAGCCTTACACCAGTGGTTCCCAAACCTTTTCATGTCAACGACCCCAAAATCCCCCAGTTTGTCATGCACTAGGCTACACCCCACATAGCACTTTCATTTGCCTGGCTTCGCTTTGGTTCTTATTCGTTTATGTATCTGATTGTTGGGAGCAGCATCTCAAACAGTCTGTAATGGCGTGGGTGCTTTGTAATTCCACAAGCTTTGCTGACACAGCGTTGGTCATACAGGGCTTAGATTGGGGTTCAGATCACACCCGTTGGATGTGTCCGGCTGTCCGCACAACCTTTTGCATCGCTTTGCCTCTGTAGAAAGCTTTTGGGACTTTTTCTTATGTCTTCCCAGGAAGTAGCAGGGGAGGATTATCCTACAGGCACAATGGGCCCAGGCGCCCCTGAGCTTGAGTGTCTGCGTGACCCAAAAAGCAGGGGTTTTCAACCTTTTTGATACCCACAGAAGACCCCAAAACCAAAGATTTCTTTTGCTTTTGTCCACAATTCCAGGCTGGATTTGGGAAACAAAACAGGCAACCATTAATCTTCTACATTCTCTAGTTGTGTAGACTTGGGCTAATTAAGATGATGAATATTTTAACTCTTGAGAGTGTAAAAATGAAATGGACCCGCAAGGGTCCATTTGGTTATGTTGTGGTTAGTTATGGTTAGTTATGTTGTGGTTATGTTATGGTTAGTTATGTTGTCTGTTCGTTATTTTTTAAGCAATCCCTTGCTGTAAATCCTGCAGAAATGCAGGTGAATATCGCAGGCCTATATGTCATAATTGATGTGTGTGTGTGCAGACGCTATGCGCCATGATGGGAAGAAAAAAGCTCTGTGTAGGAGAGCCCTTTGCATGCTGGCAGCGGCCCAGGGGCCCATAATTTACTAGATGCGTCTATGGGAAGTAGAGGTGTTGTTGTGCTTTCTTCAGCAGCCACTCTGTCTGTGGTATCACTGTATAACCAACCACACCACCACCGTATGTAGGCAACACAGACTGAGTGAGGTGAGACAGACAAATACAACTACCCAGAGAATGTTGGTTAACTGGCAATATACGGTGCGATGCTGTCATTCCGTAGCCCCCCGATTCATGGCTTCCCAACAACAGCACCGTAACTTCGCTCGGTGTCAAATCAGGGGCTTCATTGCCCGTGTCGCTTTGCGCCACGGCGATGAAGCTGCCCCCATACCATTTTCAGTAGTGTTTCAAATACTTTTAAATATAAGCACTGAAATGTCTTGGGTCGTGTTGCATGCCATCATGTTTGGTGGGGCAGACTGGGCATTTAGGAGGGCATCCCCCCCATGCCTATGCCTAGATCCGCCCCTGTGTCAAATCAATGTATAAAAAGGCTCCCTTTTAGGTATTCCAACACAATCTGTCTTTGGCCCGCTTACAGAGTCAGGTTGTCGCTGCGAAAGTGACAGATTACGTTCGTCTTGCAGCCAGGCTCATTTTCCTGCTCTCTGCACGCCAAGCGCAATCCCCTTAATTCTTTTCAGCTGAGACATAAAGAGCACCATAATGATGCTCTGTCGATGGGTACATGATTAAGTGTCTTTAGCGTGTGTTTAAAGCCTAATTGATGCAATGGTGCCGTACACAGAGAATTACATGACAGAGAATACAGCAGATCCACTACCACTACACGCCCATAATGCATTACTTCCTGTAGCATTGCAACCTGTAGTCAGTGTGTGTGTGTGTGTGTGTGTGTGTGTGTGTGGGGGGGTGTATATGGATGTGCATGGGGACTGGTGTATACAGCGCTAGTGTGTCAGTCAGTGCTCTGATACTACATGTTAATATGCTTTTACTAAGGTCATCTACACTGTTTTGACGGTAGGCTACGACCGACACGATTCCGGTAGGCTACGACCAACACAATTCCACAACATCAGAGCTGGACTGGGACAAAAAATTGTGAATTTGTGCGTGAATTTGGCTCAGACGGGGCCATTTTTGCAGGAATTTGGCCCAGACCGGCCCACCACAAACAGCGTGCAGATAGCCCCGCTCTGTCAGCACACACAAAGAAAATAATCAAAATAATGATACAAACTAACAGACACCTACACAACCCTTTGCTGCTCTCACAAGAATGATGGTGGCAAAAGGATCCAAGATGGAACAGGGTCACTGATACACGTACAATACACGCCTGTATTATTATTCTACTCCCTATGGCCAGTCCGACCCTGCACAACATCCAAGACATGTTTCACAAGGGCCAAACCCTCTCTCTCACAATTCTCTTGTCTCGACAACATTAACACATATAGGCTAGGGGAGCAGAATAAACAATTACAAAATAGTGTAGGGGCTTGTTGCGTACCACCAGTATGTGCCAACAGTTTAGGGCATGGCCCATTTACGGCATTGGTTCTTCACCATTTTAGCATATAGGCTTTTTACTTTACAACAGTGGACTGCTTTTTAAAAAAGACTGATTGGGTGGTTTAGTTGACGATTTAATAGTGATGCAATTAAGACATCTCTCTACTGCAGGTATTGTCATGAGTATTATCACCTGGTGGTTGTTTTGGGGCTACTTGTGCTCTGCTCGCTCCCTCTGCTTGCATACATGTAGGCCTACTTGTGTGCAATGTTTGCACTCGTCAGATTGCAGTTCCAGTTCCATTTTGCACAGCAAGAAATTTACTTATTTGTTTTCTCTGTAACTTAGAGCTCACACAAGTCAATGGTGCATAAAAATACATCCACCAACGACCACCACCATCAAACCTCTTGGCGTATAAACATTCAGTGCTCTTGACAATACACATTCACCCCTCAGTAGATACAGTATATATATAGGCTATGGACCTTTAGTCATTATATTGGGAATGATGTAACGGACAGAAATATACAACAGGGATTTTAATGCGTGTTTGAATGCGAGAGAGGCCTTCTCCGGCTATCAGAGTCACACATATTCATGATGTAACATCGATGTAGTCCCCCACCCCTCTCCACCACCCATCCATCCGCCAACCCTAACCGCACACACTGGCTCTAAACTGACAGCCTCGGCGATGATGATCCAAAAACAGAGTAGCGGCAAGGCTAAAGGGGGTGAGGGTAATAGCTGCTGCTATCTGCCTCAGGGCGGATATAATATTTCCCAATTGGGGGGGGGGCAGGAGAAAATGGTTTGGGGGCGGCTTCATCACCCGTGTCGCTTCATGGGCGATGAAGCCGCACCCATACCATTTTCAGTTACTTTTATTAGGCAAGTAAAGCAATAATAACATCAAAGCTAAAGGTCTGACTCAGAAAGTTTTCTGTTTTCAATGATGAAATGCTGTTGGGTTTAGTGGTGACACAGCTGTAGTTAGTTGGCATTTAGGGGGGCATTGCCCCCCCATGCCTAGATCCGCCCCTGATCTGGCTGGGGAAAAAAATAAAGTTTGCTCGTTTCTTCTTCCATCCCTCCCAGTGCAGACCGTTCTCTGATGCGCTTGGCCATGAAATTGTTACCCTTAGTTTCCACCCTGCAAGTCCCTGAGTCCCCATGTCGCACAAATGTGTGACTATACTCTCTGTTAAGGTCGCTTTACTGGTAGTGCGCGTACACTGTCAGTGTGTGTGTGTGTAGTGCAGTGGCAGATGTAACATTTCCCAATTGGGGGGGGGGGGGGGGGGGCATACCATTTTTGGTTACAGGACTTTTACTAGGCAAGTAAGCATCAACAATAACAGTCATTTGTTGAAGTTGCAACACACACGCAGCATGCATAAAGCTAAAGGTCTGACTTGGTTTAGTGGTGCCACAACTGTAGCTAGTCAGTGGCAGCAGTAGTGTTTCAAATCATTTTAAATGTATATATGCTCTTTAATTATATATATTTGAAATTTAGGTTGTTTTGCATGCCATCATGTTTGGTGGGGCAGTCAGGGCATTTAGGGGGGCATTGCATGCCCATGCCAAGATCCCTCCCTGGTGTAGTGCGAGTGCCGAGGCATTACTGCGAATGTGGGTACAGACAGTGGTAATAATGATGTATATATTTATAGTGATACAGTATATGCGTATTTTGCCTTTGTGTGTGTACTCTGTGTGTGTGTAGTTGGTAATTGATTTTTGTGTGTGTGTGTGTGTGTGTGTGTGTGTGTGTGTGTGTGTGTGTGTGTGTGTGTGTGTGTGTGTGTGTGTGTTTGTGTGTAGGGGGGGTAGCTATTCACACAGCCCCCAGAATGACAGGATAAGTGTGTGAGTATTGAAATGATTACGGGCCGCATCATCATGGAGTGAGTGCTGCGGCAGAATGATGATCAGCAACCATCGCAGGCTCACATCAGAGAGAGGGAGAAGAAGAGAGAGAGAAACGAGAGAGATGAGTCGACTTGAGAAGCGTGACTCTAGTGCCTCTGGAAAGGAAATTCATTAGCATACGGTCCATTCATATATTGATGGAGAGAGAGAGAGTATTGGGCCGTTCTGGTGGTGGCCGGGTGTGTGCGCGGCGCGCATATTAGTGAATATTCTCATGATTGACACACACCTTATTTACTACCTGGGGAGCTGTGTGCTGTTCACCAGGGGCGGATCTAGGCATGGGCATGGGGGGGCAATGCCCCCCTAAATGCCCAGTCTGCCCCACCAAACACGATGGCATGCAAAACAACCCAAGATATTTCAAATTAAAGCGCTTATATTTAAAGTGATTTGAAACACTACTACTGCTAGTAACTACAATTTTGGCACCACTAAACCAACAGCATTTCATCATTGAAAACAGAAAACTCTGAGTCAGACCTTTAGCTTTATGCATGCTGTGTCTGTTGCAACTTCAACAACAACTGATGTTATTATTGATGCTTTACCTGACTAATGAAAGTCCTGTATCCGAAAATGGTATGGGTGCGGCTTCATCGCCCGTGGCGCGAAGTGTCACGGGCGATGAAGCCGCCCCCTTACCATTTTCTCCTGCCCCCCCCCCCCCCCCCCCAAATGGGAAATGTTAGATCCGCCCCTGCGGTTCACTGAGCCATATGGATGAATGTGTTTTTGAAACCCTGCTGTGCCTGTGTGTGTGTGTGTGTGTGTGTGTGTGTGTGTGTGTGTGTGTGTGTGTTGTGTGTGTGTGTGTGTGTGTGGTTTTCAAGCCTCTGAATTACCCTGAGCAGACAATATATTGCACATATGACGTGAGCCTGCTGCTTTGATGTTCCTCTGCTAAGCTACCAGCGTATACCCAAGGAGGATTGTGTGTTTGTATATTGCATATGGATGCATACCTTATTGTTACTGGAGCAATCGTCGAGGGGCAAACAGGCGTTTCCCATGACGGTTCGTTCTATGGTGGTTGGAATAGTCCTGTCATGAAAAGAGGGAAAGGGGAAAAAATAAGTATATGGCATGCTGTCTTGATAAGCGCTATACTGCTGTCATATCAATGTTACAGTGTGGGTAATGCCTGGTGGAAGGGAGATATATTTCTATTACTGTACATTATGGAAGTAACAGAAATGTCCACAACATGTCCAAACACACACTCACACACACACACACACACACACACACACACACACACACACACACACACACACACACACACACACACACACACACACACACACACACACACAGCTGAACATGAGGGGTGCAGCCAGCGCCCCTCAACAAGAGGCCGATTTCCATAAAACGCGCCGCGTTGTTTTCATTTACAAAGAATGGATAAACATAAGGTAGGGAGAGGAGAGGGAGGTGTGGTAGCAGACGATTATTACGTGCAGATGAGAGGAGAGAGAGAGAGATAGAGATGGTTCAAAGCGAAGGAGGGAGTGTGCCGTTGAAAGGATGAGCGATAGCCTTGACGGCTCTGGCTGAAGGCACGGACATGGTTTGATGAATAGATGACGGAGGAGGGGGAGAAGGATAGAATGATTGAGCAGAGCAGAGCTCCAAACCAAACGGTGTCGTGTACGTTCGCCCCCGCTCATCCCTTCTTTGACCTTTTCACTCATTTCCACCTTAGTTCCTGTTGTGCTTCCTATGCGTCTGCTCCTTCCTTTTTACACTTTGCTGCCCAACCCCCACCTCTTCCTTCCTTCCTTCCTTTCCTTCCTAGACTCCTAGTCCAACTGCGTCTTAGTTAATCTTCATCTTCCCCACGCTCCCCCCTCGCCCGGCGGACCTCCCCCCAATCATCATCCTCCAGCATATTTCCTTAATGTCTCTCTAATGTCTTCCTGCATGTTCCCCTGCACTCCGCTTTCTGTTTTCCTGGCTCCTACTAGCCGTGTGCACCTCTTCTAATCTGTCACCCTGCATATACCGTCCCCACCTCCCGCCTCAACCCCCCTCCCTACTCCCTCTCTACTACCCTGCCGTTCGCTTATCGTACTCCCTTTGACAATGCAATTTCTTTTCCTTTCCAATCTCCATCTTTCTTCCTCTCTCTCCACATTTCCCTACCGCTTTGCCATCACACACACACAACCTCCCCTCCCCCATTGCCTCCTCTCCTCTCCTCTCCTCTCCTCTCCTCTCCTCTCCTCTCCTCTCCTCTCCTCTCCTCTCCTCTCCTCTCCTCTCCTCTCCTCTCCTCTCCTCTCCTCTCCATCCCTTGCAAGCAGGCACATGGAGGTGGACTGAACACACATGCTTGGCTTTCAGTGGGACATGCTTGCACTCAGATTAACACACAAAATCAGATTAACACACAAAATCAAAAACTTGGCACAATTTGTACAACTGTCACTTTGTGTGTCTAATCACTCCACACGATTTGCAACACATCACACTCTCTTATCCCAATTAGTCTCCGACTTTCCTTCTTTACACTTTGATGTCAATTACACATTAACTTGTGTCCAAACACTACACATGACGTTTAGTTGTTGCACACACTTGTCACTTAAAATCTCAAAGCATCAACTTACAACACACCAATAGTCAGCTCCATATATGGAGATCTAAGGCTGATCTAAGGCTGGCTAATTTGGGCCCCTGTCCAAATCGCAGGGACACTGCACTCTTGTGCAGAATGGGGCGAACGGTTCTCGAATTACACACATAAAGAGACGTGGTGCTTTTATGGATAAATGCATGGCTTGGTGCATGGAATAAAGGCATGGCGTCATCAAACCTTGATGAAGGCTTGATCTGTAGCATTTGTCAGTCGTTAGTGCAAGTACTGTGATTGGGTTGTGGTCGGTGGACTGCTTTTTAACAACGGTGATTGGTTGGTTTGACGTGATTAAGATCTCTTTACTCAAGTGTTGTCATGAGTATTATCTCTTGGAGGTGTCAGGTGTACTTGCCCTGTACTTGTTTGCTTGCTTTGCCTACGCACAAGGTGGCTGTGTGAGCATTGCTCAAGTTGGCACTCATTTGAGTGCAGTCATCAGGGGCGGATGTAACATTTCCCAATTGGGGGGGCAGAAGAAAATGGTAAGGGGGCAGCTTCATCGCACCCATACCATTTTCAGTGGTGTTTCAAATACTTTTAAATATAAGCACTGAAATATCTTGGGTTGTTTTGCATGACATCACGTTTGGTGGGGCAGACTGGGCATTTAGGGGGGCATTGCCCCCCATGCCTATGCCTAGATCCGCCCCTGGCAGTCATAGTTACTGTGGCTCGCGATTGGTTAGCAAGCGTCATGTGGATTATCTCCTGGAGGTGTAGGGGTACTTGCCCTCTACTCGCTTGTGTGCAGTGCGTAAGTTGGCACTAGTCAGAGTGCAGTTCTAGTTATGAAAAGCGCCCCGAAGGGGGACTTTTAAAAGAAATTCCAGTGTGTAAAGTCTGACTGTCTGAGTGCATTCTAGTCCCGTAGCAATCACAGAGTCCCCTTCACACTCCCATGATTCCTAATCTTTGGGGCTGTTCAATCCAATTCAGAGCATCTAAGCATTTTTCAGCAAGCTGATTGGTTCTGCCACACGAGTGGAATAGCCAATGATGACTTGTATAATATCCGCCCTCAGCTAAGGTCATCCAGGAAACTCCAATTGGAAAGGAGCCTGCAGGAACCAATGCTAATTCAGATTGGGTTTATTAGCTGAAAACGAGGAAACAAGGCATGAAATTGAAAACACATTACAGGGCAAAAATGAAAAATATGAATTATTCAGGAAATGAAGGACACTTTATATTTGGAAAACAAAGTGACACTGCCTCAAAGTTGGTCTTGTGACTTGATATAGTGCCACGAGAGGCAGAGTTTGGGGGCCCAGTGTGCTCTTCAATAATATTGGTTCAATGTTTTTTTTAAACAACACACAGATATAACTGATCTATTAAAAACAAAATTGAGTTAAGTGGTTTCCTCCCAACAGCAACAAATATGGGCTGCAATCGATTCTATCATGTCACCCCATTGCTGCAGAATTGTTTGTGTGGTCGGATGGCGATTTGTGTTGCGTTGATATGATTATGTTTGACACCCCTAAAGGGATTTTTAGACACGTTTGAAGAAACAGTGTTCCTGAGATATCACCTTTAGCACAGTACTAAGGGAAAGTTATGAAAACCCAGGACCTAAATCGTTACCAAGACATTTCTTCACCAGTACGTTTCTAATAACATGTCAGTCGGGGTACTAGTAACAACCTATAGAAGGCAAAGCAGTCCATTTTTCATCATGCTTTATGTAGCATGTGATATGTCTAACTAGGTGGTTTCCTGCTGAATACATTCCATGCAATAGCTTTGTTATATGAAAACATTCCTTGGGCTAAAAACAACCAGGCAAATGTGCTTAGTCAGCACTTTTGGGCAAGTGCTATGGCCAATTTCTGTCCAATGTTTTTTAAACTCTAATGCTTGGAATGGATTCAGCATCATGAAAAAAACACATAGTTAGACATATCAAATGCTACACAAAGCATGACAAAAAAATTGACCGTTTTGCCTTCTACAGTATACTGTATGATGTGACTTTCCCACTTTGAATTTCAATCTATTAGATACATGTTATTAGACACCATTAGAGGCAAATTGGTGAATAAACGGTAACGATTTAAGCTGTAATAAAACAAACAAGAGAAGTGTAGATAGAGGAACAGGGTGAGAGGGATGGAGGGAGCAGATAGATTACAAATTACAGATCAAGTGGTAAACTTTACATACCTCCACCACTGTGTCAGTGATGGAAAGGGTGAGTCCTATTTATACTATATGCATTTTGTGGTCATTATTACCCCTTTCCTGTGTGCTTGGTTCTGAAAGGCACTCTCCTGTAGGGTTGTGTCTGACTTTTGAGGAATACTGAGCGGCTTCCCCCGGCGGGGGGAAAGGAGGGTGGGCTGGGGGCGTTTTGGAGAGCTTTTTGTGTGCAGATGGCTTCTCCTGTCTGTGAGACAGACGCGTAGAGAGAGGGAGAGAGGGAGGGAGGGAGAGAGAGAGAGAGAGACAGAGACAGAGACAGAGAGAGGGGGAGAGAGAGTACTGGAGGTAGAATAGACTGTATTTTGGTCAGCGGGGAGCTGAGTCACTCCAGGACATGATGGAGGGATCTGAACTGTGCCTTGTGATTGGAAGAGGAAAGGGAAGAGAGAGGGAGAGAAGGAGTGAAGGTGGGATTTACATGGTGATGGAAGCACTGTTAGTGGTGGACACACACACACACACACACACACACACACACACACACACACACACACACACACACACACACACACACACACACACACACACACACACACACACACACACACACACACACACACACACACACGTACAGTAAATAGGCCTACAAACAAACACAATCACAATACACACACACACTGCCTGCCTCCGTCTTCCCAACTCTCTTCCCTCCAGCGCAACACTTTGCGCTGCAGTATAACATTTGAGGTTATGTGAGGCTGGCAGAGCAGGTATCCTGTGAGGTTTCCGCATTATTTGTGTGTGTGTGTGTGTGTGTGTGTGTGTGTGTGTGTGTGTGTGTGTGTGTGTGTGTGTGTGTGTGTGTGTGTGTGTGTGTGTGTGTGTGTGTGTGTGTGTGCGTGCCAGCTTTTGTGTGAAGAATGGTGGCGACTATCCTCTACTGCCAGGCTTTCATTTTCGTCTGTGTGCGTGAAAACGGAAAGCCTGGACTAATTTGTTAGCCACGGTGGCCTAGAAGTGGTGGGCATCACTCCAAATGATGTGACGTAGCACAGCAGTGGAGGGGTGGGGGAGGGGCCAGGGATGACGACATGTTGGTGAGATCAAATCACATCAGCTCATCTGCCGTCCAAGCTCGCACGGCACCCCGCCCCCCTAGGCCAAAATCATTTCAGGTTACGCCAGGCTAGGCAGCGACTGACAGCTGAACTCACTCTCGCATGGACACAGGTTCTTTATCTTCGCCAAGGAGGCATGAGGTTAAAAAGCGATGTAGAGGATGATCAGTGTGATTTAATATTGACTAGCCATGCTGGCTGTGTAATGGCCTTAATCATATCTGAATGTGTGGGGAGTCAGAGGATCTTGGAAGCAATACAGGTAGTGTAAGTTTGTTTCTGTTCGGGATGAGCAGCATTCCACTCCAGCTAGTTGTCAATGCACCACTGTGTGACATGGAAAATGGTACTCTGATAAAGCGTAATATAAAAAAGGATCTACATGTCATTCATAGGCATCTCTCACACTGCCATCGGATCATGGACCTTCCATCTGTGATATTAATGTCCTGTAGGAGCCAATGGAGGTCAATCAAAGCCAGAGGCAAACTAAACAGACGCTGGCCTCTGACAAGGACTTCCATGTGACCAGGCAGAGGAGATAAAATACTCACTTTTTCATCAATACAGCAATGTAGAAGTACTCTGTTACAAGTAAAAGTTAATTCTGGGGGATCCACAGTCATTGTGGAGATATAATCCTCCCATCTTATTTCAGAGCCTTATCGTTGCTTCTGGGTGGTCCCTGGAAGAACTTATTTTAAGATGGCGATCCATGGCCAAATACAAACAATTCTAGGGGTCCTTGACATGAAAAAGGTTGAGCACCACTGACATTATAACCTGCCTTCATATGATTGGTTGTCACTAATAAAATAGCTGATAAAATAGCTGAAACCCGTCCAAAACATTATATTTTTGATTTATTTTTTAATAAATATTTTTTATTATCATCAAGAATGATGGCTTCTATTTTTTTCATTGCAACTTTACAAAATAGAAAGCCTGCTGTTTCTATTAGTATAGATTACCCATCAATGATGCACATGGTGGAATGCTGGTCGAGTGGGCACACTGGAGATGTAGGCACACACATTTCCAGCCAAGTGGGCAAAAAGCCAACTGGGCATACAGGCAGTTCGGCACACAGGTTATCTGGGCAAATGGACCAGAGGGCATACAGGCTATATGGGCATATGGACAATTGGGCAAACCGGATACTTAGGCATATGACTTTGATCTTGAAGTACCCCCCGGCCCCCCATTGTGTGAGAGAGACAATGAGAGACGGTCACGGCGTGAAATGGTTGAGAGAACCACTGCTCTGTCTGTCTGCCTGCCTGTCTGTCTGCCTGTCTCTCTCTCTCTCTCTCTCTCTCTCTCTCTCTCTCTCTCTCTCTCTCTCTCTCTCTCTCTCGTTGAGAGATATTTTTAATAATAATATTATTCATCAATGGGTGATAATAGGAAAGGACTGTAAAATCTGATTTGTCCAACAATGTTAGGAGACCATTTTGGTATTCTAATCTTACCTTTAGGAGGACCATTAGAAAAGATCTCAGGAAAGGGCAAAATGTAATTATCAGGATATATGAAATATATGAAAATCCTTATCAGAAAATTTTCAACATTAGACTAGACTCTTCCAGGGCAAAGTGGCCAAGCTGTGGTCTGCCTATGAGAGCAAAGAGCTGACTGCCTGGCAGCTGCTTAAGCAGACTAGTGCATTGACTGGGCCGGTGCATACATAGTCTCTTCTTTTTTAATCATCTTGCGGTGCAACAATTTTCCCCCTGTATTTTTTTACAGTAGCCTATGTTTTTATTATTATTTTGAACAGTATGCTATTTTTCTTTTCTTTTTTAAAATATTTTTCTGCTGATTTTTAACAGGCTACTATGTTTCCCATTTTTTTGCTTATTTACTACGTCTTGTAACTATAATGTACTTTGATCACAATACTATTTTGACAAATAAACCATTGTACCGTGACCTTGTTGTTGTTGTTCTGTTTTAAGGTTTAAAGGTATCTGGACTTTTTGAAGTCTCTGAAAGGGACTGGGGAATCACTACACACTGAAACAGTTTGAATGTCCAGGGGGGTGTTGGGAGGGGGAGGTGTTAAAAAGGTGCCACTTTCAAAGGAGTGTGTGTGTGTGTGTGTGTGTGTGTGTGTGTGTGTGTGTGTGTGTGTGTGTGTGTGTGTGTGTGTGTGTGTGTGTGTGTGTGTGTGTGTGTGTGTGTGTGAGGGGGGGGGGTAGAGAGAGAGACACACAAGGGAGAGAGAGACAGACAGGTACTGGTGTCAGCAGGCAGACAGCAGACTGCTCACAGACGGTTCACAGCAGGGGATCAGAAAGGGGGGCACATCAAAGCAATGTGTCCAGCTGTCTTGTATGTCCAGTTTGATGTATGCCCTGATGTATTGCCTGCCCAGTTGGCCCTATGCCCAGATGTATTTTTTGCCCAGTTGGCCCTATGCCCAGATGTATTTTTGCCCAGTTGTCTGGTGTGCCCCCTTGGTTTTTGTGCCCACCTGACCGGTTACCACATGGAGGATCTCATTCCAGTCCAACCTCAGTCCTAAATGGGCTAAAGCAGTGGTTTTCAAACGTTTTCATACCAGGGCCCACTATTTATACTGCATTTTTAGCCACGGACCACCATTTGATGTTTGTCAGTGAGTGTAGTCCCTTGGACCAAAACTAAGAATTTTCAAGTTTGTGTCCACAATTTAGTAGAGATAATTGGCAAAACCTTGCTCCAAATAACAATTCTTCAACATTCTCTAATTGTGTATATTCTGGAAAATTAAGTAATTCAGATGTTTGAATATAATTTAACTCTTTACGGGTCCATTTGGTTTCATTTTACACTCTCTAGGGTTACAGACCTATAAGGGTCCATTTGGTTACCAACCACGGGTGTCGATAGGGAGGGGAAGCTAGATGGTTTTAGGTGGGCCCAAAGCCAGGTGGGCCTCAAAAAGCTCAGATTAATAAGGTTTTATTTGTATTTATACCGCAAATCTGCACAGTGAGAGCCCTGTGATAAAAAATAAAAAAAAAGGGGGCCGAAAATTTGCTGTGATGCCCCTGTTACCAACTGTCCATCATTTAGCTGGGGTGGGGACCACCTGGAATCCTCTCAGGGACCAATGGTGGTCCCCGGACCGCTGGTTGAAAACCTCTGGGGTAAAGTCATTGACTGGGTACATGTGACGTGACCCACTGCTGATGTGGAGTTTAGCAGGGCAAGTGGGGGACAGTGGCACAACATGACACCACCAGGCCCTATCCCCAAACTGTGTGTCACTCAGGTACATGATGTGTGGAGCGGAGATGAGGAGCCATGATGCATAATTCATTAGGTGGAGGAATATATTATACGAGGCTACATGAGATAAGAGTGTACAGTAGTTCTCTATGCTGCTGCTGCTGCTCCATCTTTTACCAAGCACATAAGGGAAGGAAAGCTTTTCTGACAGTGCAAGCACGCACACACACACACACACACACACACACACACACACACACACACACACACACACACACACACACACACACACACACACACACACACACACACACACACACACACACACACACACACACACACACACAGTGTGAGCAGCATTGACTGCATGGTGGGAGTGCCTGCAGGGGCTGCATTACAGTTTTAACACAACCAGTGGCCGGGGCAGCATATAGAACACTAATGGAATACATTCATTGTGTGTGTGTGTGTGTGTGTGTGTGTGTGTGTGTGTGTGTGTGTGTGTGTGTGTGTGTGTGTACACACGCAGTGCACAGTGTACAGTATATTGTGTACCGTATACAAGCATGTATGTACTGTAGGCCTACCATATACAATGTGTGTTGAATCTCATAGATTGCACAATCCTTGCACTGCCCACCCCCTCATTCTTACTGCATAAACTCTTCCCTGGTGTTGGCTATACCAATCTGCAGCGTTCATTTGCCTCAGAGCAGTGCAAACAGGGATCAACTGAACAGGGATCGGCCATCATTTTAGTGAATTCAACACCAAGGATTTAATCGTGTGTAAAGATTGTATTGACTCTCCTGGAAGCAAACACACTAGTCCCCCATGGATGGAGGTCATACAAGCAAGTGTGTTTAAGCAATTTTGACCCGAAACCATTAGTTGTTCTAGTTTCTGGAAAATGTATGAGTCTAAGTAAGTGGTTCCCAAATTAGTTCATGTCAAGGACGCCTAGAATGATATGTGTTTTTGGCCATGGACCCCCAACAAAAACATTACTTTCCAGGAATCCCAGAGAAGCAAATATTTTAGTTAAAAAAAACATTTGCACATGTTTAGAATGTGCTATGAATGCGCGATCCATCAAAAGTTTCCATTTAATTATGTGTGTGAAATACAGTATATACTATAATCCTAACATAACTTATTTGCATGCAGGGAGCGAATAGGGTCAAGTTACCATAGCAGCGAGTTACCAAGGCTCATCAGTTTTGTCAGTCCTCTGGGCTTTATGTAAAGTAAGGAGTACAGTGTGCAGGCTACAGTAGAGACAGCCTGTTATGGTTATGCGAGTTGTGTGAGTTTTCAACACAGTTTTTCTTAAACTATATATGATAGTGTAAAGTGCCATGGGCGCTGGTGCAGAAAAGACTCAGTTCAGCGAGCTTAATAGGTTTTTTACTTAGGGGCGAAATCAATCTGCGCCCGCGACCGCGGTCGCGCCCACTGGGAAACGGGCGCCCGTTTTCACAAAAGGGCGCCCGTTTTCACAAAAGGGCGCCCGTTTTCAAAAGGGCGCCCGTTTTCACAAAGGGGCGCCCGTGTTCACAAACGGGCGCCCGTTTTCACAAGGGCGCCCGTTTGTGAAAGGGCGCCCGCCCATTTTCACAAAAGGGCGCCCGTTTTCACAAAAGGGCGCCCGTTTTCACAAACGGGCGCCCGTTTTCACAAAAGGGCGCCCGTTTTCACAAACGGGCGCCCGTTTTTCACAAAAGGGCGCCCGTTTTTTCACAAAAGGGCGCCCGTTTTTCACAAAAGGGCGCCCGTTTTTCACAAAAGGGCGCCCGTTTTCACAAAAGGGCGCCCGTTTTCACAAAAGGGCGCCCGTTTTGAAAACGGGCACCCGAATATTACTTTACCTTGTTAATATATTACTTAATAATTATTACCAATATATTATATTACAATATTACTGTTCACCGCCAAACAGGAAGTGGTACTTGCACCTGATTGGTCGATACTATTTTCCGCCATAACTCCTCAATGCTATGTCATAGAGACATACTGGTGGTATCATTGGACTATGTTTTGGCTCCTTGTGACTTAGCCGCGTCCCCTTTTCTGATTGGCCGATATTTGCCCGAAACTTGCACGATCGAGGGCCCGTTAATCGCTGCTTGCAGCTTTAATTATTATTATTTTTTGAAAAATATATAATTAAATATTTAGTGTCACTATTAATCAAATATTACATAGGCCAGTGGCATACCTACAATAAAGCAAGCACACTTGGCTTTCTGGCCAAATCCATATGAAATCAACTTGGAAAAAAAAATCACTCCTGAATAAATAAATTGATTTATTAATTATTTAACTTCTGCAGTTGTCAAGATAATAGGGCGCCCGGTTTTGAAAACGGGCGCCCGTATTCGAAAACGGGCAACCCTTATCAAAGGCTTTCGTTGTCCTTGGAGAACATTTAGGTATGGTATTGATATGACAATAGCCTACTGGGACAATTTGCATTTGATTAGGGTCCCCCCGACTTTTGATAGCCTACATCCCCTGGAGCCCCCCTTTAACTACAATAGAGTTGCCAGGGCCCACAATTTATTTCACATTTCAGCCACGGACCACCATTTGAGGTCATTTTAGCCCCACAGACCCCAAAAAAGATGTATTTAGCCTATTTTTGTCCACAATTCCAGGCTGGATTTAGACAAACATACAATTAATCAAATTGACGATTAATATTCTACTTTCTCCAATTGTGCAGACTTCTTAATTAAGAGGGCCAATTTAGATCAATATCATACAGCTATATAGGTCTAAAAGCATTTACTACACACATTGCATAAAAGGCAGCATGATGGGAGCTTTTGACAATATAAATGTATTGTCCTTCTAGGCCAACATAAATTCAGGTGATGTGAAAATACTAACACACAATACCTTATCTGAAAGCAATGAAACTATATTTTCCCCACAAAAAAGAATTATGTGTCTACCATCCTCCATTGTCTACTTATAAGCGTTTTTGTATAGCATGAGCTGAGTGAAAAATGGCCTGCAGATGAATGACGTTTAGTATGACATGTTTCTGAACCAATATAACACTGTGTGATTTGACTAGAGGGATGATCAATAGCTTGTTTGAAAGCTATAAATACATAGGTTCACCTGAAAAACGCCAAATGTTTCCAGCACGTTGCATTTGTTATTTCTGGGTCTTTTTATACTAGGTCCTCTATCACAGCAGATCTGCTCTAGTAGAGCACCTAGTATATGGAGGCCCATAAATAACAAATGCAACATGATGGAAACATTTGGACTTCATGAGGGGAAAGTGGACAATTTTAGCTTTCAAACGAGGTATTGTGTGTCAATTTAGTGAAATCACATGGTGTTGTATAGGAGATACATGTTGTATATATGTTGTATAGGAAGAGGGGGGAGAGCCCGGGAGGTCCGGGCTTCCCCCCTCCTTTTCCTCTCCCCCTCTCTCCTGGGCTCCGTCCACTCGGGCCCCGCGGGCACCCGAAGCTGGCCCTGGGGCGGCTGCACGGGGGAAGCCGGCTGCACGGGGGCAGCCGGCTGCACGGGGGACGCCTCCCGGCTGCACCGGGGAAGCCGAGACACTTAGAAAAAAATTCGGATTTTTCCGGACCTCCAGGCCTCGCGCCCAGCTTTGGCGAAAACGAGCAGGCACTCTTCCCTGGGTAAAAACGGCTCGGCGCCTGGGTGCTCGGCGCGAGCTCTGGAGGTCCGAAAAAATGGCCCTGGGGCGGCTGCACGGGGGAAGCCGGCTGCACGGGGGACGCCGGCTGCACGGGGGACGCCTCCCGGCTGCACCGGGGACGCTCAGGCACTTAGAAAAAATTTCGGATTTTTTCGGACCTCCAGGACCTAGACCCAGGATTGGCGAAAACGAGCAGGCACTCTTCCCTGGGTAAGAACAGAGCCTTCTAGTAGGAGAGTTGCGATATTGAGGGGTCAGAAAGCAGAGCAGAGCACCGTGCACGAGACTACAGAGATTCGTCTATGAGTGCAGTCCCAGTCCTAACTGTCATTGGGAGTACATTGTTTTCAACGAAAACGGCGCTATTTTAGGTGCGTATGTTAAAAGACAACTGTTTTAAAGTATTGTTCAGTCACGGCTACCGTCTCTGTAATGTTTATGTTGTACTATTATTAAAGAATAACTAAAATAAAGTCATTAAAGATGGATTAAATAACTGATTAAATAACTTTCTGCATACTCCTTCCCCCGCTGTTATCGCGAGAATCTTAGCTTTTCAGTGAATTCTCGCGATATCGCCTGCTTTGAAACCAGTTTCAGTCAGCACTAATACTTTCAAGACGTCAATATAATTATATATCATTTGCAAATCATGTGACAAAGTATCCGAAATCAACCTCCAGAAGGCATTCTTTAATTTGCCTGCATCGATAGTTTGTTTACGAGGTCACCGCCATTAATACATGATGTTTTCGTGCCTTCTTTGCTGGTGCCTGATTAAATCCATAGAGTCCCACTCATATTCATCGACTTCCGGTTTTCCGAGTGCACTCAAACGGCTTTTACATCAGCGCTGCTGCTCCTCCAGCACCGCCATTGCCCTGACGCACAGGAGTGAACGGGAATATCGCAACTCTCCCCTAGAAGGCTCTGGGTAAGAACGGCGCGGCGCCTGGGTGCTCGGCGCGAGCTCTGGAGGTCCGATTTTTTTTTTTTTTTTCTCCAGGCCCGGGGCGGCTCGGGGGGCCGCCCGGGGGTCGGCAAGGGCCGGAGGAGACCAATCAGGTGCAAGTACCACTTCCTGTTTGGCGGCGAACAGTAATATTGTAATATAATATATTGGTAATAATTATTAAGTAACAAGGTAAAGTAATATTCCCAACACAGCCCAAACGGTCGCCCGTTTGTGAAAACGGGCGCCCGTTTTCGAAAACGGGCGCCCTTTTGTGAAAACGGGCGCCCTTTTGTGAAAACGGGCGCCCTTTTGTGAAAATGGGCGGGCGCCCTTTTGTGAAAACGGGCGCCCTTTTGTGAAAACGGGCGCCCTTTTGTGAAAACGGGCGCCCGTTTGTGAAAACGGGCGCCCTTTTGTGAAAACGGGCGCCCTTTTGTGAAAACGGGCGCCCTTTTGTGAAAACGGGCGCCCTTTTGAAAACGGGCGCCCTTTTGTGAAAACGGGCGCCCGTTTCCCAGTGGGCGCGCCCGCGGTCGTGGGCGCAAAATGATTTCGCTGGCTCAATAGGTTTTTTACTTAGGTGTGTGTAGCCTTAGCATTACATTCTGACGTCCCAGTAATCCAACACCCATAAATCTGGACTACCCAATATTCAGACCATAGGACTCCATACTAACCCTACTGTATCTTCAAACCTTAAACCCCAAACCCGCACATGAAGCTACGGGGGAGTATGTCGGACTAAAGCCTTTTACTGTAGTCTCTCTCGTAGCAAAACAGTACAGTTGCAACAGACCTAAAAATGAATTTATGAAGCTGCGTTCCCTGTCTCTCTCGGATTGGAACAATGTTATCGCAGCAGACAGAACAATATCCCCAGTGAGCTGAAATTCACTGTTAGAATTCGCTCTTACTATTCAATAAGCTCAGCAAAAGGTCACTTTAGTGTGCTGGACATTAGAAAGTTAGCAGAGGAATTATTCAGCCTACTGCTTAACCGGTTGTCAAAGCGGTGCAGCACCTTTTTCAATTAGAAAGTGTAATTTTCCTACTTGACGGAATTCAGTTGGATAGCTTTAATTTGGGTGATTATATGAAGGTCATTTATTTCGGTCATTAGAGTTATAAGATAGATTAGTCCTGGGTTATTGCACTCATTGGAAATCTAGCCAATTTGACAGCTTATAATTGCATGAACAGTATTTACAGCTACATGCAAATTGCCTGTTTTTAAACAGACAAAGGAGGATAATCTGGAAACACCAAATGGACATGCCTCAGGGTTTGTGCATGTGAATTAGTCGCGCATGCATGTATTTGTGTTCGCAGCATTTGTCTGTTCACAAAACAAGTGTCCACAAATGTATGTACAGTATATCAACATGAATGCCAACACAGTAAGAGCACAATAGCACAGCCGCAGTCACGCTTTCCTCAAAAGCTACTGTATATGAAGCTTATGTGTATGACTTTTATATCTGGTCTCAAACACAATCGGCCCAGATTTATATTGATTTTAATTAATTTGCCATCTTATACATTTGAGTGCATCACATTGATACAAACATACTGTAGGCTATTAGGTGCTAAGAAAAGCACACTTTGACATCTCCGCTCCTCGCTATCTCTTTCAACGCCACACAAGCATGTAGAGCTATGGAAACAGCATTCATAATGCAGGTGAACTATTTATAAAGATTGTATAGTTTCCATTTGGCCAAAGGAAAGATATAGGCCGTTCCCAACAACATGCATGGCCGCAAGCAGTTCAGTTCATCAATGCGGCATGCATGGGGCTTTGGCCACGCAGCAGCGCCTTGCAGCGTGTGAGAGTCGTGCTTTGCCATGCAAGGTCAAAAATAATTGAAATAATTTCAGCATGGATTGTAAAAGCGTACTGCCGGGCCAGTGTACGAAGTCTGGGACAGGATGGTGGTTATGTCACACACCGTGTGTGTGCGTACGTGTGTGTGTGTGCGTGTGTACGTACACACGCCCCTACACAGATGGCTCATCTGTGTCCTCAGAGGCCTACGACATGCTCTCTCCCTCTCTCTCTCCCTCTAGCACACTGTTTACTCGTACTATATCATGTGGTCAATATGTTTTTTTTTTTACTGTACATGAGCGATGTTACATGTATGTCACCATGTTACATGTATCTCACCAATATTTTCATAACCACGTCTTCTCTTTCTGTCGTGTTGTTTATTTTCCCTTTCTAGCTCACTTACAACCATTTTCCCTGTTAGGGAAAACAGGGAAAATGGAGAGGGTTGCAACCTCTCCGTTGTTCTGTCTCTCTCTCTGTCACACACACACACACACACACACACACACACACACACACACACACACACACACACACACACACACACACACACACACACACACACACACACACACACCACCTACCCCCCCCCCCCCCCCCCCCCCCCCCCACACACACACGCACGCACGCATGCGCAAGTGCACCCACACACGTCCATTCTTTCATCCCTCATTACATATTCCATGCAGCCATTGAGGTCAGTTCTAATTACTGGCACCCAATTGGAATTGGCTTTTCAATTTCTGATGCTGCAGTGCCAGAGCTGGCTGTGTGTGCAGAAGCCTCTAGTATGTCTTAATATGCCTGCCTAGTTCACCTCACTGCACCAGCAGCTTGCAACGCACTGTCAGAATGTGTGTGTGTGTGTGTGTGTGTGTGTGTGTGTGTGTGTGTGTGTGTGTGTGTGTGTGTGTGTGTGTGTGTGTGTGTGTGTGTGTGTGTGTGTGTGTGTATGCTTACATATTATAGGCGAGTGAAAGTGAGCATGATAACATGAGAGGGACCGTGAAAGTGTGAGGCTGTGCCTCTGTGAGCTCTACAGTATAGGAAGGCATGGCAGAGACTGAGAGGGAGAGAGATAGATACAGAGTTGGGGGAGAAGGAGAAAGAGAGAAAAGCCAGAGGAAGAACAGGAGAGGGAGAGGCTGAGATGGAATGCAATGCAGATTGGGTTCTTTTCCCCTCCGTCTATCTCTGCTCAGGTCCGCAGTGCAGGAGAAGATGAAAGTAGACGATGTTGCGTTTGAAGTTGGAGCAATGTTGAAGTGTAGTATAGCAGCAACCACGACGCACAGTGTTGTGTGCGCACTCAAACACACACAGAAATGCTATGGCATGTGGCATGCAGGCGCGATTGGAAAGGCATGCATATATGCAGACACGCATGCATTATTCATGCCTGCGTAGTACACACACGCACAAACACACAGGCGCATGCACGCATGCACTAACTTTCTCTCTCACTCTCGCTCACCCACCCACCCACACACACGTCACCCCCTCCAAACATACACACACACACACACACACATCATCATTTCCCGACCACAGTTGAGATCATGAAATTCACAATCGCACACCAGACTTCCCGCTCTTTCATCGTCATCCCCAGTTCCTGAATACTGGTGTAAGTGTCCTTATAGCGGAGAAAAGATGGCTGTATTGACACAGTGGAACTCAGGATGTGTGGAACCTATAGATGCAGAACAGACAGGCAGGAGCAAGATCGTCCAATATAAGTATTTAATATACGGAAAACATGACAGGAACACACGAATAGAACACCATGACAAGGACTATACTCAAGCACTAAACAAAAGGATTTGTTTAATTTATTTAAATAGACACAGGGATTACCAAACACAGGTGAACATAACTAACAATCAACACTGGGAATGGCTGTGATACAAACAGGACACAGGTGGAGAAACTAGTAATCACAGGAAGGTGAGACAAGACAGGCAAACAATACTAGACACAAACAGGAAATACAATGGCAACACTACAAAGTAAAAGTACACAGAACCTATAACATACACCAAGAGTTAAATCCCTAACATGTATATTGGCAAAGTTGATGTTACGATGGGTTTGTATGGGAAGGAGGGCAGGGCGGCTAAAAACGAATATCAAATATCTAAATCCTGAATCGAGCAGCTTAAAAAACTGTTGGTGTGTTCATAATCCTTCTGAAAGTGAAATATCCTTTTAGCAGTAAAACAGTCCGTGTTTAGATACAATGCTATAGGCCTATATGGCCAAAGCTGTGAATAGACAGCGCTGGCGGTAGTCTGGTCCTATAAAGCAGCTCCTCCACTAGGCCAACGGTCAGCCCAACAAACCGCGGGGTCCTTTGTGTCTGCTAGATGCGCGTCTGTATTTTCGTGGAAGTGGTCAGGAGCCTATTCAACAGAAATGCTCGCAGCTTTACAAAATCCTCTGAATGGACCAAATCCTCTGAGTGGGCAATCCTCTGGCTGGGTGGTTGTGATATGCTCCTGCTTACAGCCAGTCGGTTTACATTGTATTCTCATATCAACAAATATGGAACTATAATATTGTTGCCGTCTGAAGGAAACCACCTAACAATATTTCTGAGGTTTTTGATAAATCACTGCTATTGAACAGACTTTATGTGAACTGAACTCCATTGGGAAGTCAAGCAGACAGTTTGAAGCAAAACAACCAACTCCACCACTTCCCCCTAAAGTAATTGACCTAACCCATCCCCACAGTTGCTTGCTAGCTAGGTTGCCAATGCCAACATTATCCAGGACATATGCCATTGTCAAATAGACGAACTGATTCCAACCCTACCAGTATGTAACTTGTTCAACTATAGCCTATGTGTTGGGCGTACCTCACAGGGTTCAAGTTGTGTGCGACTTCATTTCAAGTGATAGAAAAAGCTGTGTATTTCAAAACAACAAAACATTGAAGTTTGTTGAATGTTTTATTATATAGGAAAACTATTGGTGGAGAGGTTTGTACATCACAGAGTAACTGTAAAAAGAGAGTGGCGACACGCTTTGATCCTGTGTCTCACACTTCGAACCTGCACTGGAGTTCTGCTGTCAATGCAAGTGGATGGGCGAGATGCTTTGTTTGGAACTATGATAGTTCCAAACATGCACTTTTCAGCCAATAGCCGTCTCTGTTCTGCCGTAGCATTGGAGTCAACGGAGACTGTTGCTACTCTCTGTCATTATAGATACTCTAGTCCATCACATGTTATTCTTAGCTGACCATAGCAGTTTAGGGAGGGATCTACTAGGCTGTAGGTGATTTTTTTCCACCAGTATGATGTCAGTGATTACCTGCCTGTGACTGCGAGTCCTTGCTGATGTTGACCCCAGGCAGGATTCAAGTTCCCTTCCCTTAAGCACCATAGGTATGTGAGGTCTAACCACTACACAGGGGCGGGCCTAAGGGACTCAACAGAAAATCTCTGTCTAAAATGTTCATCAATTCAGCACCAAGGACAGCTCCCAGCACTTGACACTTGTGCCACTGCCTATAAATCAAATCTAGCAGACCAGAGGGTGGAGCGTGGTGTGGATTTTGGCAACATCACTGCTCAGCTTGGAGGATATAAATACGATAGTTGCGTTGGTCAGTCAGTCCATCACTGGCCTTTCCTCTAGCACAGGGGTTTTCAACATTTTTGAGCCACGGACCACAAATTGAGGACATTTTTAGCCCACAGACCTCCAAAAACTGAAGAGTTCTTTTCCTTTTGACCACAATACCAGGCTGGATTTGGGGAAACAAAACAGGCAAACATACAGATCAAAATGGCCATTATTCTTCTATATTCTTCTATTCTTCTAGTTGTCCAGACTTGGGTTAATTCCCATGATGAATATTTTAACTCTTGTAAAAAAAAAAAAAAAAAAAAAAACGCTCTCGAGAGTTACATCTGGTTAACCAACTTTTTATCAGGTAAACCAACTTAGCTGGGGACCACCTGGAACTCCCTCAAGGACCACTGGTGGTCCATGGACCACTGGTTGAAAACCACTGCTCTAGCACCCACACACACACACACACACACACACACACACACACACACACACACACACACACACACACACACACACACACACACACACACACACACACACACACACACACACACACACACACAGAGAGAGACAGAGAGAGAGAGAATGAGAGAGAACTTTGCAGAACAAACCCTCATTCTCCACAATCCTAAAGGGACTCAACCCCATGCTGTAATGAGTTGACCTGACAGCCTGCTGCCAATCACTGCAGACTGTCGGCCTGCAGGCCAACAGCCAGGCAGAGAGGTCAGGGCTCTCAGAATACCAATTTCATCCAATCAGGAGGGAGAACTCACGTAGGAAACAGGAAAAAACAAAGTGAAATTGGAAGTGATGACACAAGGAAGTAAGCAGGCAAAAATCGGAAACCGGATCATTGTCAGCTTGAAGCTGATAAATGGGGTACGGCATACACCCACCCACCCCGCAGATGTATTGTTGTGTTTCCTGAAGAGCTGGATAGACTGGGAGAGCTTTGCAAACACTGAATAAACACATCATTTCAATGAGTGCTATCAGTACAAAACCAGAAAATATCTCTTTTCATACATTTCCCATTGAGTTAAAGGTGCAGCATAGACGTGAGGTTCAGCTAGAAGGGCTTTTGGTTACAGGAGAATTCCACCCCACAAAGCTTTCTTACCTTTATTTACTGTTGATTTATTTTTAATTTTTAAGTGGTCCACATAATTCCATCGCTGCAAAACGTATTTTGTTTTGCTATATATCGTCTCGCCACCATGTTAATAGTGTGTTGACACTCACGCTTTCACTTTTGGTTTAGCCTGGTTCAGCTGTCTCAAGGGGGGGGGGGGTGATGCAAGGTTTTTGGCTGAACCAGAGCTGAACCAAAAGTCAAAGTGTGAGTGTCAACACACTATTGACATGGTGGAGCGACAATAGCAAAAAAAAAAATGCATAGCCCATAGCCCAAATCCCATAGCCCCTTTTACGCTTATGGTAGGGCAGAGAAAACAGCCAACATGATGTCTTCCCTCACAAAATAACAACTGCAACACTTTTTGGGGAAATAGGTCAACTGCAAATACAAGTTAAGAAAGCCTCCTGGAGGTGGAATTCTGCTTTAAAATCTATTGTTTGGAATTTTACAAGTTGAACTGATAATCTGGTGCGAATCAATGTATTTTTTTCTTCTTGGTCTGCTGCTATTATTGTTGCTGTTGTTCAGAAAGAATCATTATTGATCATCCAAGATCACAGCAGAGAGAGTGCTAGCCACACAGTACTGTAGTCACATGCAGCCCATTCTTTCACTTGGTAGATAGAGTTGCAGTTTGCCTTCACACTTTATGAGTGCGAGTTGTTCTTTGGTGCTGGTGCAGAGGTCATCTCCATAGCCTGTCTGCGCGCTCCATCACATTTGCATGCATTTCCTCAGCGAACAAATCCTGTGAAGTGAGTGCGCCGCGCGCTCTTTGGCTGATGATGCAACCGGGGAGCAAAAAGAGAAGTTGCATGTGGCTGGCAGCAGTGCTTTAGTAGCGCGTCTCAGATAGTGTACAGTATGATTTGGCAGGTACGACAAATCAAAGGACATTATACGCTGCAGGGGGATTCATTGAGAATAAAGGCTCCCGTTTTTTGGCCTGCCTCTAAACTGTGTTCCCACTGTCGTCCATGCATGACATCAAGTGTTCGCCTTCGCCTCACGACTAAATGGACTGGAATGATCGATCAGGCTGCGTTACGCAGGATGACTACGTTTGGCTTTCTCACTCACTCTCTCAAGCCCTTTCTGTCCCTCTCTGTCCCTCTGACGGTCACTCAGTGATGCACACAGTCGAGTACGTACACAATACACACACACACACACACACACACACACACACACACACACACACACACACACACACACACACACACACACACACACACACACACACACACACACACACACACACGGTATATACACCAACTCTCAAATATAATAAGATCATATAACCGAGGCAGTGTCCAATTAGCAATGCATCACAGAATAAGGATGTAAATGAGTACACACGCGCACACACACACACACACACGCACACGCACACACAAACAAACACACACAGACAAACACAGTGACGGCTACAGCCTCCAACAAAATGTACGTGGACATGCATGGGACACGTGTCTCTCCAGTAGTCTCCCTGAGGAGAGTCTCTCTCTCCTCTCTCCATCGCACAGCGCTCCGCTACACATCCCAGCATGCAGCCGAAGAAACACTGTGTGAATTATTGAACACCAGAAAGACATTTGAAAGGAGGAGAAGATGAGGAGAGAGAGAAAAGAGAGAGAGGGAGAGAGAGAGAGAGAGAGAGAGAGAGAGAGAGAGAGAGAGAGAGACTTGATGGAGTGACAGATAGAGAGGCACTCAGACACGTTGGGAAAACACAACCGCTTAACCCATTTAGCCTGCATGAGAACTCATTCTACAAATGCCTTCTAAATCATGACAGTTTTCAGAATTTACATGTGATTGGGCGCAGATCCCATTCTCATATTATGTGGGATCCCCTAAAAAATCTTTGCTTTTCCCCCTATAAGCAAAGACTTCAGTTAAAAGCGTTCACTAGAAAAGAATATATATTCAAAGGTATTCACACACATCTTAAGGCTTTAAAACATTAATAGCAGATCTACAAACTCATATCGGGGCGGCAGAGGGTCGGGTAGAGTCGCCAGATGGTCGAGGTGTCCTTGAGCAAGACACTGAACCCTGAATATGCTCCTGATGTGCTGTGCCTTGCATGGTTTTCGCTGCCATTTGATGCACAATCTGTAAAGCGCCTTAAAGGATAAAGGTGCTATATAAACGCACCGTTTACCATTCCTAGTGTGGCACACTCTGTCTCCAGTCCCATGTGGAATGTCCGGAACGTTCTGTCCCATTCAGTGACACTGACGAGCGGC
>CM076970.1:28838032-28865532 GCA_039105355.1 Benthosema pterotum
TCACGTATAATGGTAGAGTGACTTAGGAGGTCACATCTCTCACAGCTCTCCAACCGTGGCTGAATGCAGAGCCGTATATACTATAAACAGTGAGTCAACCGCGGCTCCTCTCATGTGGGAAAAGCTCAGAGGAGGAGGAGGAGAAGGTGGTGAGATCTCTTATTGCGCATCCGGGGCTAAATTGATGGCTTGTGCTCTGGCGATATCCTACTGAGTGTTTATAATGTAGCATTTGCACTCCACTTCCCCGATGCGCATATATACAGTATATACACACTGACTGTATATGGTCCCCCCCATAGGAAATAGATTTCTGCTGCTCGACTGCTCTTCCAAGTTTCTGTGCCCTCGCTCTCTCGCACTCTCTTGCCATTTAACCGTACGTTATTTAATGCCATACTTTTTCTCCTTTCTTCATGGCATGCTCTGCCTGGCATATGCTAAAATTGGCCGGACAATTTGCATCTCTGAAAGACCAGATGATTGGTCGCAAAACGGAGATGCAAGGTCCATTGTAGAGCAGGGGCGGATCTAGGCTTGATCATGCGGGGGGGCAATGCTCCCCCTAAATGCTCAGACTGCCCCACCAAACATGATGGCATGCAAAACAAACCAAGATATTTCAGTGCTTATATTTATATAAGTATTTGAAATACTACTACTGCTACTAACTACAATCGTCTCACCACTAAACCAACAGCATTTCATCATTGAAAACAGAAAACTCTGAGTCAGACCTTTAGCTTTATGCATGCTGCGTGCCTGTTGCAACTTCAACAACAACTGATGTTATTATTGATGCTTTACTTGCCCAATAAAAGTCCTGTAACTGAAAATGGTATGGGGGCAGCTTCATCGCCCGTGTTGCTTCGCGCCACGGGCGATGAAGCTGCCCCATACCACCCCCCCCCCCCCCAAATTGGGAAATGTTACATCCGCCCTGTTGTAGAGATTGGGGGGATACACAGAGAGAGAGAGAGAGAGAGAGGAGAGAGAGAGAGAGGAGAGAGAGAGAGAGAGAGAGAGAGAGAGAGAGAGAGAGGGTGGGTGGAAAACGTGGACAGAGGATGAGTATACATGAGATGGATGTGTAATAGTCCCAGTGGGTTCGATGCTTGCTGCTGCTCAAGGAAATGGCTTCATCAGCAGGAGCCCTTTCCTTGTGTAAGTACGGCGCATGCATCTTATCTTGTCAATTATGGAGATCTCTGCCCCTTTTAATGTCCATGCAGTTTATGGAGATCGCTGTATCTGTCAGTCTGCATCACTTTTATGCCCATATGTTAGAGAGGTCCCTGATGGCATTGTGTTCCAAGTCATAGTGACGTAGTCATATGGATGTATCAGGTTTGTTTGTGGTCATGTCAATGAGTCATATATAGTGATTCCTGCCTGAATTACGGGCATATCGGGTTTGGTCTGACCGGCGTTATTGTCAAATCTGGCCTTGGGACATGCAGTGTGCTGTATCTGGTCATTTCACGTGTGGTTGAGGTGTACGTTGAAGAGTAAACTATGTCTCTGCACCTGCACTAAAGCAAATACGCAAAGTGCAAAGTGATTGTCTGCTCTAAACGTTTGGGCACGGAACATGAACAGGAGTTACAATGCAACTGACTATGAAAAACATACAGCTTTTGCCAATAAGACCCACCTTGCAAGCACTGCGTCCACAAATGAGGGTGGTCTTCAAAGAGGTTGAGATTAGAAGTACATTGAACATTGTGTAAAGTGTACCTCCCTGTGTACAACTGTTTTTGTCAGGGAAACACAATTATTTTAAAAGTGCCAGAACTTGTTGACACATGTGCAAAGTAAGCCTATATGTTCCATTCTAACAACATACTGCAACACCGGAATGCAAGGCTTTATGTTTTGTGTACTAAGACATGTCGATTTAATACTGCCACTGAGCAGTTAATTCTATCTATGCATGCAGATGTTTGTAACACTACTGCTTTAGGTTTGGCTATGGTTGTTCAGGCTAACCTTAGCTTGCTGTTATTGTGCCTTTAGACTGCAACTAGTGGCATTTGGTTAGATTCTTGCAAATACAGTAGATGCACTAACATACTGTTATTGTACATTTAGACAATTGTATTTTTGTGTTTTCTTGATGTCTCCATAAAGTCTAGGCTAATTGCACTGATAGAGAAGTCAAGTAAAAGTATCAAAGGAACGACACGTGTTGAGGAACACATTTTTGCAAGACAATATTTGATTTCTTCTCCCCTTCCACCACAATAGAACGGAAATGAGGGGGAACTGTGGGGTCTCAGTTTCTGACTCATTGTTCCTGTTCCAGCAGTATATCCAGTGACCTGCTGAGCTTGACTTGAAGTCCTATATCCCCAGCAGGGCGACATCCACCCACCTTGCCCATCCCTGATGGGCATTCGATCTGCAGCCTCCTGCTAGCCAGAGATGTGCAGAGAATAGTAGATTGACACACTTCGGCTCAGAATAAGATTGACCATAGACCATTTATTGCAAGCTTTTGCATGTTTGTATGGCGGCATGGCTCTTGCTCATGTGATATCAGACGATCTATGAACTTAGTCATAGGTCTGATATCACATTTGATATCTCCGATTATCTGTGCATCAAGACACAGCTTGAGATATCAACAACCCCCCTGAGCAGAGCCAAGGTACAGTAAAATACAAGACATTAACACGTGAGCATCGTATCCAGTGCAGACTGACATGAGACATTACAACATTTATCCAAAATGCATGAACTACATGGATACAGAAAATATCATAGTCCACAGTAAACACGGATACCATAACAGAACTAGATACCACAATAGTTACAACCCTTAAATCATGATTAATCAGAGACTCATGTACTCGGAACTGGTGCCACAGGGAGGAGGCCGGGGAGGTGGAGGAAATTTGAACACATATCTGATCAACAGGACATAGTCAGCTTAGCAGGAAGAGACAGAGAGGAGAGGGAGAAAGAATAGACTGCTTATATAGGGCACATGATTGAATGTGGGTGTGACTGACTAGCTGACAGCCAATGACAGTGAGGGGAGTTGACATGGTGACGCCAATGAGAGTGAGGGGAGTTGACATGGAGAGACTGCAGATTTAAAGGAACAGAATGAATTACTGATTGAAAATAAGGGGAATTAAATAAACCTTCTGCCCTCCGTGCCTCAATGAACTAACGCTTCGCTGGATAGTAGAGAGGCAGAGGCTAAAAATCCCTGGTACATTTGTATTTTGCGAATATAGCATATCTACAAGCTTTCTACACGTTGCAGCGCGATCAGGGAAAGCTTGTGTGGTCTTCAAAAAAAGAACTGACAAAAAAAAACACACAAACATACGCAAGTCATAATAATATGGTTCAAGTGGTTAAGTGGTTAAAGGGAAATTCCACCCATTTTCAACATTTTGATAACATTTTCCTGTGAACCAAATGTGAACCAGATGTGAACCAAATGAACCCGCTAGGGTCCATTTGGTTCACAGGGTCCAAAAGGTCCTAGAAGAAAAATCATTAACATGGTGAAACACATCTTGATGACGCCATCCAGTTGTGTTTCACCATGTTAATGATTTTTTTTCAGACCTCCATTTCTAGGAAACACAGAATGGGGGGAACCTTTTATCATGTGCACACAACACCTCTAAGGTATATTATATTATTGACAGTAAAATGTTGAAAATGGGTGAAATTCCCCTGTAATGTATAATCCTCCCAAAAGGTTGTATGGTCATAAATTCTTTCCTCCCCCTTAACGTCCAGAGACGTCCCCCCCGTAGACCCAGGCTGCCCCCACGTTTATTATTCCTCCCAGGCTGATAGTTATATTAACTGTGGAGGTAGGAGATCCCAGAAGGTTCCTCCCGATATTACAGACATACAACACATTAAGCTCTGAAGTGGGCGGAAATTAAAAAGAAAGAAAAGATTTTATGCCGCCCTCTGGCCCTCCCTTTTTTTTACGATATTGGCAGAGGTTCACTCAGGTGCTTATAAGGCTGTTAAAACGCTGCCCTTTCGCAGTGAATTATTCAGCGTTTTCACAGAGGCAGAAACGAGTTCTCTTAAAAGTCCAATCACACTGCCGCCCATGTTTGCTGCCGGGAGAAAACGCTGGACCAACGGCGTTGGGACCCGAATCCAGATGAACTTTAAAGCGGCGACACCCACCACCGCCCCTGACATTTCACACAAGACAGACTTCCACTAGTGCAATCTCGTCATGTGTCAGAAAATGTTGACCCATGCCATGTTCCCACACGGCGCTATACAGTTACTATTCAGGTGTATTTTGTATCTGCATTTTTCAGCTTGTGTTGTGGCCAGTACAGTATGTGCGTGGGTGGGTGCGTTTTTCTTTAGCTTGTTTGTTTTACTTTACAGTGTGCAGGTTTTACTTTTGAAGTTAAGTTGTTTCTCGGCACAGATGGCTGCACCGAAGGTAAGGGGAACAAAAGTATATTTAGAGGATTCTTTTTGGTCTATGTGCACAGCACAACACATTTTTTGTGTTTTTTTTTCTTTATGCAAAATTTAAAAATGTCAGATCTGAGGTTGACCACGTTGTGCTCTGTGAATTTCTCCAACCAGAGTTTTGCAATCAATGCTGCAGTATGCGTAACAAAGACGATCTGGTCTGTGTGCGGGTGTCTGTGTGCCTGTTCTGTGAGTTTGTGAGCTAGTGGATGATGGATGACATGTTTATGTAAGTGACAACATGCAAAGCAGAGGTTGCCAGGCATTCAAAAATGACAAGCTCAACAAGATCTATCAACCCCCAAAAATATGATTAAATTGCTGAAAATAGTTCCGCTACCTGAGCGGATTTTGTAATATCAGCAGTACATACAAGACTAACTTACTGTGGAATGTGAACTACAGGGAAAAGGTTTGGTCAGGTCACACAACCTCTCAGGACAAGGCCAAGCTGGAAAGAGTAGTATGACATGCTTCTAAAATCACTGGATGTAGCCTCCCTACACTTTCCTCATTCTTTTCCACTTGAATAATCAGAAAGGCAAATAGAACCATAGCTGATAATTCTGACCCTGCACACTAGACTAGCTCTACAATCTTCTCCCATCAGGCAGGAGGTACAGAACTATTAATTGCTCAACATCTCGCTTCAGAGATAACACTTACCCTGTAGTGATTATCCCTTCGAACTTGACTTATTAGGTTACAGTTGGATTAACGCAAGTACAGTATGTAGCTATATGCAATGCATATAGCACTTTAACAACCAAATGTTATATCTATGGTGCTGGCTTTTGCAGCACTTAGAACTGCTGCATGCCATGTTGTGTAATAGAAAGCATTTTTTTTGCCATTTGGCTTTCAATTATGCACCCCTATCGCGCCCTGAAATCCAGCCAGGAATTGTGGACAAAAGCAAATGGTGGTCCGTGGCTCAAATGCTTTACAAATGTTGGTCCCTGGTATGAAAAAGGTTGAAAACCTTTTTCATACAACAACGCAGCATGCGGCAATGCTATACCAGTAAGTTTATAACACCTGCAGGATACTTTGTGAATACTTTATGTTTGAAATTGGAATGTTTAGGAACACCATTTGTAAATGTAGCTGAACTGGATTAAGTCACTGTGTCATGATAATGACAGTCATGTTTCAGGGCTGTTGATATACAAGCTCACGACGGGCGACAGCCGCAACATGTTCTGAGCTAGATCAGCTGTTCTGATCTTTGTACATAGACGGCGGCTATTTTCGGCGTATGGCGGAGCATGAATTAGGCATTGGTGTGAAAAATTGATGTGGCCTAGTTATGCCACGCACACCATGATGAGAGGCAAGAGAGGAGGAAGGAAGGGACAGATGACGTTCCTTTTCATTCTTTTATTATTTTTACAGTGATCAAAGCAAGGATTTTTGTTTGTTCGTTTTGTTTTGTTTTGTTTGTTTGTGCGTTGCGTTATCCCGCTTGATGTGCCGTGTGTGTGCACGCGTGTGTGTGTGAGTGTGTGCACGTGTGCACGTGTGTGTGTCAGGGGCGGATCTAGGCATGGGCATGGGGGGCAATGCCCCGCTAAATAGCGAACCTGCCCCTCCCAAACACGATGCCATGCAAAACAACCCAAGATATTTCAAATGAAAGTGCTTATATTTAAAATGATTTGAAACACTACTACTGCTACTAACTACAGCTGTGTCACCACTAAACCAACAGCGAAAAAAGGCAACAATCCGAGCACTCAAAAAGTTTAAAAACGAGGAGGGGAAGTATAAAAACAAGGTACTTTATAAACCAACTAAACCAACAGCATTCCATCATTGAAAACAGAAAACTCTCCGAGTCAGACCTTTATCTTTATGCATGCTGCGTGCCTGTTGCAACTTCAACAACAACTGATGTAATTATTGATGCTTTACTTGAATAATAAAAGTCCTGTAACCGAAAATGGTATGGGTTTGGTATGGGCTTCATCGCCCGTGACGCGAAGCGACACGGGCAATGAAGCCGCCCCCATACCATTTTCTCTTGCCCCTCCAACATGTTCTCTTGCCCCCCCAAATGGGACATTTTACATCCGCCCCTGGTGTGTGTGCCTGCCATCTAATCTGGGTGCAGTGTGCGGCTTGGCTCTGTTCTTCGCTCTGCCAATTTCTCACACGTAAATATCAGTGAGTGCGCGTGTCTGTGCATGTGCGCGCGCGTCTGTGTGTGCGCGTGCGTGTTTGTTTGTTTGTGTTGGTCTTAGGATGGCCGTCATGCTTACCTGCTTTTGCCCAATTAATTTCACAGTTTTACTGGCTTGTCTGTAAACCATCCGCAAAAATGTCAGGGCATATGAATCACGGCCACAAACACAAACACGGGCACTTTTTTACTGGTATAGCTGTACAGCAAATATAGAGGCATGAATCATAGATGCACGTACGTGCGCGCGCACACACACACACACACACACACACACACAACACACACACACACACACACACACCACACACACACACACACACACACACACACACACACACACACACACACACACACACACACACACACACACACACACACACACACACCTCGAGTGGACCTGAGAGTCCTCATTAGCCCCCTCCTAGAGTCCTCCACCTCCATACTTAAACGAGGAGGTGGGGAGAGAACATGGTCCCTGAACGAGTCAGCAGAATGGACCCATAGTCGCAAGCACGCACGCACACACACACACGCACACACACGCACACGCACACACACGCACACGCACACACACACACACACACGCACACACACACACACATACACACAAACGCACACGCACACACACCCACTTGCGTCTTAATCAAAATCTGTAAAGCTTCAACACAGAAGCGACTTGGGAGACATCTGGCTTCAGCCGGGCAGCATTCGTTCTGAGGGATGTCTTAATGAATGAAAATGAAGAAGGGAGAAAAAAAGAAGATATATACAGTATGTGGAGTTTTAGCACATCATTGGGTCTCGCCAGAACGTCACACAGTACCGATACGAGAATGTGTGCTGTTCTTTTTTTTCCTCTTTGTGATGAAAGCATCCACCTGACAGCACGCCTCACCTGGAGGCCGGCGTGACTCATAACGTCGGGGGGACAGACAGGGGTGGATCTAGGCATGGGCATGGGGGGGGGGGGGGGGGGGGGGGGGGGCATGCAAAACAACCCAAGATACCCAAGAAATTAAAGTGCTTAAAATGATGTGAAACACTACTACTGCTAATAACTAACTACAAGAGTGGCACCACTAAACCAACAGCATTTCATCATTGAAAACAGAAAACTCTCTGAGTCAGACCTTTAGCTTTACGCATGCTGCATGTCTGTTGCAACTTCGACAACAACTGATGTTATTATTGATGCTTTACTTGCCTATAAAAGTCCTGTAACTGAAAATGGTATAGGTAAGATAAAATGGTATGGTAAGCCACACCCATACCATTTTCTCTTGCCCCTCCAACATGTTCTCTTGCCCCCCCCAAAAGGGACATGTTACATCCGCCCCTGGGGACAGATATCGAGCGACTTGCGCAGGCAGAGGAGTTTATTTATTTTGCTCATAAATCAATTTTGACCCCCCCACCCCCCGTCTTCACCAACACAACCAACCAGCCAATCACTGTTCACTTCCTTCATTTCTTCCTCTCGGTCGACACCGTTCCCGTTTTTGATTGACAGCCTCAGCCGTCTGTAGACCATAGTGGCAGCAGCAGCAAACCCAGAAGGCGGTTTCTAAGATATGAGAGTATTTCATTATTCATCTCATTAGCATATTGTTGAGTAGCCGAACAAACCTGCTGCTACCGAGAACTCCTGCTGCTGTTTTACTGTGCTGTTTTCTTTTAAGGTACAATACGGGTTTGGTGGAACAACAGCTGCAGTTACCGGTATATAGTGTAAAGGTTTTGTGCAATAACAGCTGTAGTTTAATATTGTCTAATTTATGTCAAGCGCAATGTGTGTGTACTTGTTGTAGCAGTAGGTGTTATATTTAAAAGGGCAAATAACATGGATTCCTAAAAAAATAATACTTAACTCGTACAATACGGGGCACGTACTGTATGTAAACGTCCGCAGGTAATTGCCCCGCCTGCTGCTGACAACGTTTATATACACACACACAGGCGCGCAAAGTTATGTATGCAAAGTTATGCATGCAAAGTTAAGTAAATTGTTCTGTTGTGTTCAAGAGGTGATGGTGCTGTAAAAATAAGCTGAGATCAGTGGTAGGAACATTGAGGAACATCCAGCCACACTCACAGAAAAGGGATAGGTGTTGGTGGGGCAAGGCAGCGAAGTCCTCATCTCCCCATGCCAGTGCACTATTGTGCTGGGGTCCTTGCACGAGTAAAAAAAAAAGAAAAAAAAAAAAAAAAAAAAAAAAAAAACGGTGGCTGCATAGCGCTCGATCACAAACGTTGTGTTATGTACTGTTTGTACACAGTAGTTTTGGAGAGAGTAGGAGCACGGTGAGCGGAGAACAACCTTGCTATGCCATGTGAGAGTGGGGGGAGGCCTTTGATGCGTATAGTGGAGCGTCCTGTCCCCAGTGAGGTGAAAACTGCAGGCCTGGACTGATGTGGAGGAAATTTTGTGCTCCTGGAGTTTGTAGCTTCTGTTTCTATGGTGTTCTTTTCTTTATGGTGACGAGGGACTTGGGCGGCATGTATAAAAGGATGAATCAGTTCATCTACCCCAGGGCTAATCTACTCAGGGATGAAATGTCACAGGGATCAAGGTAGACTGATGCCCAATGTGTTTTGGTGTGGATTTTGATCTGACATTGCAGTTTCTACAAAACATTCACTCTGAAAGAACATATTGAAAGATTTGTGCCATGAGGCATGTACGCCTGCTATTTTTCAATAAAAAGACACCACCAAACACCAAAAACACAGTACAGAATGGTCTAACTGCTGCTGTGTTCCAGGGTTGAGCTGCTAACAAACGTCCTGCTGCTGCTTAACACTATTTTCAAGTGATGCTCAAAACTTTTTTCATGTCAAGGACCTCAAAAATGTAATCCCAGCCTGCCGCCAATGTTCGCTGTGAGAGAAAATATACTGTTTATATTCAAAGATTCAAGATTTTCATGAGACGGATTCATGGGTTAAAAATAAGTCAGGTACCACCAGTGTTATTTCACCTGTCTGCCCAGGAAGGCCAAGCCTCTCCATCATATTGGATACAGTGATGAGTCCTGTAACATTCACCACATACAAATCACAACCAAACTGTACCTACTGTAGGTATGCCAGCAGCACCCATCAATCCATTCATCTACTGCTCCATTCTACTCTACACAATGCACCTACTATATATATATATATATATATATATATATATATATATATTATATATATATATATATATATATATATATATATATATATATATATATATATATATATATATATATATATATATATATATATCTCTTAGGCTCCAGCCATAGAGTTATAAAGGATACAGTGTGGACCGCAGCGGCTGGTTATAGAAACATCGACATATTTTACAACATACGTATACACATATGCATGCTAGCAGCGCCCACTGAAACCACTGACTGCTCGGGAGGGCTTTCAGTGTCAATAAGTGAAGTGAATGAAGACTGCTGTCCAATCACAGCATGTCTTTTTCCCCCAGGCACTTCCGTTACATACAGTTCATTGCCAAAGCAAGTGTCGCTGGGAAAGAGAGAGGCACGCCTCTGATTGGCCGTAATGTACCCAGAAGCTTGGCAAGCTTCCCGCTTTGCTTCCACAATGTTTTCTTTGCGAGGAATCTCAGGGAAAGCTTGATGCCATGTTGCCTTTTCTCTTGAGATACTGCCCCACAACAGTTAGAAGAGCCGTTATACTGTACTGTACCTTCATATGAGGCTGAGTGTGTAAAAATGGAAGCCCTTTTAAAGGAATGATATCATCTGATAATAAATAGGTATAGGCCTTCCATGGATTTCTAATAGCACTTTGTGAGAGTGCTGTGTGTAACGTTTTGATGACTCAGCTCTTCAAATCACTGTCCTCTCCCTGACTCTGCTCTTAACCACTTAAACCTCTCTATACTGAGTAATACCACAGACCCCAGTTTGCACTGTTGTACTAACAAGCACAGTCGTTCTCGCCCCCCCCCCCCCCTACACTGAATAAACAAGTCCTGGCAACTGTTCCCAACGGAATATATATATATATAGCAGTGGTTTACAACCAGTGGTCCGGGGACCACCAGCGGTCCTTGAGATGGTTCCAGATGGTCCCCAGCCAAGTTGGTTAACCAGATGAAAAGTTGGTTGACCAGATGTAAAATAATCATCATCTGAATTAGCCCAAGTCTACACGACTTTAATGTTGGGGTCTGTGGGGCTAAAATGTCCTCAAATGTTGGTCCGTGGCTCAAATTCTGAATAAATTGCAGGCCCTGGTATCAAAAAGGTTGAAAACCTCTGGAATATAGGGATACAAGTGCTCAAGAAGTTATTATAATACTAGAAAAGTGCCCTTCTGGGCACAGGTCTCCACCAGGCCACTTCAGGTTGTGGCCTCCTGGTGGCGCTATAATATGCCAATGTTAAAAGGGTTCCATTTCTTCGTATGACTTTAGCATTTAGATGATTTGAGGCATTTTGTCCAAAAATGTGTTTTGCAAATGTTCACCTGTTGGTGGCGCTATAACAAGCCATTGTGAAAAGAGTGGATATTAGAGAGAATAATTTTCTCAGCCTAGTATTTTAGTGTGTTAAAGATTTTATGTAAATTGCCTGCTGTTCATCATGTTTTTAAAATCAGCCTCCTGGTGGCGCTATAACATAGCGTTGTCGGAAATTTGGAGCAGAGGTTCATGGTTGGCATCCAAGGAATGTGTGTGCAAATTGTGGCATCAATCGTGCTTACGGTTTGGGAGATTAGCTGGTAACAGACGGACACACACACACAGATTTTTGCCAACAAATTGCAAAAGTCGGCCTCCTGGTGGCGCTATAATAGGCCCTGGCCAAAACTTTGGAGCAGAGGTTCATGGTTGGCATCCAGGGAGTGTGTGTGTAAATTTTGGCATCGATCGGGTTAATGGTTTGGGAGATTAGCTGCTAACAGACAGACACACGCACAGATTTTTGCCAAAAAAATTGCAAAAGTCGGCCTCCTGGTGGCGCTATAATAGGCCCTGGCCAAAAATTTGGAGCAGAGGTTCATGGTTGGCATCCAGGGAGTGTGTGTGTAAATTTTGGCAGCGATCGGGTTAATGGTTTGGGAGATTAGCTGCTAACAGACAGACACACGCACATATTTTTGCCAAAAAATTGCAAAAGTCGGCTTCCTGGTGGCGCTATAATAGGCCGTGGCCAAAAATTTGGAGCAGAGGTTCATGGTTGGCATCCAGGGAGTGTGTGTGTAAATTTTGGCAGCGATCGGGTTAATGGTTTGGGAGATTAGCTGCTAACAGACAGACACACGCACAGATTTTTGCCAAAAAATGCAAAAGTCGGCCTCCTGGTGGCGCTATAATAGGCCCTGGCCAAAAATTTGGAGCAGAGGTTCATGGTTGGCATCCAGGGAGTGTGTGTGTAAATTTTGGCAGCGATCGGGTTAATGGTTTGGGAGATTAGCTGCTAACAGACAGACACACGCACAGATTTTTGCCAAAAAATTGCAAAAGTCAGCTTCCTGGTGGCGCTATAATAGGCCCTGGCCAAAAATTTGGAGCAGAGGTTCATGGTTGGCATCCAGGGAGTGTGTGTGTAAATTTTGGCAGCGATCGGGTAAACGGCGCCGGAGATTACTTGTTAACAGACGGACGGACACACACACGGACGGACGGAGGGTGAAACATATTCTCCACCATGCCTCCGGCCTGGTGGAGACAATAATTGAATTGAATCCACAAGGTTGCCAACCATTTTAGGGAATTATATTGACTCCATGGCAGAATACAACAGCTGAGACGCATATACTGTATGGTCTATAAAAGTTTAAAAGAACAAATGTCCAAAATATTTCAAAAACATTACTTCAAATATCAAATAGAAAATCAAATATCATCAATCAATATAGCGTTTTGTTATGTAAACAATAGCTGAGTTACAAGCTTTCTTTATTCTTCTTTCATTTATCTACAGTATAATTGCTACGTTTATTCATTTAACTTCTACTGACTAACTTTTCTTTACCATTTCATCTCACTGGTAATGACACGAACGGAAACTAATAGTAACGTTTTAAAGTGGTTGAAAGGGATTTAAGTGGTCTTCCGAAACATAGAGACATAAATACATAATCCACTATTTCCCTAATCCTGTGCAGATGCCTGCACTACAGGCTACTGTACCTGCACGTTCAACACACGCGTTAAAACACTTGTATAAGCTGGATGATAGAGCTCATACACACACGCGCACACGCACGCGCACACACGCGCACACACGCGCACGCACACACACACACACACACACACACACACACACACACACACACACACACACACACACACACACACACACACACACACACACACACACACACACACACACACACACACACACACACACACACACACAGTGTGGCGTGCTGCTGATAACCTGCCAAAAAATTAACTGTCACTGTACGACAATCATTCTTCCTTTGTACAGCCATCTTTGTGACTGCTATAGAGATTGAAGAGGATTTATTGTGCGGGCGTGTGCGTGTGTATGTGTGTGAGAGAGAGACCGAGAGAAGAGAGAGTGTGATTTTGTGTGAACTGAATCCTCAGAACTGGTCTCTGGACCTTGTGGAAATCCACTCATTTCATTGTGGCCTTTTCATCCCTACATGTCAGTTTTCCAACGGAACAAAAAGTGAATGGCTTGTCAATCAGCCTTATCCTTACTTCAACCACGGTGCTGCCTTCCCTGCAGTCAGAAAAAGCTATGAAAGAGACTGCGGTCAGCTCTGCTCTAGCCTATATACAATGTTCTGTGTGTTTTACTTACTTTACTTTATGTGTTTATTAAACTTTGTTTTGGCTGAGCAATGCTGAACAATATTACAACTCGTTCCCTGGCACGTTCAAGTTCAAATTCACCTCTCACATGCCACACTTTTCAGCCATACATCCTCATTTTGAGGAGCCACCAGCCGATTTGGTGATCTGCAATTTAACTCTATCCTAGCCATAGACAAGTTTGGACGAGTTACACCACCCCCAAAACAAAATGGCTGCCTTTTTTTCATATTTTTTGGAAAACAAAAAAAAGTTTTTTTTTTTTTTTTTTTTTGCTGTGAAAGAGTTAAAAACAAACCTTTTTCCAGCGCACTTGCTATAAGATACTTTCACTTTCATCAGAAGCACTGACTGGCGGATTTTTATTGAGCTCCTATAATACATCAATTTTCTGTATGCTCACCTTTATTTGAGCTTCAGTTCCAAGAAAACGTATAGCTATAGATCTCGCTGAAGTTACAGTGGACGGAGATGCCGAGAACCAGGGATGGAGGATGCATTATATATAAACTAAGGGGACGTTCCACGTCTTCCTACATCTAAAATGATGACGATGATTTATTCATATTGTCCCTGCTGTCAAAGAGGTTAAATAAAAATCAGATTAAGGCTTTTAACCTTTGCTTTGAAATGCAATACATCCCAGCGAGAGTATTTCAGATTTGATCTAAGATGTTTCAGAACATAGTGCTAGTCCGACCACGTCAAATCCTCTAATATAAATCCTCTAATAATAATAACCCAAAATAGACTATCTATTTTGGGTTATGCGTCACATATTGAATTTGAGTAATGAGTTTTATAAAGCTGCCGTCGTCTTAAAAATGTATTTTCATTGCTGCATTGTCTGAAGGTCGACGACAATTCCTGTACACAGATGTAGCCTTGAATTACGTTTCATTACATTACATTCACTGCCAGGGGCGGATATAACATTTCCAAATTGGGGGGGCAAGAGAAAATGGTATGGGGGCGGCTTCATCACCCGTGCCGCTTCGCGCCACGGGCGATGAAGCCGCACCCATACAATTTTGGTTACAGGACATTTATTAGGCAAGTAAAGCATCAATAATAACATCAGTTGTTGAAGTTGCAACAGACACGCAGCATGCATGAAGCTAAAGGTCTGACTGAGAGAGTTTTCTGTTTTCAATTATGAAATGGTGTTGGTTTAGTGGTGACACAACTGTAGTTAGTTAGTAGTGTAGTGTTTCAAATCATTTTAATTATAAGCACTTTAATTGGAAATTTTGGATGTTGTTTGGATGACATCATGTTTGGTGGGGCAGTCAGGGCATTTAGGGGTGGCATTTCCCCCCCCATGCCCATGCCTAGATCCACCCCTGTTCACTGCTATAGGATTAAATGCATTCATAAGGCACCACTGCCAGACTCCAGCCGCGTGTGTTCCATCATCTGCCGATGTGTACTTGTGTGCAGCATTTTGCCACCGGGTCCTCATGTGTAGGGATCGAGATCGTTCATTTTTATTGATAACGAGCAGCTCATCGATCAGGCTGGCTGGCTTCTAACTACCGGTATCAAGCATTTTCAATTATTATTATTAGGAGTACTGGACCAGTATCTTTTACTACAGGGCCTTCAAATGCAGTACTTTTTGAACAGACAGAAAACACAAATTGAGCTTCTTACCGATACATTCATAAACTAACTGTTAACTGGGTTAATATGTGCATCGTCATTTTAAAAAGGTAATTCTTGTTTACCCAGACAGCACTGGTTGTCAGCTATCAATACACGCTTGAACCGACATGTTTGTGCCAGCATGGATGATTACATTTACTTCTTGATCGCCTCTTTTCTTGATTGCTTTGATTGCTTGAGCATCTCTTGATGTAACAGCCCAAAGCTTGTTAGCAGAGTCCCATCCCACTTGTAAAAATACCCCAAAATACAGGGTTGAATCACAATATGTGAGGGTTATAATGCTATGTAGGGATTATAATGCTTTATAGATTAAAAAGTAAAGTATTGCCTGGTAATACAATAAAATGGTAAATGCTGCATTTACATAGTGCCTTTATCCAAGGCGCTTTTAGATTGTGCATCACATTCACACACATTCATAGTTGGTCAGTGTCTTGCTCAAGGACACTTCGACACCAACTCTGGGGGAGCCCAGGTTCGAACCAGCAACCTTGTGGTTACCTTCCGGTGATTCTACCCCCTGAGCCAGCGCCGCCCTTAGAACAAATACTGATGACAATAAAGGTATACAACCAGTGCGATATTGATTATGCAAAGGTACAGTCAAAGTGACAGTAGTAGAAGGAGGCTGCCTTATTAGCCGCTACTGCCATGATTATGAAGTATTCTAGCACAATTTTCTGACGCTGGAACGTAAAAAACACCTGGGGGAGGGGCACTTTTTATTTTCACTGATACGGCCTTATATGGACATATCGGCTCCGATACAGTATGACGGCCCGATACATATAATAGATCGGTCAGGCTATAATGCCCAGCACATACTGTACTAGCACAACATAGTCGTCCTCGTTCCCCTCTCTACACCGAATAAACATGTCCTGGCAACTGTTCCCAACGGAATATAGGGATGCAAGTGCTCAAGAGGTTAATAGAATAGAATAGGGTAGACATTGAATAGAATAGAATAGAATAGAATAGGGTACACATTGGTGCCAACCATTTTAAAGAATTACAGTATATTGGCTCCATGGCAGAATACAACAACTGAGACTGATATGGTCTATAAAAATTTAAACAAACAAAATAACCAAAAATATTACTTCCAGTATGTTAACCAGTCACATAGTTTGAACACAAGAGCTTGATACATTATATCATTATGAGTTGCAGTACTTCTTATAACTATATTATACGTCATATGCCTATGAACATTGTTATATTGCTTTAGACCTTAATATAGTCTTAAAATAAGTCTTAGCGCAATGTTCTAGATGCATTAAGCTCACAAAGCGTCACATTGTGATGTGGTGTCACCTTGTAGATCGGCAATATAACTCATTCTGTACAATACTGACAAGCCCACAATGTGGACGCCAGGACCGAAGTGCTTATGAGCTTCAGAGATGTTAACAGCCTCTTATTTTGTGGTCTCTTATTACCACACTGATCCCCCACATGTCACATGAAAGCCTCACTTGTTTCTTTCTAATAAACATAGCTGAGATGTGGCCTTTCATCCCTAGTTGAAGGTGACAGTTTCTTCTCCCTCTCCCGACCCAATTGCGGTGATCCGTCGTTCGTTAGCCATGTGGTTGTGGTTGTGTGTGTGTGTGGCTGTTGGTGCACGAGTGTGTGCATGTGATTATATTTAATCTTCTCTATATTTCTGGCTGCACTTTATGGATAAGACACAACAAACAGCCCAATATATTTTTTAAAGTGACTCCAGAGAGACTTGGAAACACACGCACGCACACAGGCACACAGGCACACAGGCAAAATGAAAGGCCTTGTAAAATGCCATCAGTGTGTTCCTTTCTGCCATGTCATAATGTAATATCTGCCTGGCATGACAGTCACAAGTGAAGGTTCATTTTTCCCCTCAGTGTGTTAGCAAACTGGCCTCCCATCTGCCCCCCCCCCCCAAGCTCCCCATGCCTCGCCCCATGGGTTTGTTCCTCCCTTTCCAAGTTACACATTGAAAAATGTTTCTGCCGTTCCTGTTATTTTAGGGATATTTGTTTGGGTAATTCCATCATCTGCTTATGTGAACACCCCAGACAGTTTTTAAGTTGCTCGAATAATTTAGTATTTCATATTCATTTTAGCTTCATCGCCATAAATCCACTGTAACGTGGAAAACTTCATTTTAACATTTTGGTTGCAGGTGTTTCATGGTGACTGCCATCGCCAGACTTTGCACCAGGAGGCAACCAGTTGCGACCGTTTGCCCAATGGTCGCAACTGATTTTCCAACTGCTGTGACCGTTGGGCGAATGCCAGCGTTCGTAGGTTTATAGGTTTTACTGAGCTTGTGTTTACGGTTAAGGTTTAGGGTTAGGTCTAGTAGCGACCAGCTCGGTGGCCTTGTGGGTAGAGTGTCCGCCATGAGACTGGGAGCTTGGAGTTTGATTCCCGGCCGAATCATACCAAAGACTCTATAAATGGGACCCAATGCCTCCCTGCTTGGCACTCAGCATCAAGGGTTGGATTGGGGGTCCCTGCGACATACTAGCGCCATGTCCAGGGGGTGTACTTGTACATCAAGCTGCCTCACACTATAGAAAGGAGATAGGCTTATGACCTATTATGGACCTCAATGGCTCAGCTGGGTCTCATGGCATCATGGCCTGGCAAGGCTACTTACTAGTAGCGATCGGTGAGGAACGGTCGCGGCTGTTGGCCCAACAGTCGTGACTGTTTTATAGCCGTCACAACCCCTCGGCCGGGATCGGAAAATGATTTCGTTGTTTCTCTTATGCACTTGCTCCTGTGTGCGTGCCTGCGTGCGTATGTTCAGGCAAGAAAAGGTAGGAGGGCTCCCCATAGAAAAGACCTAATTTCAAGGCCTCATCTGTCGATATTACTGCTACAAATCAGACATCCCACACTGCTGAGAACAGCACAGTAGCCACACTGCGTGCACAAACCACACACACACAGACATGGTACACGCACACGAGCACACTCCCCATTGACTATAAAGAAAGTTTTTTCTTCAGAAGTTGCTGATGTGCGATTAAACTCCAACTCCATACAATGGAATTAAACTATTGGTACAATATTATGCTCTTAAGCTTCAGCTTTGATACAGTATGAGACTGTGGCTGTGTGTGTGCTTGCTCACAGTGTACAAATCTGCAAGCGTGTGGATGCATTTAGGATTGTGTGTGTGCGTGTCTGCGCATTGTGTGTGTATTACCGGTAGTGGGCTGCAGTCCTTGTCTGGTGCTGAGTCAGCGAAAGAGTTTGCATTATCTGTGGCTTATTTCTTTTGATGGGAACAACAAATGCGTAATTTAAGCTTCACCACTATCTTTGTTATGGGCAGCTCAAAGCCCTTTTTTAATACTACACGTCTATCAAAACTGGCATATTACAATTTCCACTAAACACTAAATGTTACAAAGTATTTTACAATTTTCATCCCTGATGATGTCAGTGATATCACAAGACCTGGGAGAAATATATGGGGGCTTCCCCCATGTATATGCATTTTTATTAATGAAAAGCATTCCAGTTAACTACAGATCTACAAGGCCTTATAATGTTACAATTCAAACACATTTGATCGTGCAGATTTGTTGGAGAGTGGGAAGGGAGGTGTGGAAGGATAGAATCCTAATAGACCCAGGTCAATAAAGTGTATGGGATGTGAGTGGTTAAAATAGCCATAGTCTTTCTATTACTAAAGCTGTTCATTGCATTTTTGTGTAGTAATGGTATGAAAGGTCAACTAGTCAAGTAGCCAATGTGGAACACTGACCACAAGCTGACAGTTACACGGCTATAAAGCACCTTGCAACACTCTGTGGTATTTGTGATATTGATTACACTGATCGATTCATTGTTCCTCTAATCAGCACTCTGCTCTGCAAGTCGCATTGCTGCCGAAACTGAGCAAATTATATTTTTCCTCAGTTTGACCTGAGAAACTCATACCTTTACAAGAGGTTCAATAGCAGTAATTGTTGAGTTTATACGTACTGTAGGTAACACTCAAAAAAAAAAAAACATGCAGTAAAACTGGTCTCTAAACTGTCTCCCTGGTTGGCCTGACGGACAGGGAAAGGAACTGATTGGAATAAGGATTGCCTTCAGGGCCGGATCTATAGGGGTGGAGGTGTGGGCAGAGCCCACCCAAACGAGCATCCTGCCCACCCAATGAAAGGTAATATCAGTGGTTTTCAACCAGTGGTCCGGGGATCACTAGTGGTCCTTGAGAGGGTTCCACGTGGTAAATGGTGGAAAGTTGCTTAACCAGATGAAACCAAATGGACCCTTGCGGGTCCAGTTTCATTTTTACGCTCTTAAGAGTTAAAATATTCATCATCTGAATCTGAAGTCTAACTAGAGAATGTAGAAGATTAATGGTCAGTTTGACTGTTTCTGAAATCCAGCCTGGAATTGTGGACAAAAGCAAAAGAAATCTTTAGTTTTGGGGTCTGTGGGGCTAAAATGTCATCAAATGGTGGTCTGTGGCTCAAATGCAGAATAAATAGTGGGCCCACTGTTTCATATAGAACCTTTAGAGTTGCCCACCTTGCCATTCCTCCAGCTAAATCCGGCCCTGATTGCCTTTCTGCGCGCTCCATGTCCAGATGGGGAAACTCCATAGTGTTAGGTGAAAAGAAGCAGCTTGTCCTCCTCCTTGACCTCATCCAGGACAATTGACAATGGGTGAAAACACGGGTTATAAATAATTTGTGCTCGAAGAGCGTTGACCGATTCACTGCAGTGTCTACTTTCAATCCTTTTCATTCCAAGGTCCATTATTTATTCTGCATTTAAGCCATTAGCCGTGGACCATTATTTGGTGACCTAAGTTGTCATTGAATGTTTTGTTGTTGATGAATAAGATGTTGTCCACAATTCCTTGCTGCACTGATGTTGTGGTAGGTGTACCTTAGGACTGATAATAGCAAGGCCACTGTATTATTCACGTCTGCTATTTAGATGAGATGATTATTGGTGAAACTAAGAAAATAATTGCAGCGGTACACTTGGACCGAGTGAGAAAGAAGTAAGGAACATTTCCAGGCCCACTTTGCGAAGAAGTGTGGCCGCCAAGCCACGTTTTCTGTGTGTCATAAAATCTTGACTGGAGATTTCTCACATTTATGGTCCCTTGAGGGAGGGAGAATCGCTTTTATAGCTTGGCTGGCTTTCGCTAGTTAGGACTTTTCTCTCTTTGGTGTTTGAGCTAAAACCACTGATATGGTTCTCAACCAGTGATCTGGGTGACACCAGTGGTCCTTGAGGTTCCGGATGGTCCCCAGCCCTGACAAATCATTTAACTCTTACAGTATTGTTAAAGATGGAGTGCCATTTTTTCCAACCTAAAACATGATCATCACATATTATTGTTACAGTATATGTTTGTATTTATTTCCCCAAAAAAGTGTACAGTATCTTGTTAAAAGGATCTCTGGCTAATACGACAAATATGCCTTAAAATACTATACTTGCCTTCTATAACTAAAACATGCAGATAAAAACACCTTCAATACTTTATTTGAGCATGTGCATTGCGTATATTCCATAGAGCTAGACCACACATGGACATGTGACATCATCATCCTGTGACAGGACCACTTCCTGTTCAGTGAAAGATTCTCTATTTATGAAAGAAATAAGATGCCAATGGTGTTTTTAATTGTTTAATTTAGTTATATAGGGAAAGAATAATGTTTTAAGCAATGTTTGTCTTATTAGTCAGAGATCCCCACCAGTTGGCGATGTGTAGAGATCCACCTGGACTGAAGCCACACCCACAGCTGTAGTTGTATGACCAAGGGGGAGGGGTTATGGGAGGGGCTGATAATGTGATGTCATGGCAGTTTATTTTGTTTGACTGAAAATGTTTCGGCTCCCAGGAAGAACCTCTATAAATACAAAGCGACATCATACATTGTCTTGTTTTTATGTGCGCCGTCTTAAACATGTGCACAATCGGAGAATAAAAATCATGGCACTCCAACTCGGAACATCAACCTAATTTACAAGAATTCTACTAGAGCTTTCTATTTTGACCAAAATTTGCCAAAAGCATTGCATTGAATTTTAGACAATTGGAATTGGAATTATCCAATGAAAATAGGAAAACACAGTTAGTTTTGGTTGTGAGTTTTTGTGAGTGTGCGAGAGAGGCTAAATCTCTCTCTCACACACATTATTAGTGAGTGGCTCAATAATAATGCCTAAACTAAATAATGAGCTCTTGATGTGCAAAGGGTTGAAAACCAGTGCTGCTATCCGGCCCCTCTGGGTGTTTGCTCCTGGGTTCAGAGACAGGTCAGGGTCTTTCACACCTGAGCTGCTGGGTATAATCTAGGCCTCTCCATCCACTACACGCTCCTCTTTCCCAGCACTCATTTGACGTGACAGTATTCTAATGTGACATATAACCCTCATGAGACATGTGCCACTTTTGTACAACGTAGGTCCGATACGAAAATAATACACGCTTGGACTATTATTAACCGTTTTCCTGCTATTGCCATAGATCTACGCTTATCAAACAGAGTTATGACCGCTGCCATTAACCAAAGATCTACGACAATCTTTGATTAGCAGTGCTATTGTTGACACGATCCTGATGCCAGCAGCCACGACCAGCACTGGCCTCCTCTTGACAGCTGAGGGACACAAATAAGAGACGGACCGGAAGTGACATTCTGTGTGTCGATCTAAAATGTCCGACTGGAAACATGGAATATGATTTTTGCATGAACATCATGGCAGTAGCTACTAGCTACAGATATATAAAAATGCTGGCGGAGTAAGACTTAAGCTCAGACTGATGCACAGCAGTGGGGAAAAAATACATATTTTTACACATGTACAGGTTTAAGGTTCAGGTGTCCCTTATTGTTGCATCTCGCATACAGAAACGTAAGAGTGATCCGATTCTATGGAACCTTTTGTGACATCAGTGTCGTCCTAGTCATCGTTAATAAACAATTAAGAACGAGGACATTCTATAAAAATGAACATTGGGGAATAGCTGCAATATTGCATAACACATTCTGTCCTGCATTGGCTGAAATATGGGTGCATAAACACAGTTTCTGTCTCTCTCTCTATCTCTTGCTCAGACACATGCGTGTGTGCACGCACACATTTATGTACACAGGTCACGTCTAAGCCCGTAAGAACACAGTATGCTCTAAACAGAATAATTCATCAGTTGCAGTTGCAGAGTGTTGTTGTAAAAGCATTGCATGTTGTTGACAGAAGCGTGATACAAAGTGAAGGGCATGCACACACAATACACACTGCATGCAGTACATCAAAATATGGACTAAAAGCGGTTTGAAAAGCAACAAAATTGCAAGTATACTGTATGTATACGTGTGTGTGTGGGGGGGGGTGGTTGGGTGTGTGTATGCATGGTTAAAAAAAGTTTTATGTAACTTGGATGATTGCGTCTGTGAGATATACTGTACAAGCGCCCATTAAATGTGTGTGGATTTGCCTATGCATGCATATTATGTCCTCTGTCTGTGAGAAGCTATGTTTAATTATTGAATTATTCCTTTGTTATGCGTTCCACGTTCAAATGACAAATACGGAGGCGGATGTCTTCCTTGATTGTAAACTGTTGAGCACAGTAGGGAATGAACCATTTTGGAAGCAGGGCTTTGGAAGTGCTTGTGGTGATAGTTTGGCGAAGACATTTCATGTGTCATAGTTTGAATATAAATGTACACTGCTTGTATTTGAGAGGCTGCAAGAAGATGACCAGCGATTGGTGTTGAGTTTTTACAGGTGACAGGAAGATGCCCTGACAGGTAATGTCCTGTCACGGCACTGTTCTGTCTAAGACACATTATTACACCCTGCTTGACATTACACACAGACCATAACCTTGATTACATGCAAGACTATGCAAGCATTAAAACAAAAATAATGGAATACACAAAAACGCAACCTGCAAAACAAAACCCAGTTCAGAACACTTCGACGGCCATCAACCGATAATTACCAGTAGGTTACTTATCAAGCTGACCTTTTCGACCTAAACTACATGCAGGGGCGGATCTACAGGTAGGCATGGGCATGGGGGGGCAATGTCCCCCTAAATGGCCAGACTGCCCCACCAAACATGATGGCATGCAAAACAACCCAAGATATCTCAGTGCTTATATTTAAAAGTATTTGAAACACTACTTAAAATGGTAAGGGGGCGGCTTCATCGCCCGTGTCGCTTCGCGCCACGGGCGATGAAGCCGCCCCCTTACCATTTTCTTCTGACCCCCCCCCCCCCCCCCCATTGGGAAATGTTACATCCGCCCCTGACTACATGTAGCCTTGAAACCGACTGGCACAATTGGCACCGTTAAGACAAAAAACTGGAAATCCACTGTCAGCATAACGGTTGGACTCCTTGTCCTAAGCCCTGTGTCTGCCCTGCAACATGCCCGCGGTTATGTTGAGGGTGAGGGTTAGATGAGGCTTGTTTTAGTAAGTTTGACCAACATGACCGACAAGTTAATGAATGTGCGGTCGGCGGCGGGGCTGAGGGTGCTTATAAACTTGGCTCACAGCATGTGACAAGACGTGACAAAATCGGTGTGGTCAGGCAGCAACGGAGTGGGAATTATTGCTTGATATTGGTGGAATCAGCTAATCAGAAAGTTAAGAACAGCGAAGAACATCATCATCATCCTCCACTGTACACAATACAATTCCCTAAGCTTCCAGATCATCCGCCACAACCCAGAGTCGTGCCTGTATCAGTCCAGTCAGTATGAATGCAATACTCCACACAGCCCACCCCTAGCTGAGCCCAATCCCTTTGAGTCGGCCAAATGGCCAGCTTTGTAGTTGCAGACAGGAAATGTACTAGTGTGTTTTTTCCCTATAACTGCAGACTTTGGCCAAAAAAATGAAAAGAAATGAGAAAAAACAAACTTAGCCCAACACTATAGATCAAACCCCAGAGCAAGTCGAACATCCACAACAACCTGGGGCACATGTGCAAATAAATGAAAGGGAGGATTTTTTTTGTCTGGGAACAAGATAGACAGCCATCCCCATTATGATCGGGATCAATGTGCATCTTGTGTCTGATGGCTATCGCCCAATGTACGAGAGAGAGAGAGAGAGAGAGAGAGAGAGAGAGAGAGAGAGAGAGAGAGAGAGAGAGAGAGAGAGAGAGAGAGAGAGAGAGAGAGAGAGAGAGAGAGAAGCTATTTTACCCAGGAGCAGCTCAATGGCTCAATGACTCTGTCCCCAATCATCCTCTGCCAGCCAGCATGCGTCTCTAGCATTCCCTGGTCCATGGAGAGAGTCAGAGACAAGAGAGAGAGAGAGAAAGAGAGAGACAGAGAGAGCAGAGAGGATCGAGTATGCCTGGGCGGCCGGCATGCAGACTTCTTCTTGGAATTGATTTGGCTAAGTGGCCATTCATTTTAATTAGCTAATGAATAAACCGGTTGTATGGAACCAGAGTCATTTGACTTGATCACGTTTAGAGAACAAGCCACTACAGCCGAATGTCCTGGAGAGACGGTTCCCTTTGTCAAAACAAGTCCATAAGTGAGCTGGTTATCTTCATAGAGGCACAGCAACAGAAAACACAGGGAGAAAATAGCAAAAGGGGTTTTCTGTAAAGGCTATTGGTGTTGTTGTCAACTGTAGATATTGTGGATGATTTGAGTAGAATGAGCCATAATGGAAACAAGTCCCTTGTTGCTTCATTGTTCCTTTTTTAAGGCATTTATTGCATTTTGTAACATCTCTTTTCTCTCTTCTTTTTTCAAACTCCTCGTGTTATCATACTTATCGTACAGTTAACTCTAGATGATATAAAGAGTCTCAGGTGATTTGTTCTCCTGGCATACTCTTTGTTCCAATCACACTGCCGTGTCTCTATTCACTTCTCTCTTTTGCAGCGCATGAATATTTTGATCGGCATAAGCACCGCCAAATCTTATTGCCGCTAATCGCAACTCGGGGGAACGGTTGAAGGAGTGAGTGTTGAAGGAGTGAGTCATCCTCTCATCGATGGGCAGGTGGTATTATTACTACCGTAGCAAAGACCTTACAGCAGATTTATCCCCTTAAGACCAGGAAAGCATGTTTGTCATTTTGACATTTTATCTATATAACATTTTTATCTCTGCTTTGGATATTAAAGTGTCCTTGAGCAAGACCCTGACTTGCATGGTTTCCTCAGAGCCCTCTAGTAGCACAGTTGCGGTATTCAGTCATTTTGTCATTTTGGTTGCCCTTTGGTTCCATTTGTACACCAAGTCTCAGAGTTAAATTTGTAATTGATTTTACAATTATAATTGCTCTCAGAGATAGAAATAGCCATGCATTGAAGGTCCGTAGACTAATGCGTGTCAAACTAGGGGTCCTGAAAGGAAACGGGTCAAGAATCACTGCTGGATGCAGTGATGACGTCACATGCGTCAGTTGCGTCCATTGACTTCCATCATAGTGCTGCGCTTCCACATTTTGGCACTAGGGCCCCAGGGCTTTGAGCCTGAAGCAGGTACTGGGGAAGTGCATAAACACAACACATTATGAGCCTGTAGATCTGTTATCTTTAAATGCCCAAAATGTATATACTGTAGGAATGAAATGGGTAATGACTTAGACTTTGACTTAGAAAAATAATCTAAAGTAACTACTAACTTATGTTGTCAGATAAATCTAATAGTAAATGTAAAACATTCGCCTATGAGGTGTAGTAGAGTAGATATAAAAGTATTGGATATAGAAACTAATCCAAATACCTAGAAGTGCAGCATCACATTGTGACACATAGCCTAATTCAAATAATTGTCTTTTTCAATGAATACTAAAAAATGCCATGATTGTAATAACCCTAGTTCATTATTCTGTGAATCCAAACGTCGCAGCTTTGACTCAGTGCCAAATGTCTGTCTGCCAAAAGTCAATGCTTATGCACAGTATAGAAAACGCTCTCACTTCCAGTATCTCTGGATAACAGGCTCAGCCAAATAACTGTGAAATGTGTCAATGGACATTACTGTTACTCTGGCACCAGGAGGATGGGAGGGAGCTGCTGGAAGGTAACAGGAAGGAACAGAGAGTCTTGCTGCATGGTTGAGTGGATCCGCAAATGCAGTCCCTTATTCTAATATAGGAATTATTCCACTATTGTAACTGCCTGCCTGCCTCAGATGGTACTGAGAACTGGAGCTTGTACACCAGCACTGAATTAGCCTGGGTTCAGCCCACAGGCCCCGCCCACTCAGCTGGGTTCTGCGGTCTGGTGTTGTGATGAAGAGTTTCGATTTATCTCGTCCGGAAAAACGGCTCGGCCAATGAGCTGGAGTTGGAGGCGGGTCTAAAAAAATAGCCAATCAACACCGAGGATCATCTAACTGCCACAACAGAACAGTTTCCCATAAAAAAACAGCACACATCCATTCACTGCTAGTTAACTGTTGTTGTCGACTGCAAACAACGTCTCCAGTGATTGGTCGAGGGAAAATCAAGGGCCCGCCTCCTTGTAAATCGGTTACAATGGGGCCAATGTCAGACTCTTGAGCCATGGCTCAGAGTCTGACAATCAGGCTAGCACTGAATAGTACAGTATAATGTGCGTGAGGCGATCTAGGGGGCAGGAGAAAATGGCATTATCCCCCAAAAAATAACACAGGGCAATAAGTACATGCATCTAGCCTCTTCCAAACAGCAAAACACTGACTGCAACTATGCAACTATGTTTTCACAACATCCACAACAATGGGCACTACTACCAACTAATCAATGCATCACTAACATATGTTAGTGATGGATTATGTATAGTAAAGTTGTTCCCATTTTAATTCATCAACAATATACTGGTTACACTGTATCAATTATTTATTGTGATATATTATATTGTGATGTATTGCAAAATCGATATATTGGCACGTCTCCGATGAGGTGATTTAGGGAAGTGCTGGTGGGGGAGGAATGATGGTCTTACAAGTATATGCGAGTAGCAATATTAGTGATTCTGTTTTGCATAGCCTTCATGTTCACTGGATTATATTAATCAATCATAATGTTTATAAGACACAGAGTTGGCATGAATGTCTCTGTGTAATTTAACTCTTTCAGGCAGTTAATTGGCAGATACTTTTTGGCTTGTATCGTCCTAGCCTACATTTTACTGTGGTTGGTTGTATTTTGGGTTCATTGGACATTTTTATGTTAATTTTTAATGGTCTACTACGGTCCCTACAGTGATTTGTGAATTCTTTCCATTTCACTGAAAATATCATGTAGCACAGCGTGTCATACGTGTCATGACAGCGTGTCATACGCTGTCACCTAAATGACGCTGTCATTTAGGTGACATGTCTGGGGGGAGAACAAATCCCAGAAGCC
>CM076970.1:28870532-28960532 GCA_039105355.1 Benthosema pterotum
TTCCATGGAAATGTGTAATGGTGGCTGCTCTACATACTTTTATTCAGCATTGGGACAGCTATCTGTGACAAGTCCTCAGGCGACAGCCCAGCTTTAATTCTCTGAAACCACTTAGTCCATGTTGCACGGGCACGGCCGCTGTACCACTTTACTTCAAATAGTTTTGTAGTATGCCTAATAGTATCCATATTACACGAGCATGGCCGTTGTGAATCACACTCTACTTTAAGTAGGCCGCTCGCTGTTTTCTGCCCCCTCAATGTCGCAACTGCTCTACTACTGGCTGTAACATCGACCCCTCCCCTTCCTTCATTCATTGTAGCCGCAAGCAGATCACTGTTGTTTTCCGTGGAGTTGGACAAGAAAGCGACCATCAATTTCAATCGTCCCGGACCTGAGTTTTATTTTTCTACGATGGGTGCGGGATAGTCCTGTGCTTACAGCGAGACCTATCCCACGCCACCGTCAGACGCATGTCCGCGCTGCGCCAAGGATTTATTGCCGAGTGGTGAAACTGTGTGTTTTTGTGTAGAAGATTTCAGCGCACGGACACAAATCTCCCATCGTAATGCAGACGTGTGATTTTGAAAACGTGACTTCGTGGCCAATATCAACTACATGCATACACGTTTAAGCAGTGGTCGGTGGTCCCCGCACTGATGTTGCCTGTATGGAGCGTCTGTCATCAAGTTGATAGATTGATTAGGTCGACAATAATAATAACCAATGACGGTTGTTGTGTAGGAATGAAGAGACGAGGGCAGCGGCAGCCCCAGGCAAATACAACTTTAGTTTAGTAGCCTAAAGCAGGGCTTTTCAACAGGTGGTCCGGGGACCTCCAGTGGTCCATGAGAGGATTCCAGGTGGTCCACAGGCTAAATGATGTAAAGTTGGTTAACCAGATGTAACTCGATGTTTAGTCTCTCAGACCCAAAACTAAGGATTTTCAAGTTGGAGTACACAATTTAGGAGAAATAAACTGGCAAAATGTTTGCACTCCAAGGTTTTTCACCTGTGCCAATACCTACAGTACCTACACGTACAGCTTTACTCAACTGAAAAACTAAGTTAAGAAGAGTAAAAAGAAGACAAACGTGTGGTCACTGTACGAGTGAAACCCAGTTTAAACACTGTGTGGACTGTACCGTCCCTTTCAAGCAGGGAATCTGCAAATTTAATTGAAGAGCTTGACAATGTTGTTCTCAAAATAATGATTCTTTTCTAATTGTGTAGATTATTGTCTCCACCGTAAGGTGGTGATTATAATTCGCACCCTGTCCGTCTGTCTGTCCGTCCGTCTGTCCGCGCACGTCCGTCATTTATACACTCTCAAGTGAAAACTTAAAATTGTTTGTATTTGTCCTTTTTCTTATTGCAGTGTCTATTGTCTTATTGCACTGGGGAACAATGGAAACGTTAGTTCATCCCTGTACTGTATATGTCCTGACATACACTGGAGTGACAAATAAAGAACCTGGAACCTTGAAAATATTCATCATGTGAATTAGCCCACGTCTACACAACTAGAGTATGTAGAAGATTAATGGTCATTTTGATCTACTGTATGTTTGACTGTTTTGTCAACTTCTAGATGACGTAACTAAAGCATGCTTAAAACCGGTAGGTCAGTGATAGGCGCTGTTCAGCATGAGAATATCAATGACCATGCAGAGTAGAGTCCTCTTCCGCCGCTATGCGCTCACCGTCGCTACCATCCTGCTGCTGCTGTCCTGTCTCCTGAACTTGGTCTTGGTCTTTGCCTGGCATCAATACCGGCCCGGTGGTCTTCAGGACGGTGCCGGTTCAAAGCCCCCTGACCAGACTGCGGCGCCTCAGCCAGAAAGGTTCAACGTAAGCGGCTGGATCCAGACGGCCGGTCTGCCGGCGTCCTCTTGGCCTCTGGCACCACCAGGAGAACCCGCCGACAACGACAACAACAACGACGGCAGTGCGCCGCCTTGGCCGCCGTTGCCGCCTGCCGCTGGGCCGTTCCGCTACCTCATCAACCAGGAGGACAAATGCCCTGAGGAAGAGGAGCAGCCCTTCCTGGTGCTGCTGATTCCCACCGAGGCTCACCAGGTGGAGCAGCGCAGCGCCATACGGGAGATGTGGGGCGCCGAGAGGAGCCGTTCCCCGGGTGGCGACGGGCCGCGGGTGGAGAGGAGCCGTTCCCCGGGTGCAGGCGACGGGCCGCGGGTGCTGCGGCTGTTCCTGTTGGGAAGGACGGAGGAGGAGGAGGAGGAGGAGCAGTGGCGCTCCCTGCTGGAGGAGGAGAACCGGAGGCACGGAGACATCCTCCAGCAGGACTTTAAGGACACCTACCGCAACCTGACGATCAAGACCCTGATGGGCCTGAACTGGGTGGCGCGCCACTGCCCCGGGGCCGCCTACGTCATGAAGGTAGACAGCGACTTCTTCGTCAACACCCAGTACCTGGTCCACGAGGTGCTGGGCTGGCGCCAGGGGGGCGATGGACCCAAGCCTCCTCCTCGGAGGAGGAGCCTGATCACAGGTCTGGTCTTGAAGGACACCAGGCCCATCCGAGACGCGCGCGATAAGTGGTACGTGTCCGAGGAGGAGTATCCGGGCGAGACGTACCCAGACTACTGCATGGGGGGGGCCTACCTGCTCTCCTCGGACCTGGCTGGGCGGATCTACAGCGCCTCGCTGGGAGGGGGCGGCGTGGTCCCCCGCTTCTTCTCCCCCTTTGAAGACGTCCATGTGGGCATGGCCCTGGAGAGGCTGGGCGTTGCCATCACGCCCCCGCCGAGCCCCTACCTGTTCCCCTACGAAGAGTACCTCCCTGAAGGGTTCTTCCCCGCCGGTGGCGACCGCTATGCACGGCTGGTCAACGCTCAGCGCGTCGTGGTCGCTGCCCATCACGTCACGCCCGCCCAGATGCGGGACTATTGGTGCCGCCTGCAAAACGCGAGGCGATATTATTAAAGCTGCAGGCGGCGGGCAGCAGATGGCCATGTCAATTATAGCCCCAAGTCTATACAACTAGAGAATGTAGCAGATTAATGGTCCAGGTGGTCCCCAGCTAAATGGTGGAAAGTTGCTTAACCAGATGTAACTCATTGAGAGCAAAAAAATAGATTTTTGAAATATCATATGAATTAGCCCAAGTCGACACAACTAGAGAATGTAGCAGATTAATGGTCATTTTGATATGTATGTTGGACTGTTTTGTTTCCCCAAATCCAGCCTGGAATTGTGGACAAAAGCAAAATAAATCTTTAGTTTTGGGGGTCTGTGGGGCTAAAATGTCCTCAAATGGTGGTCTGTAGCTCAAATGCTGAATAAATAGTGGGCCCTGGTGTCAAAAAGGTTGAAAACCACTGCTTCATGTGAAATCTATTGATACATTGTGAGCTTGTAGACTGGCCATTTGAACTATTGAATTTCCTTTTTTATTATTTTTTTTTTAAGTGGGGGTGCCGTGATTTTTGTATTTTTTCCAATTTTGTACATGTTTAAGAGGTGGCAGTATGTAAATAGACCCCTTGGTGTGTTTTTTATGCGCAATGATGTCTTCCCTTTGTATTTAGGGTTTCTTCCTGGGGGGCTGAACCTTTCCAGTCAAACGTGCCAATGAAAAAAACTTCAATATAGTGACATCATGTGCTCAGCCCCTCCCCTAACTCCTCCCCCTTTATTATGCAACTAAAGCTGTGGGTGTGGCTTCAGTTCAGGTGGATCTCCACCCATCAGGCAAACCAGGCATACTTAATGAACTGGTAGGGTGGAATCATAAAAATGTCAGTTTAACAAACACTGTACACTTTTTGGGAAAAAAAATCTTACTTTTCATATAACATTAATACCTGATGATCATGTTTTAGGGTAGAAAAGATTCACGGCACTCCATCTTTAAAATTTAAGAAGGCAAAGAAGAATTAATTTTGCTGATTAATCTGATTACAACACAATTAAATGTTCAAAACCTGGCTGTACACGAAAACATGGCATATTTTGGACTTAGTTGGAAATTTGGAATGGTCATGATTAAATTGATTTTGAAGCTGCGATCTGATTAAAATTTTAAGCATCCATCATTTAACAGCCCTATAGTTAAAACATCAGCAGGGCTGCAAACTGTAACCATTATTTTCATTCATCGATTCATCAGCCGATTATTTAACTGATTCATCGATTAATAATCGGATTATGACTCTTATTTGGGTCATTCTCACGAAACATGAAATTGCATGTCCGTGAACATTTCAACATCAAAAACACAACTTTATAATACAATGAAATTACCATTTTAAAGATATTTTTTTCTCTTTCTTGTTATGCCAATTATGAAAACTGCCAGATAAAATACAGTATTCATCATGTGTATTTTAGTCAAGTGTACGCAACTAGAAGATTAATGGCCATTGTGATCTTTATGTTTGCTTGTTTTGTTTCCCAAATCTAGCCTGATATTGTGGACAAAAGCAAAATAAATCTTTAGTTTTGAGGTCTGTGGGGATAAAATGTCCCCCAATGGTGGTCCCGGTCCGTGGCTCAAATGTTGAATAAATGGTGGGACCTGGTATCAAAAAGGTTGAAAACCCTTGTATTAGACTGGCACCTCTGCCAGCACTGTCTGTCTGTCTTTCACCTTTTAGTGTGTGATGGACACATGGCTTAGCCTTTCCCATCAGTGCTGAGTGTGTAGCAGCTGTGGTTGGGAGGTGTTCATCAGTGTGTGCAATGTGCACGGTGTCAATCGTCATAATGTGTGAGAGTGTATGTGTGTGTGTGTTGCCATTAGCGATTTTAGGGAGGTGCCAGGGGGGGCCAAAAAAACAACATGCTTGCAAACACATTTTGAGCTTGTAGATTGTCTATTCTGTCTAGCTCCGCCGTGATGTGTTGATATACAGTACATACGGTAGGTTTATTTCTCCCACAAAATGGCAATGCTGATTGGTTATGTACAGTGTTTTTTTTTTTTTTTTTTTTTTTAGGACAGACACACATTAGAGGCTCTGTGCTTGTTAGCCAGGCTGTCTCCCACCTGGCCCAGCCCCAGTGACTGATCCATAATAACCACACGTATGACCTCCAAATACAAAGCGCGTCCTCCCCGCATCAAGCCTCCCTCCGCGCGCTTTCAGATCGCAGCTTTGAACCTTCGAGTAGACGCCTCGCTCTCATCAGCATGTTATGTGACCTTGTCTCAGCTGGATCCGCCGCGCTAATGAGAAGAGATGAATCCAGAACCGGGCAGTTCTGCTGCCACACAATCTGGAATATTCCCCTTTTAACACAATCTCTCCCGTTGCACTAAGCAGGATCGCGAGGCCAGTGCCAATCAAATGGGCGAAATACCAAAGTAGAAGAAATCCTATAGGAGGCGACCTATAGGAGGATGAGAAGGAAAAGACACGTGACCGGGCTGCGCCATTACACTCTCACAGTGGCAAACCTTCCACCGGAAGTTCTATGAAATCCACAGCACTGGATAACTACTATTTTATGAAAAATTGAAACTCTCCTGCCTTAGGACAAGGGGTGGTGCAGGGAACAAAAAAGAAGCCTGAATTGTCGTATTGATTCATACAAGAGGTGTGAGGTTCTATCTCTCATTCATTCATTCATTCTGCTCACTGGCATATCTTAAAAGGCAAAAGATGGTGCAGGCTGTGCTTTCAAGTCATCGCAATGACCCCCCCTGTTTCTTATCATATTTTGTTCCCCATCTCTCTCTCTCTCTCTCTCTCTCTCTCTCTCTCTCTCTCTCTCTCTCTCATCAGCATGGTTTCTTCGGTGACAGTGTTCGTTTCCCGGGATCCGATATGGTTTGAGCCTCAAGGCTGAATTTATGCTCTGTCTTACTGTACTATGTGCTGTCCTGAGCCAAATCTATAACTCACAATGACAACACATGAGATTTTCAGTCCACGATACAGTCATATGATGACGCATAAATCTGTGTGTGTGTGTGCGTGTGTGTGTGTGTGTGTGTGTGTGTGTGTGTGTGTGTGTGTGTGTGTGTGTGTGTGTGTGTGTGTGTGTGTGTGTGTGTGTGTGTGTGTGTGCAATGAATGAATGCATTTTTTGGGGGGGCACGACACATGTAAAGGAGGAGATGTAATTGCATTCCAAAGAGAGATTTCTGTGAGGCTTGTGCGTGCATAATGAGGGTTTGTGTGTAACTCTGGGCTCTATGGTTCCCATCCGATGAATTAGTAAAACTACAGTAACAAATACAAGTGCTGTTATACAGCCCAAAGCCCTCAGTTTGTATATCTGATTGGTTTCTGTGTGTGTGTGCATGCGTGTATTACTAGAATTATGAGGTCCAAATGAACCCATGCATGCAGTTGGGAATTAGATTTTTGATTTGATTATTCAGGGTTAGGATTACGCCTGACTTATACTTAATAGTTCGGCTCCGCCAGCATTTTTTGTAAGATGGTAGTTAGCTGCCACCGATGTTTATCAATGGGGAACTCATACTTTAAAGAGCCAAGTTTCCGACTGGAAGGGGACATCTTATATCACTAACTGTGAATGTTGATAACTGAGGAGTTCTGGACTGATGATAACCGATAGCTGGGAACCGCGCCATTCTTTATTTACCTGGCTCTGAGTGAGATGATACTTGGCAGCCTCCATAAAGTCAACTTGTGACTGCTCTGGGCTGTGGAATACAGTATATGCGGTTTCGACCAAAAATGCAATGCAATAAGGACAAGGAGATACAGGGGTTTCAAAGGGATAGAATGCATGTCTATGGGCGTGGTGCGCAATCCTGTTACTGACAAGAACAGCTAGCAAGTCGAGGCCAGTGATGCTAACAGTGAGTAGCATTAAAGTATTATGACCCTATAGACCTTTAGATAAGCCCCTCGCCAAACTGCTATGGTCCAATCATAGCGAAGCATAGCTGTGATTGACTCCACATATACAGTAGCTTTCCTATATTATAAAACATTGTTTTAAAAAGTAAGCGTCACACACACATTTTTCCACTGCATAGGGCATGCCTTGTTGGTGCATTTGGAAGAGTTTTTGAAGGTCCGGTTCCAAAAATGAACCAGTATTTATTGTGTAAAGTCCATGATATTTACATTGGAATGAATGAGCCCGGCTGGAGAGTGTCCTAGGGGGACAAGAGGGCGGGGCTGACCTAAAGGTGTTTGTTGACAATCACCGCCGATAGTGGTGAGTATAACTATTGTTTCATATAAATTAAATGTTGACGATGTTCCAGTCAATGTTAAGTTGCACATGCCCTGAAGATAGCTGATCTACAAGCTCATGGCATGTGTCATTGTGCCGCATTGTAAGCTTTAGATCACGCTTCCAGTTTAGGGTGTAAAAAATGCTATGAAGTCACAGTCAAAAGTTCTAATATGTCACAAGTATAGCAAAAACAAGTGTGTTTGTGTGTGCGTGTATGCACACACTATGTGTGTGTGTGTGTGTGTGTGTGTGTGTGTGTGTGCGCGCGCGCTACCAGCATTCTCATGCAATATGGATGTCATTTGCACAGCAAAGCCTTCAGCTATAAACCGCATGAGTATGTGGTGACGGGCAGAAGAGCACCGCTGGGGCATGCTGGCATTGCTGCTGCATTCGTTTGTGAACTTGTGACTGCATTGTACTGTGTATTGCGTTTTGGAATATTCTAGTGTGAACTGATTTTGAAGTTTTGTTATGATGCCATGCGGCTTCTTGTGTGGCTGCGAGATAAGGATTCAAATGCATTTCTGTGTGTGGGTGTTTGTGCCTTTCCTCCCGTATACTGTGGCAATATTGAGCCAATTATTCTGTATGGTGCCATCTGTTTCCATGGTGTGGCACCTAGAGTAGGGCCGTGCCAGCCAGAAGAGTGGGTCTGTGCGTCTGTGTGTCCGCAGCTAATCTCGCAAACCCCTGGGCCAAGCAGTGCCAAATGTCCTCTGCTCACTGCCAGTGGAACCAATGAAGTATATCTGAATATTTGTCAGGTATTGGTACAGTACATCATTCTTTTGTGTGAATTCATAATCTCGGTCCACCGCCCTGCTGTCCTGCCATATTTGGGGAACATGACGCTAGAGATCCACAGGGAAGCCCAATCGTCATTAGACACTGTCTCGTTTCTCATACCTTCTGAACCAAGTTCCGCCAGGCGTATTCCACATGCATTTCCACCTCATCACCAAATATTTTGCATTTTTTTTTCACGATTTTCACGATTTCACGATTCTGTTGCATCAGTGCTTTCTTCCTATCTCTATAAAAAAAAAACTTACCGATTGATTGAATGACTGAACTTTCTATTGACAGCTCTATTAACAGTTTTAACAACAATCCAATTAGCACAATTAAAGCACAACTCAAGACAAGACTGATACCAGTAACTTTGAAAGGACAAACCAGTAATGCTTACACTTGTTTACAATGGCACCAATCCTGTTCATTTCAGCAAAACATTTAAAGACAAATATTCACAGCAGCAGATCATAGTGAAGATAAAAGGAGAAAGAAAAATAAACAAGGAGGGGATAGAAAGTGGTGGTTGGGGGAATCATATACACGGTGTCCAGTTTCAAATTGCAGCCGTCCGTAGGTGCCCTTTGGGAGTGGTTTTGAAGGAGTCTAGTCTAGAGATTCGCACGTCTTAATGACCGTTGCCAGCGTGTTGCACATTTTGGTGGCGTAGTAGTGAAAATAATTAAGTCCCTTGTTTGTGCCAAATCTGGTTTGAATATAGTTTGTTGAACTACCTCTGGTGTTGTGGAAGTGGAATTTGTTGATATTAAGGAAAGTATTGGGACAGTTACATGGGTAACTTGGTAGTGTATCAAATCTTGTGTACTATATAGATTTATATAGAAAGTACTATATAGATTTATTTGAATAGAAATAGAATGATATATTTTTTTAAAATACATATGTGTATAGTATGTTAAATGCAATACAATAGCTAGCATGTCTGCAGTGATTGGAGGTTTCCCTGGTCAACCATGGTGTGTTGAATAGGATACCGACTCGTCAGTATTTTTTAATAAGACTGCACACAGGACTGGACACCAAATCCATGACAATATTTACCATAGTTCAGACATTGTTGCAATCAAAAAAGCTAGAAGTAAACCCATTCATTCAGTGTTATTCCTTCCTACATGAAGACAATCAATTATGTGTACTGTATACAGGTATGCACATGTGCATGAGTGCATACTGAATGCACTCAGCATGTAAGCTGCTGTGAGTGTGTGTTTGTGTCCACATTCCCCCCTTAAGAGGCACATTATCTTTGGTACTTGCTGACAGTGTGTGGACAGTCTTGTTCTGTCTAACGAGCAGATTTCTGGATTAATACGGGGAAGATAATGAGAAACAGCATCACAGGAACAAGACAGTGAAGTGCCAAAACACATGTGCAGGCTGTTACAGCTCTCCTCCTGTGCACAACACTTGAACACATCAGTGCCTGGTGCTTTCAGGATCGTCATGTTCCAAAAGTACAATTGAGCACACGAAATGAGTGTATTGGTTCACTCATGCATCATTGATTCTCGAATATTGATACTGCACTGTCTGCAACTGTGTCACTCACCGGCGAAAATTCCAAACCACAAAAGAGCAAAACAGGTCGTCAGTTTGTCACGCATTCACCTGCGCATGGATTTGTCTGTCTCTCTGTCTGTCTGTCTGTCTGTCTGTCTGTCTCTGTCTCTCTCTGTCTGCCTGTCAATATCTTGCTGTGGGATAATTTCATTACATTTAATTGCCATAAAGATCACACTTTGTTGTCCACTTGATCTATGTAGTATTGATACTACAGCGTAAATGTACATGCAACATAACTAGACTGTTACAAGTAGAAGTCCTGTGTTCAAAATTTAAAAGTAAAAGTACGCCGCTATCTGCATCAATAGTACCAAATGTAAAAGTACTCAACAATCTTTTGAAAATACACATTGTGTTCTTGTACATTGGCTATTTTCAAAAGGCAGACGTAGTACAGTTGCCTATAAAAAATGAGTAGGTTTAAAACACAGAAAACATGTCACTATCAAGTCAAGTGCAAAGTAAACATACTTAGTTACTTTCCACCACTTTTCATTAGATACTGGTAACTGACATAAGTCTGCACAGACAGACGTGAATGGCAAAAAACAACTGGTTGAGGGCGGCATACAACAAGCACGACGCAACATTTCTTTGTTGCTGACCGCAAAAAGGAGAATTTGTTCTTCTTGCGGTTCTTCTGATTTATATTCAACATTAGACCAAGCACTTCAAGACTATTTTCACTTCACTTTTCTGTCTAGCCATCCAATCATCTTCACTCTCATCTGTAATTACACTGTTCTCCAGTGCAGTCTTCCTCCTCCCTCTTCAACCCCAACTACCACTCTCAAACTCTGGCTTGCCTTCATTGCAGGGACACTCACACCTAGACTGGGGCGGATCTAGGCATGGGCAATGGGCATGGGGGGCAATGCCCCGCTAAATGCCCTGACTGCCCCACCAAACATGATGGCATACAAAACAGTCCAAGATCTTTCAAATTAAAGTGCTTATATTTAAAGGGATTTGAAACACGCTACTAACTAACTACAGTTGTGTCATCACTAAACCAACAGCATTTCATCATTGAAAACAGAAAACTCTTTGAGTCAGACCTTTAGCTTTATGCATGCTGTCTATGCATGTCTGTTGCAACTTCAACAACAACTGATGTTATTATTGATGCTTATACTTGACTAATATAAGTCCTGTAACCGAAAACGGTATATAGGTGCGACTTCATCGCCATTTTATTATGCCCCCCCCCCCCCCTCATGGGGAAATGTTACATCCGGCCCTGCACCTTGGGGCCAGGGTTAGGGTTAGGGTTATATTCTTGTCAGTGCCTTTTTACCCCTCATCACTAAACATCTTGGCCCTTTTTTAGTGGTCCAAGGAACAGCAATGTCTGTCCTATAGTACAGTGTTGGGGAAGTTACTTTTGAAAAGTAGAGTTACTTAAAAACTAACATATTACTTAATAAATTATAAAAGTAACTACTATATTGAGACTCATTTGTGTAAAAAGAACATTGAATGTCAAATGTATTCCCCAAATATAAGACGACTCCATTTTTTAGGATATTTCCATTGGAAAAAATGTTCAGGCCAATAGGGTTACTTTACTTTATAAAAGAATAATAGAAAATAATAATTCAGCCACAGTTTTTTTAAGGAAAAACTATTTTCCTAATGGCACTGGTCTAGTTGTTTTAAAGTTTACTTGCCAATACAGAGGGAAAAAGAGCACTTAAGCCAATAGTACAATATCCAAAGTCACAGACAATACAGTACAGTACATTCTACATCATCCGACAGCCAATATAGCCAAACAACCAATAGTCACAACCCAATTGCACCACTCAGTTCAGACGGGCTTGGTCTTGACTTGTATATATTTTGTTATTGTAGTACAGTATACACTATATTTTTTTCAATAGCTCAAGTTTCAAATAATGCGTTTTTGTTCCCCACTGAGATCAACATTGACCGCATTACCTTCAAATAAACAATACGGACGTTGCGCAGGTTGTCTCTCTGTAGACCACGACGCCCACAGATACAACATCATTATTCAGGATTTTCAAAGGTTCCGCTGTTCACCCGCAATGTGCAATTATTTTGCTGTTGAGACACAGTAACCCCAAGGAGGGTCTAATGTTTTACATCTCCAAATGAGATGCAAAATGTTAAACGTTGCATTTTAATATGCTATTTTTTGGTGTTAGGGTTTCGCATTGATAGCACAATGTGCTGGGTTTTCATGCAAGCCAAGGCCTCTCTGCTGTTTTATAAAGAGGGTCATATAGGGATATGTAGAGTAAACAGAGTGCACTTATTTTCAAGTTGTCCAATGTTTTGCAGCGCAGTCAGTTTTCCAGACATTTCAACGGCCTGTGTTGACCCGTTTGCAGGTCAGCGACAGTTTAGGATGATGTTGCAAGCGGTTGCAAGTGGCAAGTGGGATTTACACTTCGACTCGTAGAGCTGTGTGTGTGTGTGTGTGTGTGTGTGGGGGGGGGGGGTGTACATGCCTGCGTTTGAGTGTGTGGGTGCGTGCATGCCATGTTTTTATAACCTGACACATTTTTTGTGTGGAAATGGTTTTGTAATTAACACTGAATTGTGGAAATGTTTTATGTGGAAATGTTTTTTTTTTTTTTTTTTCCTCATTTTACCAGAAACTTTCTTGCAGCTTCTATGCACAGAATAACTCTTCTTACTTCAGGGCTGCTTCCTTCCTTCCTTCCTTTACAGCTCTTACAGTTGATACTAATTAAGGTTCTGTTCCATTTAGTGTTCAGTGGTTCACAAACCTTTTGTGGACCCTTACCGGGATAACTCTGAGAGCGCACAAATGGAACCAAAATTAACTGGTAACAGATCCTTCATTATATCAGCGGTAGGAAGGAAGTGGAGGAAGGAAGTGGGGAAGCGGCCCTAAATAATGGTGTGTGTGTGTGTGTGTGTGTGTGTGTGTGTGTGTGTGTGTGTGTGTGTGTGTGTGTGTGTGTGTGTGTGTGTGCGCGTGTGCGCGCGTGCGTGCGTGTGTGTACAAAACTGTGCATAATAGAGACCATTAAAGGTATATTTAGTGATTTTCAAATATCACTTTTTGTGATTAGTGTGCCAACCATATAAAGGAGTTCCTCACTGTCTCCAGTGAGCCCATGGGGTAAAAAAACAGTTTCAGTTTCATTCGTTTCATTGGTGATCCTTCAATCAGGATCGAGTGTGGCCGGCCTTGGTGCACGGGTTGTTGGCCTGTTGTGCTTTCCCCACTGTAGAGCATGTGCAGATCTTGTTGCCGGGGCAACAATTCACCCAAATCACTGAATGTTCCTCTAACTACTACAGTATAGGACCGTTCCTTCAGAGACAGAGGGAAACGTTTGATATAGTACAAATGCTGCAGGATGAATTCCTTTATACCCGAGTCACAGTGCAGCAGTGCATGGTTATTATAGAAAATACTGAATGTACTGTGGAAGAAATGTTGTTGTTTTCTCCCTCCGGTAAAAGTGTTCAAAGCATCTCTATTGATTTTTGTATCCTTTTTGTGTGTACTGACTGCAGTGGCTCAGGGGCAGATCTAGGCATGGGCATGGGGGGGCAATGCCCCCCTAAATGCCCAGTCTGCCCCACCAAACACGATGGCATGCAAAACAACCCAAGATATTTCAAATTAAAGTGCTTATATTTAAAATGATCTGAAACACTACTACTGCTAGTAACTAACTACAGCTGTGTCACCACTAAACCAACAGCATTTCATCATTGAAAACAGAAAACTCTCCGAGTCAGACCTTTAGCTTTATGCATGCTGCGTGTCTGTTGCAACTTCAACAACAACTGATGTTATTATTGGTGCTTTACTTGACTAATAAAAGTCCTGTAACTGAAAATGGTTTGGGTGCGGCTTCGCGCCACGGGCGATGAAGCCGCACCCATACCATTTTCTCTTGCCCCTCCAACATGTTCTCTTGCCCCCCTCAAATGCGACATGTTATATCCGCCCCTGCAGTGGCTTGGTCTAGCTTTGGATAAAGGAGGAAAACATCATTGTGTAAGATGAGATAAACTCTCTATGAATGGACTGTATGAACGGTGAATATAGAATAATGCATTGTGTGTCGTAAACTCTATCATCAAGTAATATCTCTGCTGTAACTCCAAACGGCATTTTTCCAGGACATGAAAAATATACTTTATTTTTTAAACTATACGGTAGTTTGTTTTGTGGCTGGGGAGAGGTGGTGGAGGTAGCTGTCATGCTTTGACAGTCTGAAGCAGTTAAGAGGTTGTTGTTTTTTTGTCCAAAGTGCTTTTTTCACAGATGTAAAGGGTATTCACTATGTTTGGTGGTGTCCATTGTCATAGTCCACGTGCAAAATCAGAGTCAATATAAGCCAAAAGAACAGCCAGTGCCCAGAGTCAAAGCCACAGTCAATACTAGTAATCCAAAAGAACAGACGTTGCCATTCAAAGCTATAATACCCACAACAAACAGAATGGATAGTAGGTATTAAGCCTGGTTGTGGGGTCTGATGGCTAAAGTATGTATACCGGCTCAAAGGACCAGCCAGGTTCAAATAGCTTTGTGCTGTGTTGAGGGGTGAAGGGTGAGACAGTGAGTCTGGATATGTTCCTCTCATCGCTGCTGGCTCATCATCAACTGGGCAAGTTAATGAAAATGTGTGGTTTCGGTTACTGCTCTCAAAAAGGAAGTGAATTCCTATAACTTATTGCATAATGAATTATGGTAGTTACGAGAGAAAGTAAGCTTCAGTCTACTTCAGTGGTCATTCACCCAGTGGTCTGGAACTCTTGAGAACGTAAACATGAAACCAAATGGACCCGAAAGGGACCATTTGGTTTCATGTCTACGCTAAAAGCAAAAGCTAAAAGCAAAAGAGAAGCAAAAGAAAGGTTTTGGGTCTGTGGGGCTAAAATGTCATCAAATGGCGGTCCGTGGCTCAAAGGCTGAATAAATAGAGGGCCGCAGTATCAAAAACGTTGAAAACCACTGGTCTACATCATTTTGCTAGAATATTTCACTCAAATGCACACACACATTATGTACACATTATTGCCGTAGAACTGTTGATATAACATTGTGTGTGGCACCCCTACGGTAGCTCTCTGGAGCAGTTGGCCTGTAGCCACAGTGTCCAGTAAGTCTGTGTAAATGTCCTTGAGCACCAGCAGGGTCCTTCTTCAAACTCCTGCCTAACAGCTTTGGCCCCCCTAGTGTCCCCTGGAATGAAAGCCCTCCGGTTTGCTGTCCAACAGGGGCTGTGATACAGGGCTCACTGCTGCTGCTGCTAAAGCAAACACACCCTTTGGGTATTATAGCTCCAATGCTTTCCTCACTGAACCTGATACAGTCATGAAAATGGAGTCAGTCCATTAATGTCCTCTCTCACCATCGATCCGCTCAAATGTGTTTTCCTCAGTTACTCATGGTCTGTCTGTAGGCTAACAAGGCGATGTATGGGGTCTGTCAAGTTAGCTTGGTGCTTTGGCTAATTTGCAAGGCCAACCATTTCACAAATTTAGCAGGGCAAACCAGCAGCTAGAACCATAGCATAACGTACAAACAGGGCAAGTTTCAGAGGGACGACCTCAAGGACCGGAATGGAACCTGAGGCAGGGGCGGATCTATGGGCATGGGGGGCAATGCCCCCTTAAATGCCCAGTCTGCCCCACCAAACATGATGACATGCAAAAGAACCCAAGATATTTCAAATTAAAGTGCTTATATTTAAAATGATTTGAAACACTACTTCTGCTACTAACTACAGCTGTGGCACCACTAAACCAACAGCATTTCATCAAAAACAGAAAGAAAACTCTCTGAGTCAGACCTTTAGCTTTATGCATGCAGCGTGTCTGTTGAAACTTCAGCAACAACTGATGTTATTATTGATGCTTGCTTGCCTAATAAAAGTCTGTAACCGAAAATGGTATGGGGGCGGCTTCATCGCCCGTGTCGCTTCGTGCCACGGGCGATGAAGCCGCCCCCCTTACCATTTTACATCCGCCCCTGACCCGAGATCTTCGGGCATGGAGCTCCTCACCGTCTGTCACGCAAAAAAGCGGAGCCTCTGTGTGATCAAGCTTTCTATGTGGCTGGAACTTCTGTTTTGTAAAGTGTCCTTGGATTTCTTGAAAGGGGGCTGTATAAATTCAAGTTATTATTTTATTATTATTACAGCCTAGACAAGGTTTCTGCCTGACAGTGATGATTAAAATCTGTATAAAAGGTATAATGAGGTACAGTATACATAGGGCAGTGGTTCCTAAAGTGGGCTTCCGGGATCCCTGGGGGTCCTTGAGGGAGTTACAGTAAATGATAGTATGTGTCTGTAACTTTGAGCTTGTGTTTGTGTAGCAGAACTTTGAATTTAACTAAACTGGAGGACCCTGAGGGGCCGAACGCCGAACGCCAATCTCCAAGAACCGAAACGCAGCGTACTGATCGCCTCATTTGTGCCAGCTCCGCTCACACAAGTCCTTGGAATGAAACTGGCTGAGAATCACTGCTACAGAGCCGTAAAGATCTACTCTTGTGGGGGTCTGTGGCATTACCTCTTCAAGTGGGGGTCCTCAGGTCAATTCGTGACAATTTGGGCGTTCTTGACATTAAAACATTAGGAACATGGAATCCAGGGATAGAGCATGTGGATAGAGAGAGAGCTAAGCTGGAGCCTGTAAGCCGTGGGAGCGCTTGGTACACCACAGCATAGTGACAAAAAGGAAGAGCTGCGCCAGAAGGCGAAGCCTGATCTACCCGTCAATCCTCATCCCTCCACTCTCAACCTAAGGTCTTGAGATATGGGTCACGACCGAAAGAACAAGATTACAAGCGGCCAAAATGGGTTTTCTCAGGAGGGGCGGCTCATGGCTGTCTTCTTCTCCCCCCCCCGGGCATTACAGGCGAGAAGCTCAGTCGCCTGTGAGAGAGTCGGGTGTAGAAGAGTTGCTGCTCCGCGCTGCATAGAAAGGTGTCAGTCCAGGTAGTTTGGTTTCACTTGGTAAAGTAATAGGCATGGAGGTCTTCCATAGGCTCGCCCTGCGGGTGGGAAGATGGGGCTGTTATAGCCCTAGACTTTTATTATTTATTTATTTAACATTTTATTCTTTTATTCATACAAGCACTGTGATTGGTTCGTGGCGGTCGGTCATCGGTCGGTGGACCACTTTTTAGTCGATGACGTAATGGAGGTGTAATTAAGATATCTTAGTCAGTATTTGCCACGGGTATTATCTCCTGGAGGTGTCGGAGGGTACAGTACATGCCCTCTGCTCATAGGCCCATGGCCTACTTGTGTGCAATGCGCAAGTTGGCACTGGTCATAGGTGTAGTCCTAGTTTTTGTTTGCATTCGGCTCAAAAAGAGGCGCCCTGGGAAAGCCAGTGGTACTATTTGGCATAGGAAGCCCACTTCCTTGTATTTTTGATTTCGCTAGCCAATAATAGAGGCATGTCAATCAAAATTTTGTGACATCAGTTGTTCTCCATTGTTTTGTACTCAGATCGGTGAAGAACCAATAGAATGGACTGCCTCTTTTGCTGCCTCCATGACCGACTTTGGATAACTGGTTCCAGAAGTTGGAAGTTCTATTGCAAATAATAGTAAAACAAATAAATAAAAAATAAGCATGTACTGACCCTGCACACATTTACAGGGCTACAGTCAGGGGTTGACACTAAGGTCTCCGAGGCACTTGCCCATCGGGCAAGTGCAAGTCAGGTTCTACTTGCCCTCAGGTCATGGTCACTTGCCCCCCCCAAAATATATTGTAAATTTTGCATTTACGGTAAGTGTACTTCATACTTGGGTGCTTTAAACCAGGGGTTTTCAACAGTGGTCCCTGAGAGGGTTCCAGGTGGTCCCCAGTTAAGTTGGTTAACCAGATGTAACTCTTGAGAACGCAAAAATGAAACCAAATGGACCCTTGCGGGTCCATTTGGTTTCATTTTTACACTCTCAAGAGTTAAAATTCATCATCTTAATTAGCCCAGGTCTACACAACTAGAGAATTTAGAAGATTAGGTCATTTTGATGTGTATGTTAATTTGCCTGTTTTGTTTCCGAAATCCAGCCTGGAATTGTGGATAGCTAGAAAGCAGGGAAAGACACAGAGGCAGAGTGCAATGACTGCCTTCAAGACAAATATATCTTGTGTTGTGTTATAGTTGCACTAAGTTGCACACTTGCCCGATCGGGCAACCAGGTAGCAGTCTCCACCATTTTTTTCACTTGCCCCGGGCAAGCGGGCAAGTGTTAGTGTCAAGCCCTGTACAGTATGTACACTTAACTGAAGACCACGAGTGCAATATCTTCCCTGGCCGAGGGGATTACTCTTTCAACAAGTGCATAGTGGATATTCAAATGCAAGTGGTTGGACATACATACATACACACACACACACACACACATGGGTTAGGAACAAATACGAGCCAAGACAGGTTCATACCAGCTTTCCCTCTTATATGCACACACATGCACACACACACAGGCACGTCTTCGCTTCATTACATCACTGGAGTAAAGTTCCTGCATGGGTGAAAATGTGGCACACACACACACACACACACACACACACACACACACACACACACACACACACACACACACACACACACACACACACACACACACACACACACACACACACACACACACACACACACACACACACACACACACACACACACACACACACACACACACACACACACACACACACACCTGTGGTTGTTGCACACGCATGTGTTTGTGTGTGTGTGCATGTACGTGCGTACTTGTCTTGGGTTGCATAGAAGGTCATGGTAATAATCACCTCCCACTAATGATGCCACCACTCCTCTGGGACAGCCGCCACCATGAGCTGTCTGGTGGTGACAATCTCTGACACACACACATGCACGCACGCCACTAATTAATGAGTGAAATTGGTCATGTAGCAGAGAACGAAATGAGATAGATGGTCAGGGAAGAAAGAAATTTGGAAGGAGAGAGAGAGAGAGAGAGAGAAGGGAAGAATCAAATGTTATTTGACATTCCGTCAAAACTTTTTTCCCTCCGACTAATTAACATCTAGCGTAGCTGCATGTCATTAGCTCACTTGGCCGCTGTCCCCATCCGTCTCTCTGCTGTGAATGCGAGCATGTGGGCGTGTGTGGCATTTACAGTATTGTCTTTTCATCTTATCTCAATAATTAGCATGCGTTCAATATATTGGGTATCAGTACAGTGTGTGCATGATACCTAAATTCCAGCAGGTCCAAGTGGGTTTGCGTGAAATCCGTGTTCTACATCGCACAAAACGTGTCTAGACATGGGACGTGTGTGCGCGTGTGTGTGTGTGCGCGTGCGTGCATGCGTTCGTTTGTGCAGACAGTTTGTGAGGCAACGAGAGAGAGAGAGATCGTGAGAGAGACTGGACAAACAGAAGTGTTTATCTTGAAGTGATTGTGACACTGTCGTCATGGGCGACAAATGGAAATGCTCTGAATCAATTGCCTGCCGTCGGTTGTATGAAATAATGATTGTTATTTCACATATGATTATTGATTATTATAATTATTATACCTTAAACCAGTGGTTTTCAAATATTTCAATGTCAACAGACAGATCAACAGACAGAGAGAGAGAGAAAGAGTGCACCTTCTGGCAGTATGGCAGCTGCCCTGGAACCAGCCACTCACATATCTGTCAGTCTGCCCCCGGCACCATTGCCAATGATTTAGTCCCAGCTTTTACATTTTGCGCATCATGGGCGAAAATGAGAGCCTGTGTGTTGAGGCTATGGAGCCCCAGATATCTGTTCTCGGAATTTCTCAGAAAAAGGTTTCCCCGAATCAATATTCCTCTTTTGGAAATAGCCAGTTTACAAGGTTTCACATCACGTGCTAATGTTGCCTATAATATTAGTCACTTCTTTGGGCTTTGTTTTCCTGGTTAATAATTTTCAAAGCGCTGGTCGTGGGAGGCCAGACACTCAGGCCAAGGCTCTTCTCTATTCTGGCAGCCGCTGCTGTTTTGTAATGTGTCTGCAACACTGTTTTGTTAGTATGCCTACTCTACACCTACGCCCATTTCCACAGCAACCGATGCAGATACTAGTAGGTTGATTGAAGTTCAATCATATTGGAGAAAGAAATCTGTTTTGCTTCCAGTCTCATGGACAAATCTTGCTGATGCTTTCTGATAAGAGTGTGTGCTCTGTAACTCAGTGAGCCTCATGTCTCCCAAAACAGGTTAGCCTATCCTGTTGGTAAAAGTAAAGATCACACTTGTGTGAAGTGAGGGCAGCTCTTATCACACAACATTGCATCCAGCCAAACACAACATGTGACAACATGCCACAGGTTTGACTCCTGGTGCCAACGGACATTGGGTGATTTTCCAAATCACCCAATGTCCCACGTTGCATCAGTAAAAGATTGATGATCGGTATTTATAATGCCTTTGTTAGAGTTGTTTATTATAATGCGATCTTTTGATGAATCACTCCCCGCACACACAGTCAAATATTATGTGTGTAGATATGCACACACATGCATAAATCACCGTGCAGTGCAGGGGCGGATGTAACATTTCCCAATTGGGGGGCAGGAGAAAATGGTATGGGTGCGGCTTCATCGCATCTTCATTTTTGGTTACAGGACTTATATTAGTCAAGTAAAGCATCAATAATAACATCCATTGTTGTTGAAGTTGCAACAGACACGCAGCATGCATAAAGGTCTGACTCAGAGTTTTCTGTTTTCAATGATGAATTGCTGTTGGTTTAGTGGTGCCACGACTGTAGTTAGCTAGTAGTGGCAGTGGTGTTTCAAATCACTTAAATATAAGCACATGAATTTGAAATATCTTGAGTTGTTTTGCATGTCATCATGTTTGGTGGATCAGACTGGGCATTTAGGGGGGCATTACCCCCCCCCCATGCCTAGATCCACCCCTGACACATGCACAAATCACCGTGCACAGCGTCCTGAGTGCACATGGAGCTAATTAGAGCACGGTGAAAGGAATAATGAGGCTTTCACGACTTCACTATGAGAGCTGGCGTTGTGCAGTGACATCACCCAGGACCTCATTGTGACCCCACCACGCTTTGCTGTGATTCACAGCCCCCCCCCCCCCCCCCCACACACACACACACACACACAGTCTCACAGTACGTACGCTACGCGTTGATATCATCAGGGTTAATGGACGAGTTCACACATTTTCAACCTATCTTTGTATAATTGGTCCTCACTGATGTTCATTATAACCAACGCTTTCCATCACGGTTAAGAAACCAGGAATCCTGCATGACTATTGATAGCAGAAACTGGCTTAAAGAACACCACCCATTTTCAATATTTTACCATATCATTGATGTACCTTGTGTTGTGTTGACTTGATAAAATAGTTCCCCCATTCTTTGTTCCCAAGAAATGGAGGTCTGAAGAAAGCCAATAACATGGTGAAACCTTGACGACATCATCAAGATGTATTTTCACCATGTTAATGGATTTCTTTAGACACTTCTTTTTTATGAGAGCATACAAATGGAACCAAATTAACCCATTAGGGTCCATTTGGTTGCATTTGTACACTCTCAGAAAAACAATTGAAATTGGGTGGGATTCCCCTTTAAACTCAATTTTAGGCAGGAATGCCTTTTGGCTGTTCCGAGCATCATGTTGTACATTAGCAGATACAAACTCGCAGTGTGCCATGAGCTTGTAGATCTGCTATTTTTGAACAATCATGAAAATGTGGCGCGAATCTCAACAGATATCAAAATCTTTATTTTATTTGCCTAATGACAATACCATTGATATAGGCTGACTCGTGTCCACAGCCCTCCTATATGAGTCAGATTGAACAAACCAATTCGTCACAATGCATGAACTGTGAGCTTTTCAATCAGCTATAATCAAAGACCTAAATATACTGTAGAGTAGAAGAGAAATGTAAATACTCAACATTGCACTCAAGGACAGTACTTTTTGGCCGTTCTGGCCTGCAGACAATGATGATTTAAGCCTCTGGTTTTCAAACCAGTGGTCCGGGGACCACCAGTGGTCCTTGAGAGGGTTACAGGTGGTCCCCAGGCTAAATGATGGGAAGTTGCTTAACCAGATGTAACTCTTGGATGTAGAAGATTAAAGGGGCTTCCAGACGGCATCGATAAACGCCAGCGTTATCGCCGGGCGAGTTTCTTTGCCAACATTAAGAAACTCGCCCGACGATAAACGCCGAGCGTTTTATGCCGGGAGGGGGAGGAGGGGAGTGGGGCGCACGAAATGCGTGGATCAGCAGCCAACAGACTACACTTCCCAGTAGCATCCTTGCAGTCAGCAGGCTACCTGATCATGATCACGCTGAATTTACAATTCATTTACAATGAATTAATGACTCACCACTCACCAATAATGATGGCTGCAGCCGTAGAGGTTGACATTTGAACGTAGACTATAGTTATTCCAAGTTGCGTAGGTTAAAATAAAATGGGCAGCATCAATCACGGTTTAAATATGTTGTATAATAAACGCTGCTGGCTAAAAGCATGTAACCAACATCAACATGCTTCACTTTGTCATATAGCGTGGCCGTGACAAACTCACAACACGTCGCGCAATAATGCGTTGTAAACATTATAGAACGTTAGAGCAGAATTGCCACAACTCACGTCATGGCTCGGCTCAGGGTCGGATATAGAGGGGGGCAGGGGTGGGCACAGCCCACCCAAACGTGCATCCTGCCCACCCAATGAAAGGTAATATCAGTGGTTTTCAACCAGTGGACCACTAGTGGTCCACAAAAGCCGAATAAATAGTGGGCCCTGGTATAAAAAATGTTCAAAAGCACTGCTTCTTATGAAAAACTTTGGAGTTGCCCACCCGCCATTCTTCCAGCCCACCCTAGTAGGGCTGGCTAGATCCTGTCCTGGCTCGGCTGCGCAAGAGCCTTAAATGAATAGGGAATCCACTCCCGGAACAGAAACGGTGAAGTCACTGTGCAGGTCTACTGGTAGAGTGAGTCCTCATCGTCCTCACTCCTCATTATGTTTGTTTGCTATAAATCGCCAAGCATTTTACAAAAAGTTCACTGAGATTGAACTTTTTAAAACTCGCGCGCGCGTGCTCGTTTCGTGCACGCGCGCGCGATAAAAATCAGTGACGCCGGGCGGAAAACGACCGACGATAAACGCTCTCTTGAACGCCCGTCGATTTTTGAACTTTTGTGCTAAAAAAACGCCGGCCCCATTGAGAATGAATTAGAGTGGGCGATTTATTCCTCGCCGTCTGTAAGCCCCTTAACAGTGATTTTGTATCTGTATGTTTGACTGTTTTGTTTCTGCAATCCAGCCTGGGAAATCTTTAGTTTTGGGTCTGTGGGGCTAAAATGTCCTCAAATGGTGGTGCGTGGCACAAATATAAATAGTGGGCCCTGGTATCAAAAAGGTTGAAACTCACTGATTTGAGCGGTTATCGCTAAAAACCATTGACCAGAGCCATTTGTCAGCTAGAGCACGGTGATTACAAGAAAGTCTATGGCCTCATACTGTGCACACAAATCAAACGCCCGATCTGCGTCCTGTCTCCCCTGACATCATCATGTCTCAGGGCAGGCGACATTGAGCCAAGTGTCACGGCACGGTTTAGGATGACTCTCTGATAAAAACCACAAAGCCGCCAGCCGTGCATGTGTCACATTACCGATAGTCTGCCACTAATGGACATGCCTGTCAAACTGTCTGCCTTCAGTGACCTGCATTCATGCACACAAGTCAAGACACCGAACCTGGTTGTTGTGAGAAGGCGTGCATGGCACACACACACATGCACGGCGCGTGTGCACACCACTCTACACACACCAGGGGCGGATCTAGGCATGGGCATGGGGGGGCAATGCCCCCTTAAATACCCAGTCTGCACCCCCCCCAAACACAATGCCATGTAAAACAACTATTTAAATTGATTTGAAACTACTACTGCTGCTAACTACAATTTTGGCACCACTAAACCAACAGCATTTCATCATTGAAAACAGAAAACTCTCTGAGTCAGACCTTTAGCTTCATGCATGCTGCGTGTCTGTTGTAACCTCAACAACAACTGATGTTATTATTGATGCTTTACTTGACTAATAAAAGTCCTGTAACCGAAAATGGTTATGGGTACCATTTTGCCCCCCTCCAACATGTTCTCTTGCCCCCCCAAATGGGACATGTTACATCCGCCCCTGACACACACACTGGCAGTGTCACACTTAAACACACAGATGTGGGCCAAACAGGGTGCGTCATTCGTTACTGGAATCAGTGCACAGTCAGTGCACTGGTCTAATGGTCCGTAATGCATTAGTGTCCCCAGGATCGAGTTTCCCGCTTTAGGGGTGGTGGAGATAACAATTATATTCAAGGGAAGGAAGTTTTGCTCCCATATCCCGCACACATGAACACATACCAGTATGAAGTAAATGGGCCGAGGCAGTGTATGAACGCACGCACGCACGCACGCACGCACGCACACACGCTCACACGCTCACACACACACACACACACACACACACACACACACACACACACACACACACACACACACGCACACACGCACACACGCACACACACACACACACACACACACAGAGATTAATAACGGTGGGGGTACTCGAGGCCTCAAATGCATGTCATCGTTTAAGCTGTGCTGCAGTTTTCAGAATGAATTCATCAGAAGAGCGATGTAGTCATTTGCCAAATTACACGCTCCGTGGATGCCAAACCGCGTGGAGCTCATGCCTCTCGGATTATTATTTTAGGCACTTCTTTATTATACTTTTGTTTTAGTTGAGGTTTTTTTTTGCCTTTGGTTGTTCAAATTTTCACTTCTATTTGAGAGTCGGCGGGGCGGAACAATAGATAAGAATAATAATGAGATAAACAAAAGAAGTAATAGAACAAAACGGCAGGAAATGGTGTAATATATAGAGGATGGAGGCGATAGAGGAAGATCACAAAGAGATGGCATGAAAAAAAAACTGAAAGAAAGACCTATAGGGGAAGTGAGAAGGAAGAGAAGGCACAGGTGAGAGATAGGGAAGGGAGCGAGGAAGTGCAGCTGGTGCGCTATAGAGGCTGATTGAGCGAGGGACATAGAACAGAAACAGTGAGAGAGAGAGAGAGAGAGAGAGATGGAAAGAGGGAGAGAGATAGAAAGAGAGGAAGAGAGAAAGGGAAGTGAAAGAGAGAGGCAGTGAAGGTGAAGAAACTCGCTTATCTAGCTGCTTCTGCTGGAGAATTGTTTAATGAGAGCCAAGGGAGCCTCATGAGAGAAAGAGAGAGAGAGAGGGAAGAGAAGAGATATGGAGGGAAATGAAAAATGGTGAGCTGTCAGGTAAGTGCTGGGGAGGGAGTTAGGCTGTAAATGTTTTGCCCTGACTCCAGGAACAAAGAACAGACCACACCAAAACACACAGAGAGAGAGAAAGAGAGAGAGAGACAGAGAGCGCGTACCGTCAGATGCACGCACCGTACATATCATCAACTTACACACAACAATGAACAAGGGCACAGCTGGGTTCTTGAGCATGGGCACACATTACACACGATCCAAACACATACCTACATGCAAGCCCATGCCCACACGCACACACATTAACCCATTTTGGGAGGGAATGTGCATTTTGGCATACTTTGGCTATTGGAAAAACAAAAACAAAAAACAGCAGACTTACAAGCTCACAGTGCGCCACTCGGTGGCGTGCTGTGAGCTTGTAGGTTTATGAGCTTGTGAGCTTGTAGGTTTGTAGGTAAAATGTGAAAATGTGGCGCTCTTAATGGTCAAAGTGACAGATGTGTTCCTCATGAATAGAAGACATTCAAGAACCAATTCTCAGGATCAAAAAACAAACAAACGATAGTGTCCATGGGAGCATATATAAAACAGAAATCTGACTTTTCCCTCTTGGTCCCTAACTCTCTGTTTTTCAAGCTCTATTATTTTGTAGTCCTTCCCTCCCTCCATTTATAGTTGCGTGCAGCTACTCACTCCAGCGTATGTGTCTGTCAGTGTATTGGATGTGCATGTAGTCAGACTTGGCATGCTGTACTTTATCACAGTTCAGCGTGGGCAGATGCAGAACAGCACCTGGCTCCAGGCAACAGATTGGTGGGTGTAGCCATTGGCTGGTATTCTCAAATGATATAGTGCAGCCAGTGTAAGGCAGGGGTGCCCACACTTTTTTGACTTGAGAGCAGCTTTCAAAATGATTGGCTCAACAAGATCTACACATCAAAAATGTGATTATTCCATTACTGAAAATCCATTTCAAGGCCCCCTAGAAAGTTTTAGCTTTGTAATAGTGGTGACGGTGTTACATACTGTTAGTGTTTAAGAATAATGCACTTGAATGAATTTGAGTTGACAGTTTGAGATGTTGAGTTTAGTTTCTCGCACCCAAAACTAAGAACTTTCACGTTTTTGTCCACAATTGGGGAACAGAACTGGCAAAACCTTGGTCAAAATAACAATTATTCTCCATTTTCTAATTGTGTGGACTCTTGAAGATTACATAACTCAGATGTTTAAATATAATTTAACTCAAGAGCGTAAAATGAAACAGAATTGACCCGTAAGGGTCCATTCGGTTTCATTTTAACGCTCTCAAGAGTTACAGATCTATAAGTCATCTATCTGTCATGTGATCTACCTTCACAGCCTGTGTGATCTACTGGTATATCACGATCTACCTTTTGGGCAGCCCTGGTGTAAGGCTTCTCATTGGCTGCATGGCAGCCAATCAGGTCTGGGGCCTTGTAGTAGGCCAAAAGCCTACACCGCCAGACCTGGGCCTGGGCTTCCATGCTGAGGTGCATGGAAAGATATAAAGTTTACATGAATAATGAAATTACAATACGTAACATGGGTAACTACTAACTCACCTATTGAAAACACTGTAGCTGTAATAGTGTAAATGAATGGGAAGTTCCTGCAAAAACTATTCCCTTACATAATGGCACTGTACCGTGCTGTAAGCTACTGTACTAGCTATCTTCCCTGGTCTATGTGCGTGTCACTGTGAAACATCACCACCCAGTCACATGGTGAGCAGGGGCGGATCTAGGCATGGGCCCACCAAACACGATGGCATGCCAAACAACGCAAGATATTTCAAATTAAGTGGATTTGAAACACTACTACTGCTACTAACTGTAACGACAATTGTCTCACCACTAAACCAACAGCATTTCATCATTGAAAACAGAAAACTCGAGTCAGACCTTGAGCTTTATGCGTGCTGTGTTTGTTGCAACTTCAACAACAACGGATGTTATTATTGATGCTTAATTGCCTAAGTCCTGTAACTGAAAATGGTATGGGTGCGACTTCCCCATACCATTTCCTCCTGCCCCCCAAATGGGAAATGTTACATCCGCTCCTGATGGCGAGTTGTTTCAGCGTCTGTGCTCGGGCACAGAGACATTTAAAAACTCAAAATAAGACATTCCCCACAATTATACTTGGGTACTTTAGGTTCAATATATATATATATATTTTTTTTTTTAACTTTTACTTTTACTCAAGTGCATATTGAATTTCTGGACTTTTACCTTTTCTGTATTGTAGCATCTACACTTTTACAAAAGTAAAAAATACTTTCATACTTTTTTCCACCCCTTAGCACTAGCTATGGCAGCGTCGGCCGGCCATCAGGGTCACAGTCATAGCCAGTGTGTCTAAAGCCCCCACACAACGCCTGGTGTTACAGCAGACACTCCCAGGGGTTGAAGGTTTGACTACACAATGCAAAGAGGTCCTTCGACCGGCTCTTCATATGTCCGCCTTGCAGTTACAACGCAGCCATGACTAGAAGGATGCAGGGAAAGAAAAAAACCCTCACAGCCATTTCTCCTTTGATCGCCTTAGGCTCCTTCTACTCAAGGTTATCCATCTCTCGCCACGTTTCACCTCTCCTCCCCTGACGTATTTTCTTTTCAATGCTATTTTTTCTCTCTCTCTCTATCTCTCCTTCCATTCATGGGGCGGATGTAACATGTCCTATTTGGGGGGGAAAGAGAAAATGGTATGGGGGTGGCTTCATCGCCGCACCCATACCACCCATGAAGCCGCACCCACACCATTTTCGGTTACAGGTCTTTTATTAGGCAAGTATAAGCATCAATAATAACATCAGTTGTTGTTGAAGTTGCAACAGACACGCAGCATGCATAAAGCTAAAGGTCTGACTCAGGGAGTTTTTCTCTTTTCAATGATGAAATGCTGTTGGTTTAGTGGTGCCAAAGTTGTAGTTAGTAGCAATAGTAGTGTTTCAAATCATTTTAAATATAAGCACTTTAATTTGAAATATCTTGGGTTGTTTTGCATGGCATCGTGTTTGGGGGGGCAGACTGGGTATTTAGGGGGGCATTGCCCCCCCATGCCCATGCCTAGAACTGCCCCTGCTTCCATTTCACATCCACCCTGCTGCTTTCATTTGATCTCTATCCGTTGTCAGAGAACACGGGGGGGAGGGGGGTGATCCAGCCGACATCCTCTCCTCGCCCTCACCTGCTTCCTCCTCCTCCTCCTCCTCCTCCTCCTCCTCCTCCTCCACCTCCTCCACCTCCACCTCCTCCACCTCCTCCTCCTCCTCTCCAATGCGTCCCTTTGAGGGATCCTGACCCGCACAAGGTCTCCAAAGTGGGCTGTCATATCCGGACTTGGCAAACTCTGCCGTACGTAAAGCCACGGCTTTATTCTCAGCCGTCGAGAGTGCACCAGCCATGCATTATAGAGATGATACATGTCCTCCCAGCAGCCCCGCGATTTAGCCTGATCCATGTTTTATTCAACCGCTATATGCGAGCAGGTCTGGGGAGGTTGGCATACATAGCGAGGTCGCAGGCAGGCTACTGTACATATAGGGAGTGCATATACAATGCTGTGGGGGCGGGGGCGCGGGGGGGTCGACGACTGCGCTCAGCAGCGCTTCCTCGACTTTCTCCTTCAGTTCAGCTTATGGAAATCCCCTATAGGATATTTGCAGAGCTGTATCCACTGTTCTGTTTAATAGGATCTAATTGGAAATGGCTGGTCTTAAAGAAGTTGCTGGGGTAGACTGAACATAATCCCGCGGGATTCCACACAAAGTTATTAAGAATCCAATGCGCACTGTCCCAAATGTAGGCCAGCCCCCCCCCCAACAAACCAAACGATATAAGCCCTCTCTGACTCTTCCAGTCCAGGCTACGCTCCCCGGGAATATCGGCATATTGTGTTCGACAAAAAGCTTGACGGATGACAAAAAAATAACACAAATCTAAATCGCTTCTTTAATACTGTAGTTTGCTCCTGCATTACAGTCAGCCACATCATCAAGGTGTCAAACCGTAGTGTCAAATACTGCTACATCAGCAGTGCCCTTTCAGAATGATACAGAAGAATAGCCAGGGCGAAGGAAATAAGAGGAAATTCACGTATCAGTGAATCGGTATTTTTGGTTCCTGTGCTATTGAAATGCAAGTAACAGTATCCAGTAAATATTGGGAGGGAGAGAACAGGGACAGCAAGTGATGTAAACAAAACACACACACGCAAGTGCATGCGTGCGCGTGAATGCACATGCACACGCACGCGCACACGCACACACACACACACACACACACTCACACTCTTACTCTTAGGAGTGGCAGTGGCACGAACAGGGATGGATGAAGGAGTATGTTTGCAGCAGGCAGCCTGTGAAGTGCACAGAGAGAGAGGAAAGAAATGAGCTTTCTTTATCTTGAAGATGTTGTGATACTGCTCTGTCGTTACTGGGCAACAAGTAGAATAGCTCGGAATTACTGGCTAATTTTAATGTATTTTATTTCTTTTTTGTATGTTTTTTTTTTGCATATAAAACTGCAAATTATCGGCTACTTCTAGGAGTCAGTTCTTCTCACCCTAACATGCACAGTGCAATAACACGGATTGGCGATTCCGTACAAACAGTATTAGAAAACAAAACAATCTGTATTACACTGAGAAACAACATTGTCAGCAATGTTTGCTTTCTCTGTCTCGGTGGCGGGCCTGGTGGCTCTCGGCAACCCTCCATTGCGTTCTATGGGAAAGATTTTAGGGTAATATGTTTGGATTTCAGAGTTATTTCACAGTGTTTGGCTGAGTGTAACCTGGGGAGAGCAATAGAATGACCTCATTCACTGGATAAGGAGTCCAAGCTGTTTGGATGTACAGTAGTGTGTGGAAGGAAGACGTTTTCCTGTTCCTTATGTCCCTTCCATTGGGCACTCACATTCGTATAGCACTCAGGGGTTGGCGGGTTGGTGGTGGTGGTGGTATCGGTCTTGGATGATGTTAGTGGTGTATAGGGAGCGAGGGAGGGAGTGAGAGGGGTGGGGGGACAGAAAGAGAGGGGAGAGAGGAGATGGAGGGAGGGGGACTATAAAATATTGATTATATTTGCATAAATAGCCGCAGTTGTTTAAAGCAGTCCGTGACCTAACTAGCCAATCCTTCCCATGTGGGTGCAACCTGCAGCCTCCATATACTGGGGGAGAGAGAGAGCAAGAGAGAGAAGAAGAAGAAAACAAAGTGATTGGAGGTGAAAGTCCACCCTGCAATGCGACATGGCGGCTGGCCTCTCCATCAGGCCGCCCTAAAGGCTATACAGCAGCACTTGCTCACTTTGTATTCGGGCCAATTAGTGACTTATTAGCGTTCCCAGAGGAGTGCGCTAAATGGTATATTACGCGGTGAGTTAGTTACCGATAGGTAGACATACTGTACATGGTAGTATACACCAGGGGTTGGGAGAGGCACCATCTCTGCATGTGGCAAATGTAAAATGGAGGCTGAAATATGTCATTATGTCATTGTGTTCCTTATCGGGCATCAGTATTGAGAGAAAGAGAGAGAGAGAGAGAGAGAGAGAGAGAGAGAGAGAGAGAGAGAGAGAGAGAGAGAGAGAGAGAGAGAGAGAGAGAGAGATGCCTGCGCTTTGTATTGCTGTAGAGATTTTTTTTTATCTTGCCTGCTCCTCACAGGTCAATATTAAGATGTGAATGTGACCCCAACAAGTGATGAGACGGCCCCTTATATTAACCTATGACAATGCCCATGATCACCACCATGATCGCCTAGCGAACTCCCAGTGAGCAGGTCTGGAGCCGCTATGAGACCACGGCTATAACCACTTAAATCCAGTTTAAAGGATTTAAATCCAGTTTAAAGGATTTTGCGTGTGATTGATTCACACCAGGATTTCCTTTATGTGATCTGGGCCCTAGCTTTAAACGTATCACTCCATTATGACGTCATTGTAAGTCTAAAATCCAGATTTAACAACTATTACTGTGTGTCCGTTGGTCTATAGCAGGGGCCGATGTAACACTTCCCAATTGGGGGGGGGGGCACAAGAAAATGGTAATGTCGCTTCGCGCCACGAGCGATGAAGCCGCCCCCATACAATTTTCAGTAGTGTTTCGAATACTTTGAAATATAAGCACTGAAATATCTTGGGTTGTTTTGCATGCCATCATATTTGGTGGGGCAGACTGGGCATTTAGGGGGCATTGTTGCCCCCCATGCCTATGCATAGATCCGCCCCTGTAGTGGTCCAGGTGTATGTACATGCGTATGCATGTACATACAGCGTGCCATGTGCATGCATGTCTCTTCCCTTCTCTCCTTCTCCCCTTTCCTGTCAGTGTTCACTTGAAGCTCTCAATAAAGGCAGAAAAGCAAAAACAAATAAACAAATAATATGCAAGCATAGCTACTTAGCAAGGTGATCGAGACAAGGCGAACAGCAATACTGACAAGGAAATGTTCTGCCTTTACCAGTGATTCTAAAATGGTTGGTTGGTAAAATACTTGATCCTGACTGACTGGTTCCTGATTAGACCACTATAATAAACACCTTAAAGGTAGGGTAAGTGATTTGAAACTCATGGTGTAGTACCAGCCTGGTGCACTAGGGGCGCCCAAGAGTAGCTACACTATGTGAACCTGCTACTCGATCCTGATTGGAGGAGAATTCACCCTCCACCTGGGGAACTTTTATTAGCTCCTCTGTTAACGTGGGGGATTTTTTTGGGGGGTGATATCTGCAAAAGTGAAATCAATTCCCCTACCTTTAAATAAGTTTGTATCAATCCAGCTACAGACAGGATGGGCTGATGTGTGCGGGTATTGTAAGTTCAGTGTGTGTGTGTGTGTGTGTGTGGTGTGTGTGTGTGTGTGTGTGCGTGCGTGCGTGCGTGCGTGCGTGTGTGCATGCGTGTGCGCATGTACAGCGGGTGCATTTAAAGGGGAGTACTTCAATGAATGCACACTCTCTGATGTGTAGGTATAGCTACATCAGAGTAAATGTGTGTATGCAAATGTGTACTTTGTATGGTAGGGACACATATGTGCGTGCACACATACCTGTGCTTAATGTGTGTGTGTGTGTGTGTGTGTGTGTGTCTGGGTGTGTGTGTGGGGTGTGTGTGTGTGGTGAGTAAAAGTGATCAGTGTCCATGCTGAGGGCTTTGTCACAGCTGACCTATATTACGTTGTAGATGAAAGCAGCTGGATCAGTGGCCTACAGGGACAGTAAGAGAGTTGTGTTCTAATTATCTCTGCAGCGATGTAGCCACACACACACACACCAGGGGTGGATCTAGGTATGGGCATGGGGGGCAATGCCCTCCTAAATGCCCAGACTGCCCCACCAAACATGATGGTATGCAAAACAACCTAAGATATTTCAAATTAAAGTGCTTATACTATGATTTGAACCACTACTACTAACTAACTACAATTGTGGCATCACTAAACCAACACCATTTCATCATTCAAAACAGAAAACTTTTTGAGTCAGACCTGCCTACTTGCCTAATAAAAGTCTTGTAACTAAAAATGGTATGGGTGCGATTTCATCGCCCGTGGCGCGATTTTCACCTCCCCCCCCCCCCCCCCCCCCCCCCCCCCCAAATTGGGAAATGTTACATCCGCCCCTGGCACACGCGCAAACAAACATGCATGCGCATGCAGGCACGCACGCACACGCACGTGCCGTCAAATCAATGGGAGCCCACGGGAACATCTGCCAAGCTCCACTTGATAAACAACAGAGGCACATTCTCCATGTGAGATTGGCGGCAGCGTGGTGTCAAATGACGCTCATTAGGAGCCATTTGAGATCACTTAAATGACAATATGGCCTTTGGTCATGTCTGCAGGACGCAACCATCTGGGAACGTTAGCTGAATCACTGGATTCCATGAAGAAAAGATTAACGCAATCTACGCCAGATTCGAAGAATCTTGTATATAACCACAACTTTCCTAGAACCCATAAGTTTGTGTGTGCAGACGTTCCTGTTATCTTGTGATTAGTAGCCAGATTTGCAAGAGAAACAAGTGCCCAGGTGTATGAAATCAAGCACAAATGAAAACAGCTGATCTACATGCTCGCGGCGACACATTGTGAGGTTGTGCATTTAAAACCACATTGAATAAATTGAAATATTTGGTATACTTTTTTTATACTGTATATTTTTACCACACGATTTTGCAACCCACAAATGTGTTTTTGGTTGAGCCACCAACAAGATGTCATGAGTCAGATTATATAATATTGAAATCTCTATTGCTATCAGGTCCTGGAGTTGTGAAAAGGGAGTGGGAATGGGACTGCAAGACTTCTTGTTTGACCGTTAATACACTTCTTTGCTCTGCACTCCATACTCAACCACTCATATGTAAGTCGGGTCGCAGGGGCAACACCTCCACCAGAGTGCTCCAGACACAAGCTGTTTCGTTTTTGTTTGACTTTCAAGATGCCAAAAACTCATTTTGGCCGTTTGCATTCACAACCTACACACCTACACATGACCATAGAATAGGTGAGAGTAAGACTGCAATAGTGTCACCTGCCACTCTCCCAGACAACATGCCTGGCCGAGAAGATCGGCTAATAAGCAGCCTCCTGGGAATCATCACTTGATAACAGTCGAAGTGTGTGATTCAGCCACCGTACACTTGACTGCATGCTTACCGGTCTGGCTTTGCCGTTTGCACTGCCTTGTTTATTTCTTTTTTATTTTATCTATGATAATGAGCCAAGTCAAAGTGAGTTCAGAAATACTAATTGCTAAATGGTAAAGTGGTCTAATGTTAATGCTTTGCGTGATACTTTGAGCAATGTCAGTGTAACTTACACTGTAGCACTTGGTGTTTAGCTCAGTTCATAAATACACAATCACGTTACATTCTTGGCTCCGGCTAGGCCTAACTATCTTAAAGCAGGCAGGCACGCACACGCACACGCACACGCACACACACACACACACACACACACACACACACACACACACACACACACACACACACACACACACACAGGCATGCACACATGTGGGCATACACACAACGTGCACGCTGTGTTTTCGTGGTAATTGGATGCAGTACACACTCAATTAAGCTGTTAGCCTCCATGTCATTCCCTCACTTCTTAGTCCTCTCTCTCCCACTGCTTTCTTTGTAAATCTCACTCCCTTTAATTAGTCTTCATTTACTGCTTCAAATTCACTGTCCGCACCCCTACACCCCTACACCACCAAACCATCCCCTCAGTCATCGCCGCGACCACCACTGTCGTCTCCTCCTGCCTCACTTCGCTGAATCCTGCCTGTCTTTACTCTATTTCTCTCTCTCTCTCCTCCCCCTTCCTTCCCCGGCTTCCTCGCTTCCCTCCTCTCACAGCGAAAATGCGTTCCATTGTAAAGAACACACCATCCAAACCCATCAATCAGTTTGGGTTGCATTTATCGGAAACAACACTGAATTAATTTGTTGAAAATTGATTGAGGTACAGCAGCGAGGGGTACATGAGAACCAAGTAGTGTGAGATAATGACATAATAGAATGTTGAAAATGGGGTGGACTTCCCCTTTAAGCAGGAGACACCCATGATAACTCCAGGGATTAGTTGTCAATCCGATTGATCAATTACGAAATTATCGATTTGATTACAATTCATGGCTTAATCGTTGCAGAAGTACTGATAACCAAATCTCAGTGTGCAGACACACGCAGGCTGGTAAACTGATTGGGGAGCACAGTTCATTTCCAGGGCTGGTTTGATCCGCCCCTTCTATGCAAAGAAAAAGGGAGTGTTCTTTCTGCGCGCCGGCTTCACCAGTGCATGTAAACTCATGTCAATGTTTGTGCTGGGTTGTGTAACCTCATGTTTCTCTATTGTTGTCTCCGTCTTTTGTCTACTCTGCAGCTATTGACGGCGCATTTGCAAAGCAGTCCGTTCCTTCCCCAAAGACATGGAGCACCATTTCCTGATGAGACTGTGGTGAGTGAATTGGTGCATCCATGAGCGCACACACACACACACACACGCACACACGTGCACACACACACACACACACACACACACGTGCACACACACACACACACACACACGCACGCACGCACGCGCGCACGCGCGCACACGCACACACACACACACACACACACACACACACACACACACACACACACACATGCACACCCATACACACAAAGGAATACAATATTTATGGCAGCCACTCATCATTTGTATAGCCTTTACACCATAAATCCCACCAGTGCATGGTGGTGCGTCCTTGAATTCCCTCCCCCCCTGGTTGGGGCCAGATGTGAGGCCATTGCAAAAATGGTGGGGGATCAGAAGCAAACATGTCCCGTCTCCTTTCTGCTTTGATGCTGCGGTTTGTTTGGCAACGAGAGCCACCTGTATAACGTACAAACGGACTGCTTTTGGTGCTGCTGCTGCTGCACTCTTGGGAACGGAGGCCTGTTTTTGTGAGTGAACAAAGGAAGGAAGGAAGGAAGGATGACAGTCAAGCAATTTAAAAAAAACCCTCACAACCTGAGAGGGGGGGGGGGGGGGTGTAGAGAGAGAGTAGAAGTAAAAATAGCTGGCCAGTGGTGGCCTGGGGTCTCTAATAGTAACTGGTGACTATTTTTACTCTGTCTCTTTTCCCCATCCTCTCTCCCGTCCTCTCCCCTCCTCCACCTCTCTTTAGGGACTTTAAGCTGTATGACGGTGAGCCTCTAGTACGGCAACAGAACTCGATCCGTGCTCGAAAGATAAACCTGCTTGCCGTAGCAGCCATTCCTACTATACGACAGCACGTACACTGTAATGTACTGTCCACAACGCCTGTTTGACTCACGCTGCATAGACGTGTCACCATGGTAACCCGTTGCCTGTAGCGGGTGGCTGGGTGCTAGATGATTTTGGCAGCTATACGGTGATTGCGCCGTAGCAGCCGTACTTCCTGTAAGGGTTGCCGTTCTAAAATGCGGCAGCTTAAAGTCCCTAATCTCTTCTATCACTGCTGCTCTGATGACGTTCTCTCTCTGTACACACAGTAGAATCCTCAGTGTTAGACCAACACTCAAGAGTATATAGACAGTTTCTAAAGCGCAGCTTTGGCATTGTGAATTGCATTGACCCAAATGCACCATGTCAATGCAATCACACGCACCGACAGCAGGGGCGGATGTAACATTTCCCAATTGGGGGGGCAAGAGAAAATGGTATGGGGGTGGCTTCATCGCCGTGTCGCTTGAAGCCGCACCCATACCATTTTCGGTTACAGGACTTTTATTAGGCAAGTAAAGCATCAATAATAACATCAGTTGTTGTTGAAGTTGCAACAGACACGCAGCATGTATAAAGCTAAAGGTCTGAGTAGTAGTAGTGTTTCAAATCATTTTAAATATAAGCACTTTGAAATATCTTGTTTGCATGCCATCATGTTTGATGGGGCATTGCCCCCCCCATGCCCATGCCTAGATCCGCCCATGACCGACAGTGTGAGGCAACCCACTGGCCATTGTCTTGCTCAAGGACAACTAGACAAGTCAGCAAAGGGGCTGGGGGGTTGGGGGGGTCGGGAATAGAACCGGGACCCTTCTGATTCCCACGTGGGCCACTGTACCTCCTGAGCCACCGCCAGCTGTCCACATCTATATCCTACCCCCCCACCCCTCTGCTCTCACCCTCCCTCCCCATCCTCTCTCTTCCTCTATAGTAATTGACTCAAGCCACTCTGCTGCATTCCAATCCATCAATCTCTCTATCTGTCGCCCGTCCTTCCTTTATTCTTCTTCCCAGTCCACCTATATCCATTCATCAAGCCCCGTTCCATCCCTCCGCCCCGCCCTAGCCCACCTATCCATCGATCACCCCCTTGGTAGATCCTTCCTTCCAACCCCCCTGTCCTCCTTCCTTTATGGCTGGATTTACCTTTTAACAACAACATTGACACACTACAGCTGCCAGTTATATGACAGTCAGAAAGAGTGGCATTAAGTGGTAAGGCAGCATGAGTGCTTGTTTTAACCCTCTTTTAACACCATTGCTGTATAGACACTAGACTTTTCAGTAAGGCCCTCCCCAAACTGCTATGGTCCAATCACAACTACCTGTGATGGACAAACCCCTCATAAAACATTGATTTAAACGCAGGGTAAGTGATTTGAAATTCATTGTGTAGTACCAGCCTGGTGCACTAGGGGCCCCCAAGAGTAGCTACACTATGTGAACCTGCTGCTTGATCCTGATTGGAGGAGAATTCACCCTCCACCTGGGGAACTTTTATTAGCTCCTCTGCTAACGTGGGGGAGGGGGAAACTCCATATATGGTCTGCACACCTTATAATAGAGCATTTTAACAGAAAAAAATTGGGTGATATCTGACAAAAGTGAAATCACTTCCCCTACCTTTAAAAAACTAAATGTCACACATATTTTTCCAGTGCATAGGCCATTTCTTGGTGAACGTCTGATTCCAAAAATGCACCAGCTAGTATTTATTGTTTAATGTCTACATTTACATTGGAATGAATAAGCCTGGCTGTCCAACCCATGGTTGGACACTGGAGAGAGGGTGGGTGGGTCTCTTGCAGTGTTTATTGACAATCGAGTCGTGATGATGCTACGCGAGACTGCTATTGGATTGCTACGTGGTGATGATGTCAACAGCAATGGGACACGGCCATCTTTAACACTGCGCGTACCCACTGTAGGCGTTTCTTTCAAATGCGTTCCAGATAATGTCTCATGGTCAAAACAAGCATTATTGGATGGCTACTTTCAGATAGAGCCAACAGAGCCAAGAGCCAACAGAGTATACTCTACTTGTACAGATTGCTTCAAAGCACCACTGAGCAACTTCAGTTGAAAAGAATGTCAACTGAAGGGGGCAGGGCTGTCCTCGCACTCTCTCTCTATCTCTCTCTCTTTCATAACTCTCTTTCATGACACTTCTTGGACATGTGGGTTAGTTAGGGTCAAATCAGTGACCCCCAATACCTCTACCCACGCAGCCTCTACCCACTCATCTACCACTGCAGGGTCTTTTGCTATATATAAAGGTTGTGTCGTGTTTCTGTAGGTGTGAGCAAACCTGTTTTGTATGAATAAAAGCCAAAGCATGCAGTACAGCTGTGTACTGTATGTAGACCTGACCTGCGTCTCCTATGCATGGACGTACATGGACCACATGAACCCTAAGCATGCTTTATACTGGCCGTATTGTTATCACAGCTGAAACATTCTGCTAAAAACGAGTCGGGCATTTGCGGGAAAATGTACAGCAGGTCTACAAGCTCACAATCGCGAGCTTGAAGATCTTATTTTCTAATTGCTTGGTGCAACAGACAGACAGAGGGTTGTGCTTGTGCTGTCACTGTCCTGAAGGGCAGCATATTGTAGCGGTTAATGATCTCATTATGATCCAAGGAGTACACCGGCTGTGTGTGTGTGTGTGTGTGTGTGTGTGTGTGTGTGTGTGTGTGTGTGTGTGTGTGTGTGTGTGTGTGTGTGTGTGCGTGTGCGTGTACATGCGTATTTGCATACATGCATTCGCTCAGCTAGATGCAATAGCAAAAAAGTACTCTGAATTGTCAATATGCATAACATAACAAAAGTATACCAAGTCTGACAAACCGTATTTGCATTTTACCCATTTCACGAATAGAAATGGGTAAAAAGGTAAGTAAAGTAGAATATTATCCCCCGAGTGTAAAGCATTGGAAAATGGACAAAGTACCTCAATATTGCCCTCAAGTACAGCATTTGAGTAAATGTAGTGTTACTTCCCAGTAGTGAGCAAGGAAGTTCTTATTGAGAAGGAAGGGAAGCCAAGTCTGCCGTGGCTGCGCCATGACACCTCGGGTGTCAAAACTCCTACCGGAAGCTAGGGCAAATACATGGCAGTGGACGGATGCATGCCGGATTTCTTGCAAACAAACATGATTTATGAACCACTGCATGCGACCAATGTCATATAATCGGTTCAGGAATATAAAAGAAAACAGGTCACAGATTGTTGTCCGAGTGGGTGTTTTTCGAATTGCAAATTATTTCATTTTAATGAGTCTGCCTGGGCTGCCTAGCCTCTCATCGCGAGAACTGTCCCTCATTGCAATAGCACCCAGCTGCAGTCTCACAGACAGTGGCGTCACGTTCAGAACGATCAGACGCATACTTTCTGCTCTTTGGATAGCTATATAATATTACACAGTGTACACATCGAAAAGCAACACAACAGACAACAATGTGTTATGTGTATTCTGTCATTTTCCAGAAGTCTTTAATTTACAATGGTATCAGTCGTTCAGAAATAATTTTTGTTTGTCCCTGTCCACTCCACCGCTCCATTGACTTCAATGTATTCCCCGCGGTTTCAAGCTGCAGCTTGCCACCCAGCGTGATGAATCTGCCCATTCTATTGGCCAAGTAGAGAAAATGATGTTGGGTTCCCTTCCTCCTATTTTCCTTGGTAGTGAGTGAGTGAGTGCAGAATGTGTGTGTGAACTGGAGGCAGGAGTTTGAATGGGAGGAGAACAGCTTATCGATCGCTAGTGCTTGATTATCTGCAGCAGGCCTTATCAGTGTCAGATAAGAGACTCAGTACAGTCTGCTGCTCACATCCCTGGCTCAACTTCTTCTGAAATCTCCTCATGTCAAGGACCCCCAAGTTGTATTTGGCCGTAGACTTCGCCACCCCCCCCCCCCCCATACACACCTCCAAACCTTTTGTGCCAGGGACCTCCAGAAGAGGAGAGAAAAAAGTATTAAAGGAAGAACCAATATGAAAAATAAAACACTCTCTTGCTCTGTAGTGTGTCCCCAAACATCTTTGAGGACACACTATTCTCCTGATGAAAATAAACATTTTAGACACTTAAAACATCTAAACATCTCATGCATGTGTGTCTGTGTCTAAATGAGATCCAGTTGAACACCAGGGGTTATTTATTTAAAATGAATATTTTCATCAAGAGATAAAGACAGTAATTGGTGCCTTATGCAAAATGATAGAATGGAGTTTATATAAATAGTAGTTTTGCTGGGTCTCTGATAGGGTCTCTGATTAATTCCATTCATCAGCTTTTGGGATTTTTCTTTCACTGTTAAACACATCACCAGTTGAGTAAACAATAGAAACAAAGTCATTTCTTGGCTGAGCTACACCTTTAACTCCCACAGATGAATATCAAGTAGGCCCAGTTAGTTTAATTGATCCTAGCGGCCAGGTGGGTGGGCCACCAATGCTCCTGGGATTTTCAAGTGGGCTCTGATCCAGAAAAGGTTTGGGAACTGCTGCTCGACCGTATAATTATAATGCCCTTAGGCTGCACTCGCACTGTTACTTATAATAAATCGAGAAAGTTTTATGAAATCAGCCTTGATAAGACCAGCTCCTTAAATTTCAAGTGGGAGTAACTAGACTTGTCAAGATAGAGGAGGGTAGAAAGAAGCATAGAACCTGTGCCTCCCATTGGAAATAAATGGCACTGGTCTCATCATGGCGGATTTGATAAATCATGGCTGATTTATCAGATTTAATAGTGTAAATGCCACTCTAAAAATAGTGTCATTATACTACAAGTTAAGCGATCGCTGTGCAGTCGCCAGTCGTCGACCGTTGGTGGTCGAGTGCCCCTCGAAGTACTCCAATTGGCCCCTAATCATGCTAATGTCATGAGTATTAGGCCATGGCTGACTTGTGCGTAACATGCTAGTTTGCACTCTGCTGAGTGCTGATCTAGTTATTTCTTATTAGATGGATTTTGCCTTTATTGATAGTGTACAGTCATTTTTGGGATAGAGATGGGGGAAGACGGGCGTCTGCAACACACCGTCAGGCTGGATTACCTACCAGCCTAGGTGCCTGGGCCGCTCAGGCCCAGCCCAGATTGATGTTATTATTTTACAGCATGTCTACTTCTATTCCTGGTGAAATATGAGATGCTTGGTGATTGGTAGGAAAATACCATTTGATATACCGCTTCTTCCCTCTGTTGTGCTGTTGTTATGATAGACCTTTGAGAGCCACGGTTGATAAAACAGGCTATTGCCTCAAGCCTTTTATCTCCAAACTGTTTGTTTGTGATAAGGTTGATAAAATGCTAATGCTGTTGGGTGCATTTAATGAAATCATTAAAATTCTATATACGCTGGCCATCTGTCAAAGACACGCAGGAGTATTAGTCAGCGTCAACCCAATGGATGGATGGCTACAATGAAAAACTAGAATGAATTAAGCCTAGAATCTATGCTTGGGTGACAAAGTGTCAGAACATTGTCAGCAGATATAGAAGTACAAGGCGTTTTGCCTTGCTTTAGTAAACAAGACCAGCTGAAGGTTCAATTACTGTCTATCCCACGATTCCTAACCCGTGGCCCATGAGAATACTGCAAGTGGGCTAAATTGGCAATACATGAAGATATCGATATTATAACAGTGAAGTTCCTACGGTACATTCTCAACTTATCTTCATATAATGGAACTTTGAGCCTATATAATTATACCTATATAACAATTGTTTTAAAAAAAGAAATGTCACACACATTCTTCCACATGTTTTTTTGGAAGATGGACATGTTTTGGGGAAATGATAAAGAAACAGATGCAACAGGTATTGGTATGTGATGTAACTATGGACTGTAAAGTCTTAGGGGAGTCAGTCTGGTTGAAGTGAAGGTAAAAGAAGAGGACAGATTTGCTACAAATACTATTAGCAGCAGCAAAGAAGGACAATAGGGATTTTAAGCCTAGGACGGCGACGTCTCGACAACGGCAACAGGAACTCCATCAGTGCTCCATAGATAAACCTGCTCACCGTAGCAGCCGTTCCTACTACGGCAGAACCTACTTTGACACACGCTGCACGCATAGACGCATCGCCATGGTAACCCGTCGCGGATGGCTATACTTAATCGCTGTCAATGATTTTGACAGCGATTGCATCATAGCAGCCGTACTTCCAGTAAGGGGTGCCGTTCTGAAAATGCCTAATAGGCAAGCCTAATATGCTAATAGGCTTAAAGAGCCTATTATAAAGAAATGTGGGCAGGCAGAGACCCCAAATTAATATCAGTGGGAAAAGCTGGTCGAAGACATTTACATCAAAGGAAAAAAAAATACTTTCAAATTGAGGCTATAGGAAGACCGGAGGGACAGTATACAAAGGGAGAGGGTAGAGGGAAATGGGAGCTGAGGACTAATGGGAGGGGAAAACCTGAGGGGTCATGGTATGAAATGTTGACTCTGATAATGAGGACGAGGAATAACGTAGTAATAAAAAAAAAAACGTAGTCCATACGACTACTTTGTAGTGACCTTTTCATGACATTATGGATGGGTTATTTCTCATCTATGAGCTGACGGGAAATAAACTTGACCCAAGCTGTAGCAACCAAACTCTCCTCTGACAAGATCCATTGCTCAGTATGACATCCCTCCATGTGTGATTTATGGATGTTATTTCAGATGCCACCCGAAATAAAGCTGGGAAGGAGCTTGGGAAGGAGCGCTTGTTTTACGGCTACTACTAGTAACCCTGCCGACTAGTCGCACACATATAGTGTCTAAATGACTCTTAATGACCTGCCTGAGATACAAATTCTATAGCAGCTTACTCTTACCTGCGATCCATACGTCAGGCAGCCAGAAGTTTCAAAGAGACCGCGCGTAGGCTGTTACGTGCTCATATAACGCACGCACGACAACGCGTCACTGACTAAGACTCGACCTGCGCGGAGCGCGAGAGGCATTATTCACTATTGTGTACTGCCTACTGGCAGTCAGAAAGGAATGAAACAGAACCGCAGAAAGCCCCAACCTAACCCTAAACATCCTAAACATAACCTCAGTAAAACCATGGCTAAACCTAACCCTAACTAAAATATCAGACCTACAAGCTCATAGCGTGTCACGGAGTGGCGTGCTATGAGCTTGTAGGTCTGATATTTTTGAAAATGATGAAAGTGTGGCCCAAATCTTTGAATTATTTTTTCAGTTCAGAATGGGCTAGTCTGAACTACTCAACTTCTATTTCACAAGAAAAGAGAAAGGCAGGATTGGAGCCATAGGTGCTCAACCTGTACGGGTTTGTGTACTTTTGTGTGCATTTGCATGCATGCACGCGAGTGTGTGTGTGTGTGTGTGTGTGTGTGTGTGTGTGTGTGTGTGTGTGTGTGTGTGTGTGTGTGTGTGTGTGTGTGTGTGTGTGTGTGTGTGTGTGTGTGTGTGTGTGTACGCATGTGCATCCTTCATCCTTCACATTATTTAATCAAAGCCATCCATCACAGCCTCATAATTAGACAGAGGGATGGATTGCATGATGAGAGCCCTTTGGTTATCGCGCACACACACACACACACACACACACACACACACACACACACACACAACACACACACACACACAGGAACAAGGCAGCGACATCACTTTCAGTCTAGATGACATGACTAAAGACTTGTTCTTCTCTGAATGGACACCGATGCAGAAAACATGGCACTAAACCTCACACAGGAATCTAAAAGCTGTTTTAGCTACTCAGCTCACTACTCTATAGCTTCAGGATTGTAATGGTGAGGGACATTTCATCGAAAAGACATGTAGATTTAGAACCAATAATAATAACTGAATTGTATACTTACATGTACATACAATACATGTATATATAACCAGATATTCAACATGGTTGACCTGAGACCTAATTCTACAAATGAATGTCTTCTAAATCCTGAGTTTCAGTTTTCTGAAAACTCATGTTTCTGTGTCAGTGGTCCTCAATATTATGTCAAGGACCCCCCAAATCATCTGTATATAACCGACGAACCCATCTGAAAACATGTAGTTCCAGTGAATACTTTGCTTTATTATCATCTCGTGGCTTACATTTTACTTTTCATATCAACATATCAATGCTTAAATTACTAATTCTAAGCATCGATTCAGTCCAGAATTTAGTCCAGGCTTGCAGGCTCAAAGAGAAACATTTCGACAAATGTTCAATCCCCCAATGTTCTGAGCCTCAGAATCTGAGGTAATCGGTGAGGAGATCAATACTACAAAAGATATCCCATTTCATCTGTGTATTTCTCCACAAAAGGTCTCGCTATAGTCAAGTTATTGATGTTCCCTCATCGGAACAATGGGATTCAGGGTGTCCATAAATGCGGTTATTAGTGATTCTACTGCTCAAAATGGGAGAACGTATCAGGCTCGGTAGCTTATACAGACGTAAAACATACTGTAAATGTGTAGGTGTGAGGCTAGACTAGAAATATGGAGGGAAACACTCAGCCTGGTTACGCGAATGTAGGCTCTTTTGCTCTGCTTTTTTGTGCATTTCACTGGCACTGGCTTCACAATCAGGCATAGGTAACGGGAGGGAAACGTGTTAAAGGTAATATAGGCTTTAGTGTGTACAAAATCTGTGTTTGTAAACAGATTGAATCCAACTCCACCTCACCTCCACCGTATTGGCTCATTACGAAACTGCTGCGCTGCGATTGGCTAAAATGCCGCCTCTCCTCTCACAAGCACCTACCCTCACACACTAGCACCGTCATGAACCTGACGAGTCGGATTTGTTGACAACAACAAAAGTACTGCACCGTCTGCAGGGCAAAGCAAGTGTGTCTAAAGGGAAACGGCTGCAGCATCAAAGTAGAAGTGACGTAGACGGGAAAAAGGCAAAGAATATATCTGTATATCTGTTGATTTTTGGCTAAAAAGTTGCCTATAATACCTCTAAGTTTCATTTATACATGTAGAAGAACAGCATTATTTTCTTGACAAAAACAACTGTCCTACAAGCTAACCATAATACGCCACATTGTGATGCGTTGTTAGCTTATTATTTGATTAGATTAGGTGTTCTCAGCAAGCCATTACATTGTGCGATGAGGTACACACACTTTTATCTTATTTTTATCTCATCTACAGTAGGTGGTGTTCCAAAAGCCAGTATCTTGCCCACAAGTCTCACTGGTGATGACCACAGCGGCTTGTTTCAGCAGATCTGCGTTAAAATCCAATTTTATATCACCGTGCCGCACATAATGGCGTTACCATAATCAAATATGTGTTCCCCACAAGAGATGAGAAAAGATCATTGTGAGAGTTAAAGTAGCAACAAAGTCAGTGTAACGACTTTAGTCCTGTACACACTGGGTATTTGAAAATAGCCGCTCTAGCTGCTTGTAGATCGGTCTCAACTATGCTCTCCTATGTTGTTTTTATTTTATTTTATCCTCATGCCTCGATCTGGTGATAATGAATGCTTGACACAATGCCAAATGTCAGTAGCTCTAAACAAACAAACATGCATCTTACGAACAACCAATGTCATACATGTCTGGCAAAGTCTCTTGAAGAGCTGTGAGCTTGTTGGAAGATCACCTAGTAATTGAACACATCCAATTATTTAATTTTCTAATTTTGAGCTAATCACTAGCTGTGTGTGACAGCAGCAGCAGGAGCAGCAGCGCAGGTGTGCTTTATTTATACTACACAGTCTACACTGCAGTGCTTTTAATGATGAAACAGTGCTTACATTGATTTACTGCGGAGTGGATCCAGGGATCTCAAAGGATTTTGAAACCATATAGCTCTAATGAATATTACATATAGCCGCTCATGAATGTGTCGTTTTCAAATGCAATTTGTTGTATGTGTGCGTGCGCGCGCGCGTGTGTGTACGCATGTCACACTATACAGTACACTAAGAAATATTGTCTGTCTGAAAGCGCTGTGGTTCTTCTGAGTGGGTTTGTGAATTGATCTGAATAAGAACATGAGCATTGAGATTGCTGGGACAGGAAGAACAGTGATGAAACCAATTATTTTTTATTTTTAAACCCAAATGCTCTCTAATACTATTAATAATGGATAATGTGAATGCTACTTGCAGAATATGTGATCCATATGTGATCCATCTTGCGGTATACTCAATACAGTGTTATAGATATCATTTGATACTCTGATACTCTACACATAATCTAGCACGAACTTGTTTTAGTTGTTGTGGACAGACAAGTTGCAATGTTGCAGTTCAGTGTTTCACTGTTTGGAGACGGTACAATTTTGTACTATTAGGTTTGTTTTTGGCATTTGTGGTCATTTTATTTTTCATTTTCAGTTATACAGTACGTTGTACATATTGTGATGCATCGTTGATGAAATCTCTTGTAATAATATTGAATATCGCAATAACTGCATATCACATACGCTATTGAGGGCCTAATATCGTCAGTCACACGTGCGCGCGCACCCATCACCTCCACTTTCACATCCAATTGTGTCCTGTTACCTCTTGTCAACAGTGATAGCACCTGCTGACAAAAAGCAGTCAGATGTGTCTTTAACCACCCACCACCAGCCACCCTCAACCATCCCTAGTCCATACACACAATGAATCATTGATCACTGTGTAGAGAGTGTCAGGAGCGCAGCTAGCGCTGCCTAGCTGAGACGTTTGGGGAGGGGAGCAGGGGCGGATTGGCCATCTGGAGTACAGGGAGTTTTCCCGGTGGCCTGCGCCACCTAGTGGCCTGGACAAGATCCAAAATGCACTAGTGGCACTTCCAAAATGCACTAGAATGCGCTAGATGCGCCGCCTGGAACATACAGATCAAAATGACCATTTATCTTCTACATTCTCCAGTTGGGCTAATTCACATGATGAATATTTTAACTCTTGAGGGTGTAAAAATGAAACCCGCAAGGGTCCATTTGGTTTCATTTTTACGCTCTGAAAGAGTTACATCTGGTTAACCAGCTGCCCCCCCCCCCCCAGAGTGGCCTGGCAAAGGCAAAATTGTCCCGGTGGGAAAATATGTGCCAATCCGCCCCTGGAGGGGAGGGAGGGAGGGACGGCGGGCGAAAACTTTTTTCCCTGCCTTCTCAATCTTTCCCTTTCGGCGCCGCCACTGACACGTCGTTCTTCACTCTGCCCTCCCACCACACCCATTCTTCTCTCTTGTTCACACGCACGTTCACAGGCACGGGACACCCACAAGACACATTCACACCTTCATTTGTCATCGCCATCCTCTCTCTCTCTCTCTCTCTCTCTCTCTCTCTCTCTCTGTGTGCTTTCACAACCGTCCTGCTCACTGCATTTCAATTTGCCGTTGTGACCGAACTGAACTGCTGATGCAGGTGATGGTAGTTATGGTAGACTATGGTAGACTGGTGATGGTAGACTGTTTTTCTCGGAGACTGATCGCACATGTGCGTGCGTGTTAAAGTGCAGGCAGTATTGGCGAGTGTTTTTTTTTTCTGGAGAAGCCGCGGGACACTGACTGCGTTTCGTCTTCCTTTCTTTGTTCTTTTGTTTCCCTAGTCGAAAACATGTTCCTGCAAAATGCAAATGCTGAGAGCTCACACCAGCATCTCACCCTCTCTCTCTCTCATTTGCACCTGTGTTCTGACAATGAAGTTGATTCTGATTCTGTGTCATTACAGCTGCACCTACATGAGTACCGACCCCTCCCTTCCCCTGAGCAGCGTGCTTCTTACACATGCACACACACACAGGTATTGTAACGGGGTTACATGCTAGATTACTGTACATCTAGGGCTATAAATACGTTAAAACGGCAAACAAGAAAATAATCAGTTGAACTGAAGCAGGGGCTTTCAACCTTTCTGATACCAGGGGCCACCATTCGAGCACATTCTAGCCCCACAGCCCCCAATACTCAAAAGATTTCTTTTGCCATTGTCCACAATATCAGACTGGAGTTGGGAAACAACACAGGCAAAACATACAGAGCAAAATGACCATTAATCTTCTAGTCATGTAGACTTGGGATAATTAAGATGATGAATAATTTAAAATGAAACCAAATGGACCCGCATTTTTACGCTCTCAAGAGTTACATCAGGTTAACCAACTTAGCTGGGGACCACCTGGAACCCTCTCAAGGTTCCAGGTGGTCCCCGGACTACTGGTTGAAAACCACTGAACTAAAGCATGCATGATGACACATGATGAAGGGCTGCATTCTGTGGTGTACGTCACTGCTGCTGATAGGCGGTTTCATATGTTCAACATTCTTGTCTAGTTATGGTTAAAACCATAACCTTAATTAAATAAGAGTTTAGATTAGAAGTAATCCGAAAGTAACTGAAAAGTTTACTTTACTTTTTAAATTGCGTAACCCGGGTTACGTTACCGACTGCAATTTTTAGCAAGTAACTTGCAGCTGTATGGGATTGCTTTGTGTGCATGCACCTCTACACACACACACACACACACACACACACACACACACACACACACACACACACACACACACACACACACACACACACACACACACACACACACACACAAAGTTACCCCAGCATTCATACGCAGCTTCATAATCAATGGTCAGATGATACACTTGCTAGCGCTACTGTTTCTGTTTCATAAGAGGATTAGAGTGTAACAGAGAGAGAGCGAGAGAGAGGAAAAGTTGGGCTAAAAGTGATGACGCTCGCACTGTACGCAGAAACAGTAGAAAGTAGGTGTATGAAACAGCACCCCCCCCTCCTCCCCAAACCGACAATGCTTTGACAGTGTTTCTCTCTGCTCTCACTCTCTTCTCGTTTCTTATCGTCTCTTTCCCCTGGCCTCTCCTTCCTGTCTGTTCTCTTCTCCTCTTTCTCTCTCTCTCTCTCTCTCCTCTCATGTCCTCCTGACGGTGTGCCGTCCCTGCCTAGTGCCTAGACTATAGAACTCTCTCCAAAAACCTGCTGCATTTGCTCCTCTCATTAAAGTCGTCTCACATGGGGGACAGGGAGGAAGACAATGGGCGGTTGGGGGAAAAAAAACAGCAGACAGACAATGGAAGACGAGGATTATCCCGCATGTTTACATCCTATAACCCCCCCGATTCATCCTCAAATACAAAAAGTATTCTCATTTTGAACGTATAGGTATCAATACAGCTGTATCGATACCTATACGTTCAAAATGAGCACCTACTGTGGACAATGCAGAACTGGAGCAAACAGAGGAACAAAGAGGATGTTTTACAGCATATTAGGCTGCCTGCAATATATCATATTGATATTATATACAGTACATTCGATATTCGAATAATATTCTATTCTATTCTAAAATTCTATATTCATTCGAATCCAAATGGTGTTTTAAGAGGAATATTCAAATGTATTTTTGGCCAGTTCTTGCAGCACTGTACAATACATGTGATGCCGGCTGTGGGAGTGGAGGGGGACCTCAGGGGTACATGTAGAACAGTGGGAGGGGGCATCTATGTCAATATATACAGTATGATATCACAGCGATCAAGGTAGATGTGTGGATTTGTTCTTTAATTAAATGTATTATTTACTTTTCCACCACTGATCCTCCCTCCCTCATCTCCTCGCTCTTGTTTTCCCACCAGGTCAATAATTGTTCTCTTCATCTTCCTTTCTCTGCCTTTTTGTTTTGTTTTTCTGATCGTTATAACTCTCTCTCTCTCTCTCTCTCTCTCTCTCTCTCTCTCTCTCTCTCTCTCCATCTCTGGTCTTGTCATCCAGGGTTTACAAGTAACGTTTTACGTGTAACGAGATTATGTAATCAGATTACAAAAACAGTAACTGTAATGTCCTTTTTAAAATGTGTAATCTGGATAACAGTAACAGAGGTGTTGTTGTGAGATTACGTTCTCCCCATCCACTCATCTGTTTTATGGCTCCAAATAAGTTTAAGTACTAAAAAAATAATTCAATAATTAGTTGAACTAAAGCATGCATGATGACATGACGCATGATAGGCTCAACTTTCTTGTCTGGTTATCAAAGGGAAGATTTTTCACTTATAATTAAATATAGTTTTGCTTTAAAAAGTAATCCAAAAGTAACTGAAATGAATCTGTCACTTTAGCTTTTAAATAGGGTAACCCGTATTACATTACTGACAACAATTATTAGCAAGTCCATGACATTTACATTGGAATGAATGAGACTGTCTGCGAAGGCAGAGGCTTATGGAAAGGTCTCTCTCCCTTTCTCTCTTCCCGTCTCTCCTCTCTCTTGTTTCGCTTTGCAAGCAGGCCCTCGCTTCGAATGGGCCGATTTATAGAGAATTTTGGGACGATACTCATGACAAAATGACAGCTTTATAGCCGATGGCCGACACTATATTTCTCCCTTTTGTGCCAGGCAAACAAATACGCCAACATAGCCTACACAAAATGTATGCTTACCTAGAATGAATGCTAATTAGTTAATGTATGCTACAGTATGTTAGTTCCACTGATCCAAGCCGGCACACAATCGATTTCCAAGTGGGCCCTTCATCATCCAGAAAAGGGACTCACCCACCCCCACACAGCTCTATGAAATTATACTGCTGTTTGACTAAATGCTGTGACTAACACGTCACTTTTCCACTGTGCACCTGCAACAAAATGATGAAGGGATCCAGAAAAAGGCTGAGGCCATCGAGAGGGAAAGAAAGATGGGTAGTCACTATGTACTCTAAGGGAATAAAAAAGCCAGAGGCATGTTCTCACATTGGTAGTTTGAGAGCGTAAAACATGTCCATGTCCATGTTTACACTCTCAGAGTTAAACCAAGACCCAGTGTTTATGACACAGAGCATAATAAAAAAAAATCCTCCATCATCTCAAAATCTCTCTCAGTAATTCCTTCTACCCCTCATCTTCACATCATCACTTTCACTGTGCAAGTTGTGAGAACATGATTGATGTATGAATTGAAGTATTAATTCTATAAACAGAGTTTGCAGAATGAGTATATTTCAAATTAGAGCACAACTCAAAACAAAAACTGTTACCGAGTGTGGGCTGACACTGAAAAGGTTTTTATATGTACCATAATATTTAGGTTTCTACTTTTGTTAGACACTCGCGTGCTGGTCATGCAGCTTCAAATGCAGTTGGAAATGGTACCATCGTTTTCAACAAGGGCACCGCAAATATGTTGTAAGGGGCATATTAAGCATGTGTGCAACATGTAAACTGTTTTAAAGTATTGTACGATAACTAAAGTCTCTTTAAAGGTAGGGGAAGTGATTTCACCAATGTGTTTTGGTGTGGAATTCTCCTTTAAGCCATCAACCATCTCTGGTTTTCCTCTACTTAGGGCTCTACCATGTTTTCCATGTCTCCTTAGGTAAGGCCTACCATCCATCCATCCATCTCCCTGCTGAGGGAGGCTCTTAAGTGCATCAGTGATACAGTAACTGGATTCCAGATGCTAGTAGCGGTTTCTAATTCACTCCCTGATCTCTTCTGTTGGACTTGGGGCTGATGCATTGTTTGTGTGCTTGTGTGCATGTGTGCTTTAGGAGAAGTGGGGGGTGAGCACTAGCTTGGAACCCTGGAGCCCTGAATCACCACTTTGAATTATTTTCCCTGGGGATTCAGGTCTGGTGATGCGGTCTAAGGGGGCCGTCAGTATTAGTTGAAATTGGCCGACACCCCCGTCACTCAACAGTGTCAAACAACAAACATGGCTCCTCCAATGCTTCTTTAAAGAAGTGTTGGGTTTTATAAACATCCTCATCCGACATATTTTACTAATTTTGTTTATAACGCTCATCGCCTGTGTTTGTTTGCTTAGCAACCGCGCTAGTGCATTAGCCATACTGACAACAATGTCATCTGCTTTCCCAATATTCGTATGGGTTGGTAACCAATCACCAAAGACTGCTGCCTTGACGCCCAACGTCAAGATATTTAAATAAGATATTTCGAATCAGTGCCTATATTTAAAATGATTTGAAACACTACTACTGCTACTGACAAACTACAGCTGTGTCACCACTAAACCAACAGCAGGAAACTCTCTGAGTCGGACCTTTAGCTTTATGCATGCTGCGTGTTATTGTTGTTATTATTGATGCTTAATTGCCTAATACATACATTTTCTCCTGCCCCCCAATTGGGAAATGTTACATCCGCCCCTGTTCACCTCCCATTAGTTCGCAGCTCTCATTTCCACCAGCAATCATCCATTCGTTCTTCTTGTAGCCTCAATTTGAATATATTTTTTTTTCTATTGCGTAAATGTCAACCAGCTCTTCCCACTGATTCTGATTTGGGTTTTCTGTCTAGCCCCCATTCCCTGGTAATGGCCTTCTTTCATGCTGCTAATAGAATTTTTACCTTCCCTTCAACCAGACTGCCCAAATACCACACTTTACAGTCCATATAATTACATCATATCCCAATATGTTTTGCATCAGTTTTTTTTTTAATCATATCCCGTTTCCACGCTGCTGCTATACAGTAATTCACTTTATGAATATTTTAATAATCTGTATTATACCGTTCACTTCTTTGCTGTATTTAAAGCGACTCTGTTGTCCGTTATACTCCCTGTCCACCGGCACACCAAATATACTGTACCATTGGAGTGCCACAACTAAAGGTGTTCCAATACTCATCTTCCCCGGACTATGAATAATGGAGGAATCCCATATGTGCCGGCTTGTAGAAACTAGATCACCAACTGTGGGGCCTGGGGAAGCCTGTTTGGGCCCTGGGCTGCCCTGGGGCCTTCAGGGTGGGCATGGGTGGTGGTGGTGGTGGTGGTGGGTCAGACAGGCATCCCATGTGGACCACACAAAGATGCAGGAACAATGGCTATATTACCAAAATGTTAATCTCATGAATCAATTCCACAACTGTTCCCACCAGCTGCCTTTTCTCAAAAAACTGCAGCCAGTGTGAAAAGCTGTCATCGGCATTCACACAGTTGGTTACATTTCTATATAGTGACAAAGCCTGCATCTAGAATGATTCATTGACAAGGAGAAGTAACATCATATTCCATTCTACATGGTTAGCACGCAGGAAAGTACCTTTCTGGCAATCAGATGTTATTTAAGTTGACCATCCGAATGGTCCCTAAAGCCCTTTTCACAGCAAATGGTCACCTTGTAATGCAAAAGTTAACACTAAAATAGTCTTGTAAATTCTGCTTAAATTGTAAACTTTAACGATTGTATGTCACTTTGGATTATGAGCGTCTGCTAAATGCCTAAATTGTAAATTGTAATATTGCCAAGAGAAAACCCGATAGGTGGAAAAAAAATCTCTTTCTGGCCAAAAAAATGCATTTTATACTTGTGGTGGTCGGCTCAGAGTGCGTCCACTAAGGAAAGAAAGTAGGCTTTCCAATTGCTCAAGCCGCGTTTGTATTGGTGAGTACTATTTTTCTTTTCGCTACAGACGAGAGGCTGGTCTGCATTTCATGCGACCGCAGCAAGAGAAGAGTAACATTATAGTTCCTATGAATGGCATTGGGGCTATGGAACAGAACTAACATCCCATATGTTGAGCTGACCTCATCAAACCACTTACATTTAACAGATGCTCCATACTTGGCCAGACCTCATAGAACACTGATTTGATCTCATCAAACCTCTATACCGCAGTAGCTTAGACTTAGACTGGGAGGTCGGGGTTCGATTCCCGGCCGGGTTATACCACAGACTCCAATGCCTCCCTCAGCATCAAGGGTTGGATTGGGTGCAAGTCCATGACATAGCGTCATGTCCACTGGGGGTGTACTTGTACATCATGTCCACGGGGTGGACTTGTACATCATGTCCACGGGGTGGACTTGTACATCATGTCCAGGGGGTGTACTTGTACATCATGTCCAGGGGGTGGACTTGTACATCATGTCCACGGGGTGGACTTGTACATCATGTCCACGGGGTGGACTTGTACATCATGTCCACGGGGTGGACTTGTACATCATGTCCAGGGGGTGTACTTGTACATCATGTCCAGGGGGTGGACTTGTACATCATGTCCACGGGGTGTACGTCAAGCTGCCTCACTCTACAGAAACAGGAGATAGGTTCTGGGCCTCATGGCTCGGCCTAGCCTCATGTCATCACAGCAAGGCTTACTTAAAGGGGAATTCGACTCTTTTTCAATATTTTACTATGTCATTAATATACCTTAGAGATGTTGTGTGGACATGATAAAAAAAAAAAGTTCCCCCAATTCTGTATTTCCTAAAAATGGAGCTCTGAAAAAATCATTAACATGGTGAAATACATCTGATGACATCATCAAGATGTATTTCACCATGTTAAGGATTTTTCTTTCAGACCCCTTTTTCCTGAGAGGGTCCATTTGGTTCACATCTGTATCCTCTCAGGAAAAAAAATTGAAAATGGGTGGAATTCCCTTTTAAAGCACAGTAAGCTGCGTGATGTGAGTTTTTAGTGGGATCTCTCCTCAAAGTGCTCTTCAGGAACTCTCATATCGAATTGCAGGTCGGCAAAGTGTTTTTATAGTAATGGTGCCCTTGTTAGGCTTGTTAAATGCTAGCGTCTGGCACCAAATCGTCACAATTTGTCTGCCCAGTCAGTGCTCACTCAAACATAAATTTAGAATTGGCAATTGCTACTTAAGCTTTCGCTTCTGAACAGAACAGTTGGCTGCAGTGTAGGTATGTAGTGATGAACACTTTAGTTCTGTACAGCAGGTGCAGTAGAGGTAAGAGTAATGCTATTTTAAAATGTATGTCAACACAACAAAGAAGAAAACAAACAAACAAACAACTTTTTGAACCCTTGCAGCAACACGTCACTTAAGTCAACTCCACTCAGCTAAATTAAGTGATTTAAAGGGGAATTCCACCCATTTTCAACATTTTTTCTGAGAGCGTACAAATGCAACCAAATGAACCCTAACGGGTTCATTTGGTTCCATTTGTACGCTCTCAGAAAAAAGAAGCGTCTAAAGAAATCCATTAACATGGTGAAAATACATCTTGATGATGTCATCAAGATGTTTCACCATGTTAGTGCCCTCTTCAGACCTCCATTTCTTGGAAGCACAGAACGGGGGAACTTTTCTATCATGTCCACCCAGCACCTCTACGGTATACCAAATGACATATCAGAATGTTGAAAATGGGTGGAGCTCCCCTTTAATTGGTTCTTATAGTGTGTGTATAGTGTATTTTTCAAATCTATTGGTTTCATAAGTTAATCAATAGAAAGCAAAAACACTTAAGGATGCAGCCACACTATCTCAGAAATCTGAATTTAGTTTCCTTCTGAATTAACTGAATTAACTGTACTCTACTGTAGATTCAGTCATCTTGCTGCTGGTCCTGTAAAGACCAGGAATTATTATTAGTATTTATTATTATTGAAGGACAATGGAGCTGACCTTCTGTCTTGTCTCTTCTTGCTCTCATCTCCTCTCTATTTGATTAGCATGTAATCGTAGTGTGTATGTGACTTGGTTTAACCCACTACAAAGCAGATCAGCTATTTTTTGCTGTGCGACACCAAAACTTTTGGTTGAAAATAGGGACGCCAGGCCTAATGTGTTATGTAAGTAAGTACCGAGTTAAAGAACACAAGGTCACATTGATTTGTACTCTCATACCGGTGCCTGCCTGCTTTTACAGTAGAGACTGTTTCTGTTCCCGCACAGGGACTACAGATCCCTATCTTCCATTAGATCAAACCCCTTCAATTGAATCAACATCACCCATGTGAGGCCAACAACAATCCTCTGAGCCACATGAGAATCATTAGCACCAGAATTAAACAGGAAAATCCTCACTAAAGGTCCACAAAACACTGGCAGCAATTTTTATTCTGTGCCAATTATTTTGCCTGAAAAATATACTTTATCAAACTGTTATTTATTTCATTATTTCATTATAGCAGGCTACATTCACAAAGAACTTGATTATTACGTGATGGCAGATCCACACAGTTTTATCCGGTGGGGATTTAGCCATCACTAACAATAATAGGATGGTGCTGTTTGTTTTATGTGGTCACCGGCAATTGATATCAGACTGAATTCACTTGAACATTATTGTCTTTACAAATCAACTACTGGAAAAATAAGCCGATCCTTAAAATGCAGAAAGAATTTGATAATTAAGCGTGTGCGTTGTTAGTGCAGTTTGCATGCGTGCACGCGTGCTATCTAATGTAATTTTGTTTCCGGCGACAAACATGAATAAGGAAATAAGCGGGTTGACAGAACGAAGTGATTACTGTATATAAAATATAAACGCCCATTTCCCTGCCCCAGTGTGTTAAGGATGTGCAGGCTTAGGGTTTTGTTTGCACATCTCTATTCATTTTCAAGTGTGGCACAATTAATAGCTGCAAGCAGCACTTACTCCGAGGCGCTTTTATTCCATTTCCAGTGATGTGTAACATTACTTTCTGCTGCTTGAGAGACACTTTGTGAATATTAATCCTGCCAGTGAGAGGTTTGCTAGCATCCAACATGGATGCCCATGCCAGAGAGAAAAATGCATTTGGAAACAGTTTTTCTCAGATATTCAAAGTTTCATGCAAACAAATATACAAGCTATGGGTGTTCATTATAGCTGTATGCCCATGAATTGACTACTTAGCTATATAATGAGACTCGGCATATTCCATTCACAAATCCCATTGTTTTAGCCGGCATGTCCGTTCCTATTGCAAGAAACATCAGTGTTTGTCAATAGAGCAGAGGTTTTCAACCAGTGGTCCGGGGACTACCAGTGGTCCTTGAAAGGGTTGCAGGTGGTCGCCAGCTAAATGATGGAAAGTTGGTTAACCAGATGCAACTCTTTGAGAGTGTAAACATGAAACCATTTGGTTTCATATTTGGTTATTCATCATGTGAATTAGCCCAAGTCTACACAACTAGTGGTCATTTTGATCTGCATGTTTGACTGTTTTGTTTCCCAAATCCAGCCTGGAATAGTGGACACACAATAGAAATCTTTAGTTTTGGTTCTGTGGGGCTAAAATGTCAAAGGTTGGTCCGTGGCTCAAATTCTGAATAAATAGTGGGCCCTGGTATTAAAAAGGTTGAAAAGCACTGCAATAGAAGGTATTTAGACGGAAATTACTTAAGTACATTTTCTGGCCGATCATGGGCGGCTGGCTCTTGCCCGCCTCCCGTCGTTTTATTCCCGGAGGGTGAATTCACCCTCCGGGAATAAAACGACGGGAGGCGGGAAAGATTGGGTTAACCCAATGAGCAGAGTGTCTAACATGGTCTGAGCCTAGTGTGTTCTCCACAAAGGCGCAAGACAGTGGTTTTCAACCTCTTTCATCCCAGGGACCACCATTTATTCAGGATTTGAGCCACGGACCACCATTTGAGGATATTTTAGCCCCACAGACCCCAAATCTAAAGATTTATTTTGCTTTTGTCAACAATTCCAGGCTGGATTTGGGAAACAAAACCAAGCAAAAACATACATTCCAAAATGGCTAATTCAGATGAAGAATATTTTAACTCTTGAGAGTGCAAAAATGAAACCAAATGGACCCGCAAGGGTCCGTTTGGTTTCATTTTTACGTTCAAGAGTTACATCTGGTTAACCAACTTAGCTGGGGGACCACCTGGAACCCTCTCAGGGACCACACTGGTGGTCCTCGGACCACTGGTTGAAAACCCTCTGGCGTAGGAAGCAAGACGGAGAGAGAGGGAACAGAGAGAGAGAGGAAGGCGCGCAGCGTGATGACTCAGAGGGGATGGATGGGAGATGAGGCGCCATCTGTGTCCATTTCCCAGCGGCCCTGTCACAAATGATGCACGACCCTTGACCTCCACAGAAAATCAGCATGTGCTACAATACGCCCACTTCCTGCCACGGCGCCATGCAGGGGCGGATGTAACATTTCCCAACTGGGGGGGCAGGAGAAAATGATATCTGTGTGGCTGCCTTCATCGTCTGTGTCGCGAAGTCGCACCCATACTATTTTCTATTTTTTATTAGGCAAGTAAGCATCAGTAACAACATCAGTTGTTGTTGAAGTTGCAACAGACACGCAGCATGCATAAAGCTAAAGGTCTGACTCAGAGAGTTTTCTGTTTTCAATGATGAAATGCTGTTGGTTTAGTGGTGCCACAATTCTAGTTAGTAGCAGTGGTAGTGGTTCAAATCATTTTAAATATAAGCAGTTTAGTTTGAAATATCTTGGTTTGTTTTGCATGCCATCGTGTTTGGTGGGGCAGACTGGGCATTTAGGGTGGCATTGCCCCCCCATGCTTAGATCCGCCCCTGCACGGTGCGCATGTGTGGCTGTGTGTGTGCCTGCGTGTGAATGTGCGTGCGTGCATGTGCATGCTGAATCACGATATTGGTCCATTAACATACTTTATGAATGCAGGTTTCCTCTGAAAGGTTTCCTCGGGTCACTCCATTATGTGAGCAAATATTCGACTTTAGCATTATCGTACCAAACGAAAGGTCACATATTCTCCTGAAAGTATACCTTCCTTTCTCTGTTTACTATTACTGCTGTGCTCTGATTTCACTCATGTAAGCAGCACTGAGTCTACATGAATAAAATACAAGGCAGCAGCAACCTTCGGTGGTGCCATAGCTACCTGTTGTGAAACAATAGAGCAGTGGTTTTCAACCTTTTTCATATCAGGGCCCACTATTTATTTAGCATTTGAGTCACGGACCACCACTTGGTCCCAAAACTAAAGATTTCTTTTGTTTTTGTCCACAATACTGTACCAGACTGGATTTCAGAAACAAAACAGTCAAACATACAGATCAAAATGACCATTAATCTTCTACATTCTCTACTAGTTGTGTATACTTGGACTAACTCACATGATGAATATTTTAACTCTTGAGAGTGTAAACATGAAACCAAATGGACGCGCAAGGGTCCATTTGGTTCCATTTTTACGCTCTCTAAGAGTTATCTGGTTAACCAACTTTCCATCATTTAACCTGGGGATCACCTGGAATCCTCTCAGGGACCACTGGTGGTCCCCGGACCATGTGTCTGTACAGTACATGAAGCAATGCTAGATACATTCAAATGCAGGAATCAAGCTAGATCACAAAATGATTTAAAGGCTGAGATTCAGATTTATGATTACATGTACTGTATCTAGCATCGTTACATGTATTGTACTGACAGAGGTTTCGACCATGAAATAGACAGCATTTGTAGCTCACTTGGCTTTCAGAGTTATATGCAAAACAGTTTTCAGGTGGCAGATATTGGATTGGCCTCTGGATATGCCCTGGGCTACTGCTGGGCCAAATATGATGCTTTTAGACAGTTTTCAAACCTTTTCATCTCAGGGCCCACCATTTATTCAGGATTTGAGCCACGGACCACCATTTGAGGACATTTTAGCCCCACAGACCCCAAAACTAAAGATTTCTTTTGCTTTTGTCCACAATTCCAGGCTGGATTTGGGGAAACAAAACAGGCAAAACATAAAGACCTAAATGATCATCTAGTTTGTGTAGACTTGGGCTGACTAAGATGGTGAATATTTTAACTCTTGAGAGTGTGAAAATGAAAATTGAGAACGTAAAAATGAACGTAAAAACGTAAAAACGTAAAAACGTTTTTACGTTCATTGGACCCTTGCGGGTCCATTTGGTTTCATTTTTACGTTCTCAAGAGTTACATCTGGTTAACCAACTTAGCTGGGGACCACCTGGAACCCTCTCAGGGACCACTGGTGGTCCCCAGACCACCTGTTGAAAACCCCTGCTTTTAGACAGTTTTGAACAAAACATTCCCGGGGATATTTTTAGATCCATGGTGGTGAGATGACATCTAAAAACTACATTTATACTACATTATATTTCATATGGCATCATTTATTATAATTTAAGAATGAGCAACAACTCTGTCATAAAAAACAGCAGCCTCTCTGGAAACAGATAAACTAAAAATGCGCAATGTCATGCTGGTGTTCTGAAGCCAATTAAAGCACTGACCATTTCATTCCAAATGTATTATTATTTTTAATATTGTTTTTATTCAAGCCACTGACTTGTAAACATACACAGTGGCAAGATGATTTTCTCACTGTTTAATATCTGGGGAATTCATAAAGGACTAAAAAGCAGCAGATATTATAAATATGATAAGAAATCAGCTAAACTATTGTTTCTTCAAATCGCTTTACATTTACATTGTGCAAGGGCTTCACGATTTTGCCTAAAAATAAAATCTCATTTTTTTTCTCTGAAACCTCAATTTCGATTTTCAATTTAGACTTGGGGCTAAAGCTACAAAAAAGTAAATTATTTATTTTGAATATGTTTTTATTTGATTCCCCTGCCTCCAACAGAGAACAGGGTGGTTCTTGTTGAACAAAGATGATGGATAAAGTGCAGATCTCACTTTTCGTTCTTTTAATGAACGTTCAAGTAAACCACCTCTCCCCCTTCCCCCAATAAGTATTTCTTGTCTCTTATTAGTCTTAGACTACCCTTCCTTCGAGTAAAGAGCAGAACACATTGCATCTTTATTTTCTTATTTAACAGAACACTTTTTACAGTAAGGTAGGCAGTGAGCGTGTGTGACACAGTTCTACCGTAAATGTGCTAGGAAAGGGGAAACCACAATTTTCGATTTTCTTTCTTTTACATTGTCCAGATTCTGAAACCTCGATTTTGCTTCATTTTCGATTCATTGTGAAGCCCTACTTTGTGCACTACATTCACTCATTCATACACACACAGCAACAGCGATGCTGGAGCGTCCGTCTGCTCAAAGACACTTGAACAGTGACACAGACTGTTAGCAGACAGGAGGGACAGTGACAGAACCGGAGACTACTTTACAATTCAAAGAGAGCTTATTAACCCCATCTGAACCACCAAGTAATGAATAGGATGTTCATGGACAATGTTTAATGCTGAAACTTCATCAAGTCGCGGGGAGGAGGTTTGACACATTTTACCCTTTGTATATATTTTTTTATTTCATTTTATAAAGAGAAGGAGAAAAGACAATCCCAACTTACAGAAACATTACGGGGAGGAGGTTTGACACATTTTACCCTTTGCGTTTAGCTAATGATGAAACTTTACTGGAATAGCCGCTGCCACAGTCATTACGCAGACGACTGTCTGTCGACCGCCTCCGCAGTGCCACAATGGGCTGCGTGGTGAAAGGGTTCGGTTCAAATGCCTCGCCTTACTGTAAGCCCTCAACAGGGTTGGAACCCTTGAATACAAAGTCTAACATGAAAGAGACTCAGAGACTCGCCTCTCACACACACAGCTCACATCAAAGAACGGAGGGGCCCGACGCACACACACACACACACACACACATCACACACGCACGCATGCACACGCACTGCACTCGCTTCAGATCCTCCAGGAGCCAAAGACGAACAGAAAAACCATAACAGCTGTTTTAAATCTTTCATTCCCACCTCTCTTTCTCTGTATCCCGGCTCCCCATCGCTCTCTGTGCCCTTTTCATTTGCAATTTAAATTGAGTTGATATCGGCTTGATTGAAGGTTGTGAGGTTCATTTTCCTGTTTATATTATTAGTATCGTAGCAGCTGGCTGCGGATTGATACGGATTAGAGGTCAGTGTCAGCATGATGAGCTGTAATCATATCCACTTTCGCTACGAGCTCCGAAATTATGGAGGTCGCGCCACCCCACGGCCGCACACGAGTGCAGTTCAAAAGATTACGCCATGCCTTGTCAGAATGACTTAAGGCAATGCAGACAAGTGTGTAGTATGTGCGTGCGTCCGTGTGTGTGTGTGCACACTGCCCTACACACACACACACACACACACACACACACACACACATTATATTCGCATGCATGCACCTCCAGGTATGAGTGCAAAAGTGTGTTTGTGTGGCGTAATGCAGTGCAGATTATTCTCCGCGATTGCGATTAATGAGATGATGGGAAGTGTGCACTGACAAGCTGCTCATTCTGATTAGAGAGATCAGCCCACTGCAACGGGCAGAACTAACATGCTCTGTGAACCTCAACCCCCAGACTCTCCCAGCAGCAGGGTTGGACTGGCCATATGGAGTACAGGGAGCTCTCCCGGTGGGCCACAACAGTAGGAGGGTAGGAGGCTAGGCGCTATTTTTATTTTATTTTTTGTCATTCCTGTGTTGTACCCATATCAGTGAGTGACAAATCAACCCTGCTCTATATTGGCCAGCAAATTTTGCCAGCACCACACTGGTGAGAGCGACAAAGGGTTGTGTAGGTCTCAATGGTCACAATGTTTATGTTGTTGCGGAAAAATGGTGGTATTATGGCTTGTTTGTTCGTGTGTGCGTGTGCTCGCAGAACGGGGGTAGAGTTCCTGCCATCTGCAGGCTAGTTTTGGTGGGTGTCTGGGATAAATTTGTGTGAAAATGACCAGGACGAATTTTTGTCCCAGTCCAGCCCTGCTAATCAGTGTTGATTTCATCAACCTAAACTACAGAAGAATGTTCATTGAGACTGTGTTTTTTCATTGCTGAATACTAACTGGAAAATGCAAAAACTGAAATGAAACTAAATTTAAATCAGTCTACGATGTCTAAAACTAAGATTAAATACATATTGACAACTATGTCAGTGTTTCAACTAATTAAAATAAAACTACACTAAAATGTTAGGAAGGGACTAGCAGACAAGAGATGCAGTATAAGTAGAAGAAAACGTTTCATTTGCAAGTGCAAGTGTAATTTTACACTTGCGTGTTAAAAATAACACAAGCAGACTTGAGAAAGAGTGGCTTTATTTTATATTACTCAGTCTACTAACTCCTTTACACCCAAAATATGCCATTATTTGTTGTTGTTTGTACAGACATCCAGATCATTCTGCATTCCAAACAGCATCTTCATGGGCCAATATATAATTTGTCGTACAGCAATCCATCCATGATCCATCCATCCATCTTCATCTGCTCATCCATAGTCTGGCAACAGCTCCACCACTACCCTCCAGATTTCCCTCTCCCAAGTACTTATCCTGGGAGATCCCGAGACAGTCCAAGGTCAGAGACTCTATCTAGTCCTTGGTCATGCCCCGGGTTCTCCTCCCAGTGGGACAGGCATCGAGGATCTCCCTAGGGAGACACTCGAGAGGCAACCTAACTAGATACCACCACCTAAGCTGGCTCCTTTCCAGGTGAAGTAGCAGCGACTCCGCTCCAATTCTCTCCCACATGAATGAACCTCTCACACTTTCTCTAAGGGCGATGCCAGAAAATCACAACCTTATTCTTTGTGACCCACACTTTGTGATCCACACTTCATGACTATAGGTGAGAGTAGGGATAAATATTGTAGACAGGGAGCTTTGCCTTCTGGCTCAGCTCTCTTTTCGTCCCAGTGCAGTACAGCAGTTGCATTACCGCCCAAAATGTGACACATTGTTTGGTATAATGTAATATAAATAAGTCTCACATCTGCTCTTTCCTCTAGGATGACTAGCCTCTGGCTGTTCCTCTCATCAGTCAGTCTTACCAATGCCATGCATGACTTGTATAGTGACTAGCAGTGTTGGGGAAGTTACTTTTAAAAAGTAAGGGAATTATAGTTATAGTTACTTCCCTGAAAAAGTAACTAGTTACTTTATTCCTTACTAAATTATGAAAGTAAGGGCGTTACTTTACTTTACTTTACTTTTTTTTAAAAAAACATACAAAAAAGGGGTGTTTTTCTGTAGTATTCGTGCTTACAAGTTTAACGTGAAATTCTTCCCATTTTCAACATTTTACTGACATTAATATGCCTTAGATGTTGCGTGGACAAGATAAAGATCTCCCCATTCTGTGTTTACTAGAAATGGAAACCAAATGGACCCGCAAGGGTCCATTTGGTTTCATGTTTACACTCTCAAAGTATTGCATCTGGTTAACCAACTTTCCATCATTTAGTGTGAGGAGTCTGAGGACCACCTGGAATCCTCCTCGCACCACCTGTTGAAAACCCCTGCTTTACCAGCAAGAATATAAAATAGTGTTTATATTTCCACGCTGCAAAGGCTCCAGTCACGCTGTCGTCCTCGTATCATTGCGTCTGAGAGCGTATTTTACCGCAGCTCAAATGCTAGTGTGTGCGCAGCAACAACAACACAGCTGGTTGTGTCTATGTGCTAGAGGCCAGAGCCTTTAGTTACGCGAAAACTCTGTTCACTTCATGGGGCCACTTCAATGGCGGCTCATCTATATACACTTCTATTGAATTGGGACAACCGAGGTTACCGGATGCATTTAAGTCTATAGGATCATAAGCATTTTTTCTGCCCCCTCAATGTCGCAGCTGTTCTACTAGATCTGCTCTGCTCGACGAATAAGACTGGCTCTGATTGGCTTATACTTGTCACGTTACACACATAGATATATTAAAACTAGATCAGGCATCCGGAGGAAACAATGCAAGTGGACGAGAGGGGAACTTTCCTTCGGTGCCTTCTCTATTCAATATACTCTATGTTAGACTGTGAAGAAGCGAGCTGAAGAAGACAGACAGCACACAGTGCAGCGAGTCCTGCCGCCGCCGCCGGAGTAATGATAGTAATGATGGTACACTAATCATAATGCCGTTATGAATTTGAGAAATGTAAGGAGTTACGTTAGAAGTTACTGAAAAAAGTAATCCCTTACTGTAAGGGCGTTACTTGTAAGGGCGTTATTCACAACACTGGTGACTAGTGACTATCATCGTCCTTGACTTGACGGCAAGCCAAACTTTCTTACAAACTTTTCCTGTCCCTTTGTGTCAGTCACTCCATCTCTGTTACGGTCATCAACCCGTCTCTCTCTGTCTTGTCAGTCGCTCTCTCAATCATTTCCCCTGCTATTATGGTTACTCTCTGAGGGCTCTTGTCTCTGTTGATGGGTGAGTGACAGCCAGTGGCACATGCTTGCATACACAGCGTGCACACACACACACACACACGCACACACACACACGCACACACGCACGCACGCACACACACGCACACACACACACACACACACACACACACACACACACACACACACACACACACACATGCGTGGGATACCCTGGAGTTTCTAAGTGGACGCTTACAAGTAGAAAGGGAAACAAACAGGTCCTGGTGGGTCAGTTTTGTTCCATTTGTACAGTGTCCTTGATATGAACTCATTCTACTTGGGAAGCCCTTTTGGTGTTTTAAACATTAGCTAGCATTCTCTTTAGCTATTGAAACATGACAACTCTAACAGATCTAAACATAACACAATAACTAGGGTTGTCCCGATAACATTTTTTGCTCCCGATCCGATCCTGATCATTTGAGTTTGAGTATTTGCCGATCCCGATATTTCAGATACATTTTGCAAATGCATTAAGAAAAAAAAGGACTAAACCTCAATTAAATTGTCCCAAGAAAAAGATCTTATATGAAGTCCACCAAATAGCAGAATGATTTAGCAGACTAGAATAGCACTCCTCACTCAAACGTGCAAAGCAAATTTATTTACCTGCCATAGTGTCAAACCCTTACCACTGTTTCAGATCTCTGGTTATACTGGTATATTTACCAATACGGAATGGTCTGATGATGACAAAGTAGGGCCAACACTGATACTTTTCTGGTACCGATACATTTGCCGATACCGATATGAACCGATATGACAAAAAAGGGCCGATCCGATACTTTCCCAGATACCAATACAGCAGGGGTGCCCAACCATTTTTGACCCAAGATCTACTTTTCAGCAGCCAACCCCTCCGGGATCTACCAGTCTAATATCAACATTTAAAACCACACACATCGTTGCCAGCCTGCAGTAACAACACAACACTATTTTGTTTTACCACTTTACTTTATGTCCATATAAGCATGTGTCCACTACAACACGAACTGCAACAATACTGTTACGCACGCTCCTTTATTATTGAGGTTGCATGAACAGCGGTCGAGCGCTCCGTAGACAGGGCATGTACAGTCCGGCGCATCATAGCACCGGTAGTCTACAACGCTACTCTCCCCCAATTTTACCGTCTGCGTCGGTACAGACTTTTAAAAAACTCTTTCAAATACTCACATTCTGTTTCTGAACGTGAGGGTTCCGAGGTGATACAGCTAATAGTGTCAGTTCCATGCTCATATAGTTGTGATGACGTATTTGCTGTGGGACAGGTGATAGCTAGGTTGCCAGGTTGGGTGTTATTTTTTACTGGGAGGCTCATTGGAAAGACTTCATGGAAATCTGGAACCCTCTTAAACACACACACACACACACACACACACACACACGCACACGCGCGCACTCGCTCTTTTTTCTTTTCCATCCCATTTTTTTCCTTTCCCCCCGCATCTCCCGCGATCGACTCGTGATCACGCCGCGATCGACCGGTAGACCGCGGTCCCCACGTTGAGCAGGCCTGCAATACAGTATCGGGACATCCCTAACAATAACAGATCATATCCTGCCACTGCGCACTATGAGCTTTTTGTAGACTCTACTCTAGTGTCAGGTCGACATGGGTTAAGGGTTTCAGCTTTAAGTGGATCCTTACAGGTAGAAATGGAAACAAGTGGGTCCTTGCGGGTCAATTTTGTTCCATTTGTACAGTCTGTACAGTTGGACAGTTATCGGGGGAGTCCTTGAAATTAAAAAAGCTGGAGAACCACTAGGGGCAGGTAATCAGGTATCTTCCTTGCATTCTGTCCTCATTAACTCTCATTAGCCATCTTCCTCTCCACTCCACTTCTCTCATGATCTTGATTATAGCTGTATCCAGTCTCCCTTGATAAGCTGCAGAAGATGCAAATCAAGTGCACTCATGGCTTAATCCTATAATTAACCTTCAGCTTTATTTTCCCCAGATGATCTAAAGCAGGGGTGCCCACAATTTTTTGACTTCGGAGCTACTTTCGAAATGACCGGCTCAACAAGATCTACACATCAAAAATGTGAATGTGCCATGACTAAAAATCCATTTCAAGGCCCCCTAGAAAGTTTGAGATTTGAAATAGTTGGTGATGGTATTACTTACTGTTATAGTGTTTAAGAATAATGCACTTATAATGAAAAATAGAGGGGGAGAATCGGAAGGTGTTCCTGTATATGCTGTTACTGACGTTTGAAAACAGTATTTGAGGTTTGAGTTGACAGTTTGTGAACTAAGAACTTTTACGTTTTTGTTCACAATTGGGAAAGAGAACTGGCAAAACGTTGGTCAAAGTAACAATTATTCTCCATTTTCTAATTGTGTGGACTTGTGTGGACTTCAAAATTACGTAATTCAGATATTTAAATAAAATTTAACTTTTGAGAGTGTAAAATGAAAACCAAATGGACCCACGGCCTGTGTGATCTACTGGTAGATCACGATCTACCTTTTGGGCACAGTACAATGGGTGACTAGGTCTAAACTGTTCATTTGAAGTATTGCATGTGTGAGACAAGTCAAGTAGGGGAAATGGGGAAAAACGTTAGGTTAGCAAATTATTAACATCTCAATGTCATTATTCCCTAAATAATTCAGGATTTCAATTGAAATATAGCAAAAATAGCTGATTTACAATCCCAAAACACGTCACACTGTAACGTGTACAAAGGGGAACGATATCAGTCTCCGTGCACTTTGTCAAGGATGGAAGCAAAGGTGATTTTAGGCTCTCCCAACATGGAAGGGCAACGATTATATGTTTTAGGTGTATCAAACTATAGCCAACGATATCTGGGTCCACATCTGTGAGAAATCAACAGCTAGGTTAGAATATTATTTGCAATGCTTGTTTAAATGCTTGATTCTGATGGGTCTGATATCTAATGATAATGACGGCTCCGCTATATGATGATGGATGCCTAATGTATGCATCCATCCATCAATGCCCACTCCAGACATACATTATGCCTTAGCAACTAAATATGCAAGTATAATTTTGTCAATTACATTGGACAAAAATATACTGTATATTTAATTTCTTTTTTGCCCACCAGGGGTGCCGTGTGCCCCCTGGAACCTACCTAAAATCACCTGATTGGAAGACTTTTTGAGCATGGACCACATATAGGCAAAATCCTAATCCTGGCATTTTTTGGCATCAATATGGTGCATGACCATTGTTGCATGTTCTATACTAACTACTAGGGGTGTAACGATACATTGTAACAGAGATTCAATATATATGACGATACAGGGACGATATCGGGTCATTCTAGCAAAACAATACCAGCAAAACGGCATACCGATAGCAAAATGGGATACCGATTATTTGCTTTGCAAAAAAATACGATTCATAGTCAATGTTGCTGTTTTCATTTTGGTATACTTTTTTTTGATGCGGTTACTATATCATTACACGCCTACTAACTACTCTCCAACTCTTCCCCCCATTGTTCTGGTTCAGATCGGTGAACCTGTATTATCCAGTACAAGCTATCCGTCCCTTTAGAACAGAAAGCAGGCTTGATGTGCCAGGCTGGAGACTTAAAAGGCATGTAATGTGTGCTGCGGTTTCAGCAGCGGCTGTTACAACATAAGTGAGTGACCGAATCAGTACTGATTAATGACGTTTTCATTATGTCCCATTCTCTCTGCACAGGCTTTTCATTCCCCGGCGTAACCCTCCTGTTGTTTTTCACTCAGACCGCGGCGGCCATTCACCTCACAAAAGATACATTGAACAATGACAGAGCATTTGCTGTCCCGTCCCGAACTCCCCCCACACACGGCAGCCTCCGCCGTACCGTTTCCTTTTGTTCTTTACTAGATAAATGACTGCTGAATGTATAACTCCCATCTTGTCTCTCTTCCAATTCCGTTCCCCCCATTGATTCTTAACCATGAATGAGGAACCTTTTGCACTGAAAGGCCAAGCACTGTCGTTTTCAATGCATCGACTTCACTAGTCGGGGCCCAATGAATAATGTAGGCATTTTCGCAATTATGAATTTCCAATACTCAGGTTACGGGACGGCGCGCGGACGCTTATACCATCCGTCATACTGAGAGAGAGCACTGCAGCGATCGCAGCTCTATACACGACACTGTGCAGATCCCGTCTGATAGTTCCTATTAGAGAAATTAAATTACCCCTGCCAGTTTAATTTGATTTGGATAATATTAAGCTAATAGGACTATGTAGTGCTACGCTGAATATGAACGGACCATTATGCATGCATACAGTGTTCCAAAGCAATCTTTGGATGAACGGCAGACTGCTTTTGTGCAGTCCGAACCAACCGCCCCCGCGTTTGCGCCCTCAACCCCCCCGCCCCATATCCGATTCCTTCTTTGACGTATCGCCTATACACACGGCACGCGCAGTCGCGCATGGCGTGTGCACATGCACACGTGCACACACACACACAAACCTGGCAGGGGCGGTATGTCTGCCCCCCAAACACGATTCTATGCAAAACAGCCCAAGATATTTCAAATTAAAGTACTTCTATTTAAAATGATTTGAAACACTACTACTGCTACTAACTAACTACAGCTGTGTCACCACTAAACCAACAGCATTTCATCATTGAAAACAGAAAACTCTCTCTATCAGACCTTTAGCTTTATGCATGCTGCGTGTCTGTTGCAACTTCAACAACAACTGATGTTATTATTGATGCTTTAATAAAAGTCCTGTAACCGAAAATGCCATACCATTTTGTCTTGCCCCTCCAACATGTTCTCTTGCTCCCCCAAATGGGACATGTTATATCCGCCCCTGAAACCTGGCGCAAACAAGTGCAGTAATATCAGGAGATGGCCCACGGAGCAGTGCAGACAAATTAATCAGTAAGTGAAATAGATGGCTTTGTCTGGATGCTGTTTACGCGCAACAGGCAAATAAGCCCTAATGGAATTACGCACATCGCTCATCACCATCGCTTATCTCTACCCAGAAGAAAAAGATATGCCTGAATGTTTTTTCACAGGCTTCATGGGTACTCTGTTTTTTCCCCCCCTCTTATTTGTGTCGTTGTCAAGCGGCAGTGCGTGTGAACGTGTCCTCCAGTCAACTGTTGACGCTGGGGACATGTGCTTTGTAGCCGAGGACACTACTTTGCTTTCAGATGCTGTCATCGTACAAACCCCCCCTCCCTCCCTCCCTCCCCCTACCCCCACAAACACTCTCGCCTGTGGATCCTCGCCTACTTTATGTCCCTACACGCACATGATTGCGCGCACACACATACACACACACGCACACACCTGAGACCCGATGTCCTCATATACCCCGATATATACCCCTCTTTCCCTAACTCTCTCTCACCACACGCACACACGCACGCACGCACGCACGCACGCGCACACGCACACACACACACACACACACACACACACACACATCCTTGTTTTTGGTCCATAGTGAGGTCTACAGTAAAATGCCTACAGACTGAGGACCACCACTTCTGATTGATTTACGAAAATACCAAGGGTCATTCTGGACACTTGGGGGCACCCTTATCCCAAACACTCACTTAGATTAGCTGAAAACCTCTTTTTTTAAAAATATTTTTTACAAACAAAGTGAGGACCGGGAAAACACACACACACACACACACACACACACTCCTGTTTGTTTCTGGGGCATAGTGAGGACCGGCCACAAGCTGTAGATTCTTAACAGTTATTTCTATGTTGGTGTGTTGCTTATCTGAACTAGCGTTAATAATGAAAGTATTTAGATAAAATGTAATTATGTAACAAATGCATCTATTGCATCTATAGACCTGTAAACCATGTCTTTTGTTCAACTTGAATAAAAACATTTAATTTGAACTTGCGCTGCCTGTTCCCCCCCCTCTTGTGTAGATACACTGTATAAGCAGATTCAACCTACCATAAAGTACCTTTGGGATGGAGCCATCTGTGGGTTTAGTGTGTAAGCCAGTTATTTGTACTATGCTCAGCAGTGGGACAAATTGAATATAACAATTATAATACAAGAGAAGTTGGAGCACTTTTTACTTGCGTCTTCAGAGCCAAATGTTGAATTTACTACAAGTCACTATACCCTCACATGTCCTTCCAGAATCAGCATCTGTGATGGAGCCAGATAAATGTAAACACTAATATACGTGCACGTTCCAGAGGTGGAAAGACACTGATGTAGAGAATCTAGAGATGGTTTCATTTCCTTTTATTGCGTACAACAACAACAACAACTTGTTAGGCCTCTTCCTCGTTCCCCCAGGGAGCTCCCAGGGATGATCCTAGCCGAGCAGTGTTGCCAACTGCCGAAATCCAAAATGCACTAGAGTAGTGGGTTTCAACCATTTTCATACCAGGGCCCATTATTTATTCCTCATTTTAGCCAAGGACCACCATTTGATGTCGATTTTAGTCTCTCAGACTAATTTAGGTGAAATAAGTGGTAAAACGTTTGTCAAAATAGCATTTCTTCTACATTTTCTAAATGTGTCGATTCTTGAAAATTAGGTAATTCAGATATAATATAATTTAACTCTTGAGAGCGTAAACTGAAACCAAATGGGCCGTAAGGGTCCATTTGGTTTCATTTTACGCTCTCAAGAGTTACAGATCTATAAGGGGTCCATTTGGTTACCAATGGCCCTTTCTAGGAAGGAAGGAGGACTCTATCATAGGAGGAAAAATGGTGAAAAACAAGGGTTTTGTCTCTGGTGACTGTCAACCAATTTCGCTCCAACTCAAAAGCACCAGATTTCCCGCCAGAAGATTTTCACTAATTTTGACGTTAGGGGGGTCTGAAAAAAAGCCAAATATAGTGACAAATGCGCCTAGTATTATGTATATTATCCATGTCTTCATCCTAGCACTAGTCTTTGTAGGAGTCAGTACCACGTCACTACTAATGACACCAATTACTTTGCAAGCAAGATATCATAAGATAACATAATAGATGTATATATATATATGTATGTATGTAACCCCCTGTGCATTTGCAAAGAACAGCGAGCTAGCCATTACAGACTGATAGAACATCAACATCACATTGTTACATGCACTGAAGGACCACAGCCAACCCATATACGTTTCAACCCTGTGGTATGCAGATATTTGAGATCTAATCTGTCTTTGTCACATTTATGCCAATATATGGAGATCTCGGTATTGTTATTCCTCCTTATATGCTGCCCAAAGCACTGTTGTTAACAGACAAACTGAGCTTGTTCCCAGCTACAAGTACCTTGGCACAATCATCGCTAAGAAATTGAAATTTGACCTCAACACTGGCATGTTGTACAAAAAAGGTTGACAGCACCTACACTGTTTGAGGACACTGGCTAAGTTCAATGTGGATAAAACTCTCATGAAACTGCTCTATGGTGCTTATGTTGAGTCTATTATTACTTTCTTGATTATCCGCTGGTTTGGTAATCTTAGCGTCAAGGATAAGAACTCCCTTGTGAGATTGGCACCCAAATGAACAGCCTAGACCACATCTATAATAAGCAGGTGTTCACTAAAGTTAAGTCCATTTAAGCTGATAGAGCTCACCCTCTGTACATAGTACATACTGTTACCGTCTGGGCGCCTGCAAGCCCCCCTCATTCATAAGAATTGCTTTATGTTCCTTTGTCCCTAACTCCATCGGCCTGCTGAATGCTGCTGAGGAAAGGTTGGGGAGGTAGTTTTGCACTTCAGTACTTGGTGACCATTTCAGCTCTGTTCTATCGCTGAGGACCTGTCTGTCAATGCATGTGTAGCCCCAAACGAAATAACCAGCATGCAACAGCCCAGCTAATCGGGCACTGCCCTATACTTGCGTAATACTACATTCGGCTAACAAGATTTTGGAAGCAGGAGTGGGTGAGGGCCGGGCATTGACCAGGCCCACAAAAATAGGGTATGCCATCACAATTGAAGGCAGGGAACCCTCTTGAAAAACCCAGTGGGTTAACCTTGGCAAACCACACAGATTACCAGTATGGTGAAGATGAGCAGACTGCTAAAGATTTATTCACCACCTGTTTCCTATAGCCTACCGGCCCACCCATAAGACTGCTTCTTTGACATAGGACCAGAGATGAATGCATGGTTATGTGATTTTTTTTACATTGCCCACAAGCACTGTACTGCATCCAACAGTTCCTGGTTAATTGTTGACAGTGTAACACTGGGTCAATTATGACTTAACAACCCCACTATCACATATAGGAGTGAGAGATCCTATAAATACATTAACCACAGCATGAACCATATACTGTTACTGTAGGTATGGGCTCCGTATGAATAGAACCAGCGGCTGATGTATCAAAAGTGTAAAGTTTTTTCACAATTAGAAAGACTACTTTAAAATACAGAAGGGAAGCAGGGGTTATATTAAGTCATATCAATATATATCATGATGCTCTAGGGCGGATGTATAGGCAAACAATAGTAATAGATTTACTGAGTCCTCTAAACTAAACAAACACTGCAAATCAACCACTCCAAATCAAAGGAAGTAACTTATGTAAATAAAGCAAAATAAAGTAAAGTAATCACGGCAAACAAAACTCAAATCATGCAAATAAATAATTAAATAATAATTAAAGGCCCAGTATAGGCCTAATAAGTTCTATTATTGCACACAGCCCGACTCATAATCATTGTAACACTCAAACTTTCAAATCCCCAATAAATATATGTATGTATATGGCACGTGGGAAAAACTGTGATTTAATGAGCAGATTGGTCCTCTAAGTCAGTATATTTTCAGCAGCCCACTGTATGTAGGAGATTTGTGAATAGCTCGTCTAAAGGACCTGGAGGCGCTGAAGGCTTGGTTGTTGCTTTCAGCCACTTTCAGCTCTTCTGCCTCACATAATTCAGTATTATCGATGTCACCTTTGTAGGACTGAGCACCACCTGCCTCCAGCTCACAAACACTCTGGCACAGGCTCTGGCCAAAACAGTAGGCCTTGAGCCTGAACTGCCCTTGCATTAAATACCATACAACTCTATTTTGTATGGATTTTTTTATATATATATTTTGGACATTAAGGGGTTAATAATTAAAAATGCCCGAGGCATATCAGTGGGCACCCTCTTGAATTCTTAAGAGGTGACTGCAAGCTACAAGAATCACTACTATATCACATATCCAAAGCATTTTCTATTAATAGTTATTTTAGCCAGTTTAAATACACTTATATTATGTGATTAGAATAGATGTTTGTGTGAGGCAAAAATCAGTATGATGCAATAATAGGATACTCAGATTTTTTTTTCTTTCACCTGTCAGAACAATTCACTGCTGTAGTTTCTGTAAGCTCAGTTCAACTGCTGCCCTTCCCCCATACTGCCACGGTTGGGTCGTTAATGTAGCAACACAGCCTAATTAACGACCCTGCACTCTACTCTATGAAGGGCAGAGCAGAACAGTTTGGAATTTGGAACAGTATCTCACACCTTGGACCTTGGTAAACCTGTGGAACTTTCTTTTTGTATTCTTATGAAGAAACCATGATGTACATTTTTACAACCATCATATGTGCATTATTATATATTAGTGCATATTGAAAAGTATGCCTTTCTGGAAAGCAATCCTTTGCTTTCCTGGTGCTTCCTGGCTGGTGCTCTCACCTGCAGCAACTAGTCCACTCTATTCACTGAACGGATCAAATTGGAACTACTTGACTTATGTTATTTAGACGTCCCTAAGAATCATAAAAATGAGTTTGAGACCCCTGTCCTACTGCGTGTTCCATGCTGAAAATAGAGCAGCTCTGCAAGCTCACAGCACATTGTGTCTGCGTCGCGTTGTGAGCTTTTAGATCAGCTATTTTCAGCTTGTGGTGATGTGAGAGCTGAACTGAAAGCCTTCGCAAACAAAAGAAAATAACTGGTCTTGGCACCGTTGTAGGACTGAGCACCACCTGCCTCCAGCTCACAAACACTCTGGCACAGGCTCTGGCCAAAACAGTAGGCCTTGAGCCTGAACTGCCCTTGCATTAAATACCATACAACTCTATTTTGTATGGATTTTTTTTATATATATATTTTGGACATTAAGGGGTTAATAATTAAAAATGCCCGAGGCATATCAGTGGGCACCCTCTTGAATTCTTAAGAGGTGACTGCAAGCTACAAGAATCACTACTATATCACATATCCAAAACATTTTCTATTAATAGTTATTTTAGCCAGTTTAAATACACTTATATTATGTGATTAGAATAGATGTTTGTGTGAGGCAAAAATCAGTATGATGCAATAATAGGATACTCAGATTTTTTTCTTTCACCTGTCAGAACAATTCACTGCTGTAGTTTCTGTAAGCTCAGTTCAACTGCTGCCCTTCCCCCATACTGCCACGGTTGGGTCGTTAATGTAGCAACACAGCCTAATTAACGACCCTGCACTCTACTCTATGAAGGGCAGAGCAGAACAGTTTGGAATTTGGAACAGTATCTCACACCTTGGACCTTGGTAAACCTGTGGAACTTTCTTTTTGTATTCTTATGAAGAAACCATGATGTACATTTTTACAACCATCATATGTGCATTATTATATATTAGTGCATATTGAAAAGTATGCCTTTCTGGAAAGCAATCCTTTGCTTTCCTGGTGCTTCCTGGCTGGTGCTCTCACCTGCAGCAACTAGTCCACTCTATTCACTGAACGGATCAAATTGGAACTACTTGACTTATGTTATTTAGACGTCCCTAAGAATCATAAAAATGAGTTTGAGACCCCTGTCCTACTGCGTGTTCCATGCTGAAAATAGAGCAGCTCTGCAAGCTCACAGCACATTGTGTCTGCGTCGCGTTGTGAGCTTTTAGATCAGCTATTTTCAGCTTGTGGTGATGTGAGAGCTGAACTGAAAGCCTTCGCAAACAAAAGAAAATAACTGGTCTTGGCACCGTTCTGGGCTCTGTTAAAGAAGTGTTTCACCCCAGACTGTTTATAAGTTACTCCATTCAGTATTTAGGTACGTGGTGACCATTTTAACTGACTGGGGTGTTCACATGAGACTGAGTAGACCATAAGATGACCAATTTTTTTTTGTTGTTGTTGTTTTTGTTTTTTTCTATACTTGGTACACTGCCAAATCAGTTGATTTACAGTTAAGCAGCCAGTGTGGCCGAAATGCACAGGATCGAAGTGGTTAATGCTTAAGTCATATCTCCAAAGTAAAGTACCATTAAGGATTTAAAGGTATAGTAAGTGGTTCAAAAACATTTTCTGTTAAAATGCTCCATTATAAGTTGTGCACTGTTGCACTTCACCTCACTGTAAAGTATGTGCATGTGCACATACCAGGGGGACTGGAGGATTTCCCAAATCACACAAATCACTAACTATACCTTTTATATAACTGTAGTGGGAAATGAGCCTAATACAATGTTTGGCTCTGAGATAGTGCAGTAGAATTGCCTGTAATCAATGCACCTGCGCAGACCCCCCCCCCCCCCCCCCCCCCCCCAATCCCCCACTCCACTCTACTGTAGCATTTTGTAAAGCTGCTACAGAATGCTACAGTAGAGTGGAGTGGGGGATGGGTGCAGTCTAGCTGACAGTTCAACTCGGAGCATAAATGAAACAAGCTATTGAAGAGGTCAGACCAACTTTACACACAGCTCCAGTGTATACTGTACCCCAAGGTGGGCACTGTTGCACTTCACCCCACTGTAGAGTATGTGCATGTGCACATCTTGTAACCAGGAGGACTGGAGGGTTTCCCAAATCACACAAATCACTTACTATACCATATACAGTATATAATTGTAGTGGGTAAATGGGCCTGTGTTTGGCTATGAGATGTAGTGTAGTAGAATTGCCTGTAATCAATGCACCTGTGCAGCCCCCCCACCACTCCAGTCCAAAAAGCTGCTACATTCAGTAGGATTTTCCAAATCGCCCAAATGACTTATGGTACCTTTTAGGAATCAAAGGTTCCTATTTTGGATAAACTTCATGAGCTTGCTGCTTTTTGCTGCAAGCTGGATGGAGCCCGCACACCAGATAAGGTACAAAAAGACTTTCTTTATTTGGACGATCCAAATAAAGAAAGTCTTTTTGTACCTTATCTGGTGTGCGGGCTCCATCCATTTTCATAGTATTCTTTTAGCCCAGCACCCATCAGTCGATGTGCGTTGCCTATTGTCTTCTTCATGGTTCTATAAAAGGAACAGATTGTAATATTCTCTTAAAGTAGAAGATAAATATGGCATTTAAATACTTGCATGTAGTCTAATATATTACCTAATAGAGCATTCAAATAATAAATAGCAAGCCAAGTAAAAGTAATTTCATAATATACCAAATCACATCTCAATCAAATGCATCCATCCATATACATCAGAGTCAGGGCATTTGGGCTTACATAGATCAATGTTCAAAGACGCATGGCATCATCATCAGTTTGTAGGAAACACAGCAGGCTCTGCTGGCTGTGAATTGTTTGGAGACAATAGAATACTGGGCCTGGGGATCCAGGCCTGTATGTAGACTGTGACAGGAAGTGAGGTGGTTGTAGGTTCCATGCAAAGGGGGTTCCACTGAACTTGTGTCTCCTTGTGGAGCGGAGGGGAAATTGTGAAGGAACCTGGTAGTTTGTGACAGGATGGGCAGCTATATAGCCAACATAGGCTAAGTGTTTATATTTATAGTCAGATGAAGGAATAAATAAATTATCATTGCAATATATCAGAATAAATAATGACAAATAAAAAAGTATCCCAATGATAGTATAATGTGTGCTGTGATGGTAATAATGTGCTTGCTGTAATGGATACTAATACTAGTTGCAAGTAAAATGCACCATCTGTCTTTCCGAAGCTCTGTTAGGCCTACCGTAGGTGTCCAAATTACAACTAATATCTGTAAGCTGGGGACTAAGCTGTCAGGGGGACCTTTGCGACTACATGCAGGCAGTTATGAATTTGTTGTACTTCTTCATCAGAATCTGGTTCACACATGTTAGTTAGTTAGTTTATTTATTGTCCACAAGTGGAAATTTGTCTTTAGTCTCATGTACAAAAAACATTAAAAACGACAACAAGATCAACAACAAGCAACAAACATTTACACACAAAACATCTTAACAGGCAGAGAAGAGCACAACAAGGCATAATACTGCACCAAGCCTTTGGAATAAAATATTTTTTAAAAAAAATATTATGGCTACGGTTAAACTTGGTGTTCTATAACGTCTACCTGAGGGGAGTAATTCGAACTCCCTGTGGAGTGGATGAGAGGTGTCGTTGCTGAGGTTACCATACCACATAGCTATGTTAAAGGTCATGATTCCCTCTATGAGGTTCTTGTAAACAGTCTCCATAATGTATTTGCTCACTCTGAAGGAGTTGAGCCTGCGCAACAAGTGGAGACGTTGGTTACAGGATTTAAAAAGATTATCTGTGTTATCATTGAAGTCAAGGTTGCTGTCAACAATAGATCCTAAGTATTTAAAGTTAACTATCTCTACATTTTGTCCCTTCATCTTAAAGGGCTGCACAGGGTCCTTTTGATAAATAACCAGTTCCTTTGTTTTTGTTATATTAATATCTAAGGAGCTTACGTCGCACCAGTTTTGGAGAGAAGACACGTGTCCTCTGAATGCTTTTCCCCCCACTATTTCTCCCTTTTTAGCATGGCAACCAAAGCCATATCATCAGCATACTTAAAGAGACTAAACTTCTCCTGATATAAATTTGAATTCATTAGTGTACAGGGAGAAAAGTAAAGGTGATAGTATTGTCCCCTGCGGAGCACCTGTGCTAAGCACAGTGATGTCAGAGCGGGTGTCATTGACACGGACCTGTTGAGGACGGTTAGAGAGGAAGTCCCTGACTAGGTGGATGATACCACCATTAACCCCTATATCAATGAGTCTCTGCAGGAGAGTGTGTATCTGCATGCTATTAAAAGCAGAAGTAAAATCAATAAACAGAACCCTGGCATAGTGGGTGGGAACCTGGATGTGCTTAGTCAAGGTGTTGACCAGGCTGACAGTTGCATCATCAGTTCCCCTCCCCTGACTTTTATAAGCAAATTGTAGATGATCAAAACAATTAGAAACAGACTCTGTTATTAGTCGAGCTATAACTCTCTCAAAACATTTCCCCAGAATAAAGGTAAGGGCAATGAGCCTGAAGTCTTTCAGTTCAGTGGCTCCAGGCTTTTTGGGAAGAGGTACAATGCAAGACATTTTCCATCCGTTGGGCATAGTTAAAGAATCAAGCAGGTACTGAAAAAGCTCCAAAAGAATACCTTTAAGTTCATAAATGTTTTTTTAAGAACTCTGCCTCTCAGGCCATCAGGCCCAGGAGCAGAGTTGGGCTTGATACAGGACAGGCTAATTACAATCTCATGTTCATTAAGTGTAATAGGGACATATTCAGGAATGGACCTACACACATTATCACGCTCAGTACTGAAGTCGTTATTATCAAAGCGACTAAAAAAGATGTTTAAGTCATTTAAGTCAGTCAAGCAAAGGATGGAGAGGGGTGACAGGGGGGTGCACTTTTGCTTAGAGTCCCTGGCCATCATCACCTTTAAACCTTCCCATGCTTTCTTGGCATTTCCTGAAAAGTAGTGATGCTCCACTTTATCCTTGTATTCTATCTGTCTCCAGCTCGCATCGCATTTCCTCCTTACAGTCCTCTGTCCAGGTCACAATCTCAATTTTTACTGTCTTTTCCCGTTTCAGCCGAGCCCTGTAACGTGGAAGAACATGTACGACCTTGTGGTCTGACTTCCCCAGGGCAGGCTTGCAGGTGGCTTTATAGTGCAGCGGTTAAGCAAACCAATTGTGCACTTTATGACTAAAGCATGAAACTTTCCACAGTGTTTCTATACACCATGAAGTTTGTTTTCAGATGTGGAAGCACTTCTGAGCATGAATGTTTCTATATGCCAGAGGCTTTACAAATATCGGGTTGTCAAAAACATGTATTTTTCACTTTTTTGCAGACACAAAGACAATATATCAACAAGAAGAGTTCTGGAACCCACTAATCATCATCAAATGTCTTTAATGGGTTATATCAGCAGTATAAGATGTGTCATTTGGGTTTCAGGGTCTATTAGGTAACACAAACTTACCTCAAATGACCAAAGACAAAAAAACGGATTTTCAACAATTTGTGTTAAATTGGATTAAGCATTTCACATCTCTTCTAGACATTTCCTAGTTACAGTAAAGTGTCTCCTAGTTGCAGTAAAGAGTATCTAAAATGCAATGACACTATTAGTGAGGCCTAACAGTCCCCTGAGTAGGGATGACACGGTATGAGATTTTGGAAACCTATACCTCATTATTTCATGGCATTTAAAATAAATTCTATATGTGCTAATTCTATATGTGCGGAACTGTCAACACTGTCAAACTGACATCTGGAGACCTTGAGTCACTGAGAGTCATTGACCTCAGAATTGCATTTTGGCATGTTCCAGTCTCCACTATAATATATTATGTTTGTTAAGGAGGTTTTGTTCTAAGGGATCACAACAAGCAATAAAATATAGAAGAAAAAAAAAAAACAAAATTGGCAGGTGCTCTTCATACAGCTCCAAAGGGGTCTGTATGAAGAGGTAAGGAGGTAAGATAATTGAATTGAATTATCTGGTCATTCCTACTGAATTGGTGGAGATGGTCAAAGCCAAGAAGCTTGGTTTCACTATCGTGACCAGAAGGTCTACGAGACACCCTGGGGAACCCTGTATCAACCAGCATCGGGGCATTACTGCATGTACCAAAGAAGATAGTGGATGAGACAAGCTGGACACTGACACCGATACCAAGACCAACCAATCAAAGGTACTGTGGGAACCAACACACGGGCATGGAGAGGACGTCCCACACCTACGTATGTGGATGTACAAAAGAAAGATGAACCAACGCACAGGCATGATGGAGAGGACGCCCCACACCTACCTATGTGGACGTACTAAAGGAAGATGGACCAACACACACAGGCATGGATGGAGAGGACGTCCCAGACCTATCTATGTGGACGTACTAAAGGAAGATGGACCGACACAAACAGGCATGGATGGAGAGGACGTCCCACACCTACCTATGTGGACGTACTAAAGGAAGATGAATCAACACAGAAGAATGGATGGAGAGGACGTCCCACACCTACCTATGTGGACGTACTAAAGGAAGATGAATCAACACAGAAGAATGGATGGAGAGGACGTCCCACACCTACCTATGTGGACGTACTAAAGGAAGATGAATCAACACAGAAGAATGGATGGAGAGGACACCCCACACCTACCTATGTGGACGTATTAAAAAAGATGCTGGTGCAGAGAGGACAAATGAGCTGGACAGATGTATGGAGAACCAAGATGACTAGAGATGCCGATGGAGGGCTCGTCTGAGGACTGTATGAAGAGATAAAGGTGTGGGACGTTCTCTCCATCCATGCCCGTGTGTTGGTTCCCACAGTACTCTTTAGCTGGTTGTTCTTAGTATTGGTGTCAGTGTCCAGCTAGTCTCATCTGTACTCTGTACTGTGATCTTCTTTGGTACATGCAGCAATGCCCTGATGCTGGTTGATACAGATGCCGGTTGGTGATGTGCTCATCCTGGTTGATGTTCAGTACCACATGCAGCCTTCTGGTGTAGCACCCATCTGTGGAATTCTATAGGGCTTGTGTTAGTGTCCAGCATTTACAGGTATAGAACATGATACTAATGTTGATGTGCTGGGGTAGGTTGGATTTCCACACATTGGTCATCCCATTAGCCATTGATTCAGAATTGCAGCCTCTATTGTTGTTAGGGGCAGATGTCCTTGGGGAAGTTAGAGGTCATAACCTCAGTCTCAGCAGGCAGATGTCATCAGTGTAGTCCAGGTCTGTGAGGGTTTCCACAGGGTGTCTTGTAGACCTTCTGGGCAGGATAGTGTTGAGTTTCTCTGCTTTGACCATCACTACCAATTCCTTATATCTCTTCATACAGTCCTGTTTGGAGCTGTATAAGAGCTACACAAACACTTACCTATGATTGTTCTGTCTTTATTTTATTGCTAATGCTTGCTCTGTCAAAGAATGTGTATCATAAACACAACTCATTTCTGTAGGCTATTGTTTTAAGTTATCATTAGAATGAAACTTCCACTTAACAAACGCAACATATTATTATAATAGACAGAATTGTCAAAATGCAATTCTGAGGTCAATGATGCCTCAAGGTCATCAGAGGTCAGTCTGAAAGTGGGGACAGTTCTGGGCATGCAGATCTGAACATGCACTGTGCACTTCTGCTGTAAGTATAGCAAATACAGTATTTTAGTTTTAAATGCCATGAAACACCTCGGTATAGGTTTCCAATAGCATAACAATGCTGTAAAATCTCATACCGTGTCATTCCCAGAGCCTTCTAGAGGGAGTTAGGATATTCCCGTTAACTCCTATGCGCCAGATAGCGCATGCTGCTGGAGGAGCATGGAGCTAACAGCACCCCATTCACACACACTGTCAGAAACTGACAATCACACGATACAGGGCGTCTTACGAGCTGAGTCCAATGTAGCAGTTGTATGCAGAGATGTGTTGGACTCAGATATTTAATCCAGCTTTAATGACTTTAATTCCTAGTTGCATTGTAGACACTGCAACTAGGAAATGTCTAGAAGAGATGTGAAATGCTCAATCCAATTTAACACAAATTATGGAAAATCCGATTTTTTTTGTCTTTCTTTATGTGAGATGTTTGGTGACCTAATGGACCCTGAAACCCAAATGACACATCTTATACTGCTGATTTAACCCACTAAAGCAATTTTATAGTGATTAGTGTGTTCCAGAACTCTTCTTGTTGATATACTGTCTATATGCCTGCAAAAAAGTGAAAAATCCATGTTTTTGAGCACCTTACATTTGTACAGCCTCTAACACATGAAAGCACTTCAACTGAGAAGTGCTTCCACATCTGAAAATAAACTTCATGGTGTATAGAAACACTGTAGAAAGTTTCATGCTTTAGTCATAAAATGCACAATACCTTCCATTTAATGAGCTTAACCGCTGCACTATTATAGGCATCGGGTATGTTGCCGTAGCACTTATCCAAAGTGCGTGCCAAGCGCGTCGGACAGTGTACATACTGATGTAGGTTGGGGAGGTGATCGGACAAGTCACAAGAGTTAAAGTCCCCAATAAGCAGCACGGGTTCTTTCGCTGCACGGGAAAGCGGACGCATAGCGCGTATTTCTTCTTTCTTGTTGGTCAACAAGCAAACATTAGAAAGAGTTATTGCCGGCAAGGGGGGTCTGCTGCCTCGTCTCCTTAGCCGTTCTCTCACTCCGCCTCTCGATCCTCTTTTCTTGAATTTAGTCCATTTTCGCGTTCCGCTATTTTTAAATTCTGGATACTTATCCAGTGAGTCGAAGTCAGAGTCTCCTGGTCTGGCTGGTTGCCTGAGTGACAGGAGCTGGTCCTGGCTGCAGGTGAGGACGCCGACCTTGCCGCTTACGCTCCATACTTCAGCGATTAAACAGCTGACAAGGCACATAACCAGCCACAGTATCATACCGATCTTGAACTTCATTTTGACGAAAAGAGAATGCGGGTTCAAGCACTTAAAACAACGTAAAACATAACAAAACAAAAGACGAGACAAAGAGATGAGACACGGGTCGGCAGCAGTGCAATGTAATGTAAGACTGAATTTCACCAATCTGTCCTCCCTCCCTGGCATTTTGTAAACAAATGGGCAGGGCATGGGCAGCCCTTGTGAGGATGGGGGGTACTAGGACAGGTAGGCCCTCTCTAAACACAAGTTAAGCTCCCCCGGAATTCTCATAGACTGCCATCATAAAAATCGACCCGGAAGAAAGGACTACTGAAAATCGCTTGCAACTGGTACATGGGGTGACAGTTCATCAGACTTGGGGTCCGTTACTTTCCTTGCATTACTTTAGAAAAGGTAGTGACTCAATATGATGTTATTATAACAACTCAAAAGGTATATTAATGACATAGTACAATGTTGAATGAAGAATTGTGCTCTTATATACCTGCATGTGAGAAGTAACAAAGAAGAAACCTTGAACCTTATAACTTAATCTGTAATTATTATTGGAAGTTATATTCAAGCATGTTCAAGGCCATGAATAATTGTGAATGTCAAGTACAAACCATTTATTCCATTTTTGGTTATGCATCCTGGCACAACATAGCTCCATTATGCTTAGCAATAAGCATAAAGGAAAGTGAGGACCGGCTGACCGACCGACCACAGCGCTGTAGGGGGGCGCTGTGGAGCCCGGTCCTCACTCTCCAAAGGTCCTCACTCTGTCGGGTTAACAACGAAGTCAGTCCTCACTATCCCCCAATAAAGTGAGGACCAGCAAAATGTCCTCACTTCCCAAACGGTCCTCACTCTGTGAGTCGAAAGCACGTGTGTGTCCTCACTATGTACCAAAAACAACACACACACACACACACACACACACACACACACACACACACACACACACACACACACACACAACCCAGTTACATTGTGGTGTACCAGAGCGCCTCAAGCGTGTCGAACTTTCATTCGAAAAAATAACACATTTCATCTGCTTGGAAACGCAATGTGCACTGCAGGAAACAAGAGCAGCACATTGTTTGATCAACTGTTATTTTCAATTCATGTGCTGTTGTACACATTTTAAAATGCTCTCCGCAATTTCGTAATTTTGCCAATTTCACCCCCATGTTTTGCGTAATCCCTGTCACTCTCTGCCAATTAAGCTCCAATTGTTTTGGTCTTGGCTGAAGGTTCACGCATCTCCGCGGATACACATTTACAGTGGTGAAAAACCTACTCAAAGCGGTTTTTTACCAAAATTATCATCATCGTATAATATCATTTAATCTGGATGATAATCGGCCAGCCCTATAGTGACCACACACAGTCAGCAGCTACAAGGGCTAAGTGGTAATCACAGCACAGCTGTGCCACTTTAGTCACAAAACACAACAGCGAATTCACGGCGTGACCCGTTTTTTATTAAACATGTAATCCCTGCTGTCCAATACCCACATTATTCGGCCTCCCGTCGGTTTCAGCATGTGCATGAAACAGTCATGGGAGCAGTTTCGTGCTGTGGTGTGTGTGAGTGCGACCGTTGTGTGTGGGTGCACGACACATACATCAGTTTAAGCAGCAGGAGCAGGGGATGTAACTCAGAGGGTCGGCAGCTCTGTGCTTGCTTACTCACTCAAAAGTGAGTGCGCCTGTGAGACACACACACACACACACACACACACACACACACACACACACACACACACACACACACACACACACACACACACACACACACACACACACACACACACACACACACACACACACACACACACACACACACACACACACACCTCAGCCAGGTAACATCTGTGCCTCTGTTGCCGAGAGTGACAAGTTGCCTCTCAGAATAACCATGATTAGTGTGTGCGGCAGCCTGTGTGTGTGTGTGTGTGTGTGTGTGTGTGTGTGTGTGTGTGTGTGTGTGTGTGTGTGTGTGTGTGTGTGTGTGTGTGTGTGTTTAACACCTCCTGGGCAGTCAGTAAGTACGTATAGTATTATAGACAACATCATGTTGGCTTGTCCATGATGCTCAGATATGCTCTTCTTTGATTGTTATTAGCAGCAAGTGTTCAGCAGGATGTACACGCTGCTCCTGTTATAGTTGTTTTGTAATGACAGCTAGAAGTAGTACAGGAAAGCACAGGGCAGGAGAGAACACGACCTTGATGCACCTTTTTGACTTGCCCCAAAAACGGATGGTAGATACTAGAATTCTATGGTGCTTCCCTGTGGGTATTTTGCTACCTCGCGGTTTCTAGTTTTTAGAGGCACTGCACATTTCTATGACGCTGAACAAGTGGCACTGGTACACTGCAAAGCCACAATCAGCCACAGGAGATTGCTAACAGACACTATTAACACACCACATAAACAATTAAAGGGGAGCCACCGTTAATTTAAAATCTATTGTATCATACAGTATATTATTCACCCCTTTAATGCCTTCTTATGCATTCAGTACAGTAGCCTACTCAACGACTCAGATTAGTATTTTCCATATTCTCTCAGTGTGCTATTCCAACTGCAATAACCAAATGTCCACATATGACTCCTTAGTGACATCACTAAAGAATATGAGAGTGCTGTTCAAATGGCAGATTTCTCAATGCAGGTCTGACTGTTTTTTTTTGGAAACCTAAAAAGAACAACAATCTTGAATAATGTCAAATTAAGTAGAATCTGTGTTCATCACGATACCTAAATCACATCCTTAACATTTCCCTTATGTATACCCATTATGACTGAAGAAGGGGTGATGTGTGTCTAAGTGCCAAGTAGTTAAATTACCACAGTGCTGTGCTGTGCAGTGGGCGCGCACACGCACACGTACGCACGCACACACACACACGCACGCACACACGCACGCACGCACGCACGCACGCACGCACGCACGCACACACACACACAGCTCTGAATTGGTGAACATCAACAAATGCACGTCACTGATCTCTTTGCTATGGTAACATGAGCTATGCCATATTCTATGCTATACTATACATACTGTATCCTATGCTAATATGCTTCTGTGCAATCTATGCTATATTGATCCAAATTGACAGCAATGCATATAAATCTCCCTCTTGTTCTCTACCTCCAATCCTTTCACTTTCATTCCAGTCTGCTACTCAAAACCCATGTGAGATTTATGCAAATACGCTCTACATGTAGTAACCTAGTTCACCAACTACGTAACCTAGCAACACTGGGGGAAGCTGGTTTTGAGAGTACGCACTGATTGTGTGTGTGTGTGTGCGCACACGTCAGGCGTGTATAGATATAATTGTAAGGACTAAATGTCCACACAATATTGTACAATTGACAGCATCATCATTTCCTGTGCCACACGAGAGAAATTATGGTTTCAGTTTGGGGACAGGATTTGGCTTTTAAGTAAAGCTCAAGACAGATTCAGCTCTGCCGCAATTTGTAGGGTATAGTTAGAATCGAAATTTGTTATTTAATGCTGTACATTTCCAAGAAGTTCTATCTGGCAGACTTTCTTCACACTGACTGAATTAATCTACCGGTTCCTAGTATTTAGTGTGTGTGTGTCTGTGTGTATATAGTATGTCCTCCATGTTCCATAATGTACTTTATAGCAGAGCAGCATACAGTAATTACTGTATGCTACTGGAATTCCTTCTCTGTTTGCTGTGTAAAAACAACATAAAAAGCATCTAAAATAGATCAACGACAACCCGATAAATACTGCTAACGCTCCGTAACAGACGTTTCACATCCACACTTGCTGCTAAATTGCTGTGCGCCTCCCTTCTCCATAGCTGAAACGCTCTCTATTGTTCTGAAGCAATTTTATCAATGATCACTATTCTTCTTGTGTCAGATGCGTAGTAGCAGCTGATGACGCGTGCGTTTGCGTGATGGGAAATAGGGAAAGTCTATTCAACCATACACAATCAGGGAGTGCACTTCATTTCAAACCTTTTCTCATCAATGTGAGCTGAATGGGTTCTATTTCAGCATGCTAACATTCCAGTAAGAGAATGCTTGGAATAACTCCTCCAAGGACTCCATACAGTACATACTGTATATGGGCATGCCTGACAAAGTACTACATACCTGTACTGCATATGGACATGAAGAAGAATGACAACGTTTCGACAAGAAGTTATTGGCTAAAATGCTGCCTTACCTCCACACCTTACCTCCCCCTCACACATTAGCTCCGCCTTGTCCTGAGCCCGATGAATATTTTGTTTTCATGTTGACAACAACAAAGTGCTGGTCTGTCTGCAGGACAAAGCAAGTGTCTGTCTGCATGGAAACAGCTGCAGCATCAAAGCAAAGTAGAGAGGAAAAAGGCATAAAATATAGCTATATACCTCTTTTTTGGTTAAAAAGTTGCCTCTACTACCTTTAAGTATTTGCATCATGACCACGAGCTGTGTGTGTGTGTGTGTGTGTGTGTGTGTGTGTGTGTGTGTGTGTGTGTTGTGTGTGTGTGTGTGTGTGTGTGTGTGTGTGTGTGTGTGTGTGTGTGTGTGTGTGTGTGTGTGTGTGTCTAAGCTCACAATGCATAACAGCATGATGCGTTTTGAGTGGGTACATTAGCAATTTTTAATACACAAGACTGGTGGGTAACTAAGTACAAAATTAGGGGTAATGTTGATGCCAAAAAGTACAAACGTGTGTGCTTGGATGTACGTGTGTGTGTGTGTGCGTGGGGGTGTGTGTGTGTGTGTCTGCGCGCGCGCGCACGTACACACACAAACACCACACACAGGTGGCAGCGTATCTCCATCCGTCTGTTGGTGCAAAATTTGCATCTACGAGCAGTCGGCCACAGCTGAGCTCTTTTTCAGTATCCATTTGGGGGTATTGGAGGAGTTCATTATAAAGCTCTCTCGCAACGCGCCAACAGATTGCACTGGGAGCTGACAGAACATCCCAAAAAATACTGGAAACGTCCCGTTCACAGTAGTAGCCCTATCCTTCTAATGCATGTTGTTATTAAGATAGTGCCTTTGTTTTCAGACTTCCACACATGTTTCTAAATTGCAAAGGCAATTTAACTGCTGCGAAGCAGTTTTATCAGTGTTGGCCATTCTTCTGTGTCAGCTGCGTAATAGCAGCTGCAGCTGACGTCTGCCTGTCTCTCATTCTCCCACTGTAACTGCATGGCAGAACGATAGCCATGGTTATATCAGAGATGAGTTATTGGGAAATAGCAGCGTCAGGGAAATACACGTACGTGGGTTCAGGGTCGAACACGATCCATAACTGAGAAAGAATTGCTCGAACAAAAGGTGTGTGTGTGTGTGCGCGTGCGAGTGTGTGTGTGTGTGTGTGTCTGTGGGTGTGCATGGGCATCTGTGTGGCCTGGTGATTTGTTTTCTACTTTGAGCTTGGATCTCCTGTTTTTACACCCTGTGTCTACAAATACTTATGAGGAAGTCAGAACAGCAGGAGAGAGAGAGAGAGAGAGAGAGAGAGAGAGAGAGAGAGAGAGAGAGAATAAAGTGTGAGTGTGTTTGTGTCATAGGGAAATGTCTAATCAACCACACACACACTGAAAGTGTGGGGATTACAAATAATGAACATTTTATCAAAGTGAGCCAAAAGGGTTCCATTTCAGCATGCTAACTTTCTAGTCGGAAAATGACTGTAGTCTCTAACAGCTTGGAATATTGTACCTACAGTAGTGCGATATGCTATTGGTATTAGTCCAGGACCTGGCTAAGAGTTGTATGCATTTCATTTAGGAGAGAATATCTCAACTGTTCTTGGCTAATATGGCCGCTGCGAACAACATGGGAACTGTGACTAAGCCTCTATCCGGGACGAAATACCCGGAAATGACCACACCCCTTTTAAAATGACCCCTAATTCAAACATGGCTCTAACTTACAAACCGTTGCAGCTACAGATTTTCTGAGGTGCTCAAAATGTTCAGAATACTCATATTTGTGGTATCCGTGCCTGAGTCAGCAACACTCCATAGTCTTCATAGTGGCCAAATCCAATATGGCTGCCAGCCCGCCACCTGAAAAGGCGTTTTATCTAGAACGTCTGAACCAGATGAGCTATGAATGCAAACCTTGTGTCTAAATCATGTGTTTTGACAATTAGAACCATGTTGGGGTGCTTATCTTCATGAATGGGTATTTTGCATATTTCAAAGATGGCGACCATCTGACAATTTGTTTTATTTATGTTACTTTTGTCAATATTTGTAAACTTGCTGTCAATTTTGTGTTTTTTGAGCATTAGAAGCACATTGGAATGGATTTTTTTTTTTTTTTTTTTTTTTTTTTTTTTGCAATTTGCACCACAACCAGTGTACAGATACACCCTGACTTTGCAGGTTGGGGGTGCAATACAAGCCCTCAACAACACCACAATAACATAAATGACACACAACCAACAGACCAATTATCAATTAAAATTTTGCCCAGACTGGCCCACCAGAGAGGTGGCCCACCGGGCATATGCCTACTTCCTGTAGACAGTCCAGCCTGGTTATGCTTTGTCCTTTTGATTCCTAGGACCTGGCTAAGATTTGTATGCACTTCATTTTAGGAGAGAATATCTCAAATGTTTTTGGCTAATAAGACCACTGCGAACACACACACACACACACACACACACACACACACACACACACACACACACACACACACACACACACACACACACACACACACACACACACACACACACACACACACACACACCGTGTGTATTTGTATAAGTCTCAAAAAGTTTGATGACCTATTTTAATAACATACTGTAAGTGTAATGCTCTATGGCATTGTCCAACAGTTTTGGTATAGTTGTACTTGAAATGTACCAATTCCACATACTGATAAGTAGCATGGGTAAGAGGAAGGTTCTCAATGGACTACCATTTGTTTGACCAACATCAAACTTCCCTGACTGTGTAAAAAG